>CM060851.1:12538635-12844509 GCA_030737835.1 Acorus gramineus
GTCGGTATACGCCCAAATGCGTGTACCGCCTCTCTACTGGGTTGGATTGTCCCACTCACCAGAAATCGGGTCGTCGCGCGACCGCCCGTCAAGATCTGCAAGATAGACATTTATACGGTGAGTTAAAGCCCACAAATACCACAAAATATACCAAAATACTCAAAACAAAACCCAACACCCGGGCAAACGTACATACGATCCGTACGCACGCTAGCCCGAGCACCCCGATACACTCCCAAACCCACGGCAACCACCCGCACGGCCATCCGCCCCCGGAAGCGCCGCCGCGCCTCAGCCCGCGCACCCAGGCGCACCGCCGGGCCCCTGTCCGCACGCCTGGACCCGCAGCCGAGCCACCGCGCCCCGCCGCAGCAGCCCGCGCACACCCCCCACGCCCCGCGCGTACCACGCGAGCACACCGCACGCCCCGCGCGCCCAGCGCCTCGCCCCGCGCGCACGCCTGCCTCTGCCCAGCGCCCCGCGCGCATGCTCCTCTGCAGTTCCCAACGCCCAGCGCTCAGCACCCTCGCCTAGCACCCGGTATCCGCGACCCAGCGCCCGACGCTCAGCGCCCAGCACCCGGGACCCTCACCCAGCGTCCACGCGCACGCCCGCGCAACACGCGCCCAGCGCGCCTGGCAGCACGCGCCCAGCGCGCCTGGCAGCCTGCCCGCGCTGCCTGCCTGCGCGCATCGCCGAGTGGCCCGAGCACCGCTCGCTTGCACGCCTGGGCACTGCCCGCCTGATGCCCGAGCGCCCCCTGCCAGCTGCCCGAGCATGGCCTGCCCAGCCGGGCTGCCCTGCTCGCACAGCCCGCAGCCATCCTACCCCGTACGCCTCCCCCTGCACCCCCCGAGTGCACGCCCGCGCGCACGCCCTCGCGCGCCCGGCAATCTGGTGCGACTGCTCCCAGCCTACCCGGGGCAGCTAGCCTCCCTGCCCGGGACTGCCACCCAACCTGCCGAGCACCTCTACCACCAACCACCGGCCACCAATGGCCTCCGACCACCACCCCACCGCCACAAACGGCCACCCACAGCCGCCAACCACCACCCAACCTCAAATCCACCCTCCTAACATACATCTAAGCATGAAAAGAGGGGAAAAATGGCTTACCAAGGGGAGGAAGGGAAGTCCGGTTGCTCTCCGCGCACCGAAACCTTTCCCCAAAGGCCTCCAACGCCGGGATCTACTCCCACTTCCGACATGGCCCAAAACAGAGGATAAAGAGGGGGGGATGGAGTGGCCAAACTCGCCGGAATTCATATTTGAAAGCACCAGGGTGTAGATCGGGACCCGATCTACACTTTCTATGTTTTAGGTTTTTAGGTTTGAGGGCTCTAGGGGGCTCAAATCAAAGAAAAGGAGAGAGGGGAGAGAGAGATTTCATTTGGTAGGGATGATGAATAGTGCCAACAAGGTTTTAGATCTCACTTATATAGCGAGTCACTTAAAATACTCGGATACGCCCCGAAACTGTGAAATTTCAAAACGTTACCGAAATTCGATGAAACTTTCGTGAGAGGCCTAAAATGGCACAAGGACACCAAATATGCAGTTATATTTCCAATCGGAGTCCTCTAACTCAGGACGATAGCTAACAGTCCAAAAATTAGCGGTTCCGATCGAAAACCGAAAAAAAAACAAAAAACTGCCAGAACGCTCTAACGGTTACCAGCAGGTTAAAAGTGACACATATATAACATCAATACTTTTAATCTAAGGGTTTTAAACCAAACATATATAATCACAATCATAACTTGCAATCCAAAAAAAAAACTCTAAAACCTTCACTTCTCTAAAAATACCCTAAATTCTTACCAAAACCCTAACTTACAATATAAAAAAAACACTCATTACTTGTAATGTAAGAGTTTAAACCAAACAAATGGAATCACACACATGGCTTTCAATCCCAAAAAAAAAATTGAGATCAAACCATACATTTCTTTAACAATACCCTAGCTTCCTCTCAAAACCCTAACTTTGAAACAAAAAATCTCAATACTTGTAGGGTAAGGGTTTTAAACCAAACAAATGCAATCACAATCATAATTTGCAATCCAATAAAAAAATACCCCAAACTATACATTTCTCTAAAAACATCCTAAATTCCTATGAAAACCCTAACTTACAATAATAAAAAAACCCTCAATAATTGAAAAATAGGAAGAGATTGAATAACTCATGAATCACTAATAACAATGGAGGTAAAAGATATTTGAGGAATCATTTACTTGTTTCTTTATGCTTGGGGGCATTGTGGGGGGCGTTAGGGCGGACTGTGGAAGGGGATCTCCATCACGGTGGGCTCGCGGCGGGCTAGTGGTAGACTCATAGTGGACAATCGGTAGATTGATCGACTCACGACGAAAATCGTAGCACCAGATGTGAAGGAGAAGACCAAAAAAAGAGAGAAGGGAGATGAGAGAGGAGTTCATTTGAAAATAGGTAGGTGGTGGGGTTGGGAATGCATTAGAAGTGTATTTATTATGAGGTGGGGTTGGTGAAGGCTAAATTAGGAGGTGGGGGTTTCAAAGGGTGGTGCTGCTAGTAACTTGGTTGGTGGGAATAACCGCATCCACCAAATTAATATGCAAAGGTCTCAATCATCTCTTTAGTTTGATATCATTTAATTAAACACATCCAAAAAAATTTTGTTAGAGGCAATTTTAATAAATTTATAAAAATGTTTTTTATATTTTATTTGTGTAAGGGAGCGAATTGTAATGATTACCCCCTGTTATATTAATTTTTAAATAGAGAGAGAGTTAAATTTCATGTATTAATGTTTGGTCGCAATTCTTGTTTTTGTAAGCTTTTTAAGAATGTTTCGGATCTAAAAACATATTTGAATCAGTCAAAAGACTCAAAACACAGATGTTTACGCGCAATGTTGTTAGACTAGAAATCAAGTGTAGGGTTGGTTTAGGCAACTTGGCCGTCAGTTTTCTATTTTTGGCTAGCTTCCTGCCTATGTAAATAGTTGGCTAGGCAAAAGTTAACCAGCTTCTTCTTGTTCTCAATTTGTAGATTTCTACCAAAAATCAGTGATTTTTAGTGGGGCTTTAATGGAATCATCATCATGAGATTTTAGGTGTTAATGCCCATTGATACATTGTTCATAAAAATGTTAAACTTGAAGCCCCATCCCTCATTTTTCTCCCTCTTTCAGAGACCATTTGGTGGTATTTTTGAAGAACTTTTAGGTATCCAAGTGGTCCCTCTCCTTTCATTTTTAATTGTTCTGATGATTTTTTAACATAGATGATCATCAATGATAGGGACAAACCGAGGCGATTCAAATCTACATATTTTGATGATATTTTCATGCATTTTTATACGTGAGTTTCAATATGATTTTGATGATTTTGGATGCTCGTGCTATCAAAATGATTTGATGGTAATTTTGAGACGTTTTTATGAGTTATACATGTTGGACGGAATTATAGATACATTATGCATATGAATAGATTTTGAGGGTAAAAATTATGTTTTAAGGTCATGACCTTGTTTTGAACCCAATGCATGAACTCAAACCCAATAGACTTTCATCAATGTTTTAAAAGTTTTTCTTTTCTAATTTGAATGTTCTAATAATAGACGTTTGTGTATACATCAATCAATTCTTTGGAGCGGACCGAAAGGTGAGAGGCGGAAGGTCCACTTAGTCAAATGGGAGGTTGTGTGTAGCAGCAAGAGAAATGGGGGCCTTGGGGTGCTTAATCTAGAAGACATGAACAAAGCTCTTTTATCAAAATGAAAGTAGCGCTGGTTGTCTTGCTCTGACTCTATATGGCAGCAAATTGAAAGAGATCGTTACCGTTTTATGCATCATCAAATTGAAAGCATTCCGAGGGGCGCCCCTCGTCTATCTCAGATCAGGTCGGGCATTTTGTCTTCTACTTTGGCCCCTCGTCTATCTCAGATCAGGTCGGGCATTTTGTCTTCTACTTTGGGGATCATGGATGCTATTAGGTGGCAGGTAGGGGATGGAAAGTCGACTCTGTTCTAGCAGGAAACGTGGTTGGGAGATCTTCCTCATAGGGAGAGGTTCCCAGGTCTCTTCGTCTTGGCAACTAACAAATCGGGCACGGTGGAGCAGTTCTACAGGGGGGTGGGTCTCACAGGAGGTTGGAGTGTGGGCTTGTTCGGCAACCCAAATGATCTGGACGCTGTGCATGTTGGGGGGCTCCTTAGAGAATTGCATGACAGGGGGGGCCTTAACTTGGAAAAGGACAAAGCTTGTTTGAATCCTAATCCAAGGAAAACCTTCTCTGTGCACCTTTGTTACAAATGGTCGCCCCGCGAACGTCCAATCACGGAGTATACAACGTGGAAGCACATCCAAATTTGGAGAGTAGAAATACTTTTGAAGGTAAGGTACTTCATGTGGCTTATGTATCAGGAGAGGCTACTTACAAAGACATATTGAGTGAAATGGGCACCAAGGGATGACCCGACATGCCTTACATGCAGGGGAGGCGTGGAAGCTACGGCTCATATCTTCCTCGAGTGTCCGATGGCTTTGCTTGTATGGCAGCGCCTAGCGTGGTGTTCAGACTTTGAAGATGGGAAAGCATCACTCGAGGAGCTTTGGAGCGAGGGAAGGCAACTCCAAACTCCAGGGGAAAAAAGCACGACGGCTAAACTCTCGCAGGTGCTCAGCCCAGCTGTTCTTTGGGCCCTATGGATCTCACACAATCACATTTTGTTATGAGACACTCCAGTCTATGTTGAGAATATTTGGGAGATTGTTATACACCAAATCAAGGATTAGGGTGCATGCTGTGTGGGAGCGAGGGCAATTTCCTTAATCGGGGGTCGAATTCGGGTTGAGAAGTAGTCCTTAGTATGTATCTTGCTTTATTCCATTGAGAGTGGCCAGTAGACATCTCTTCTACTTGTTTACCCTCTTGGTGGGCGTTTGTTGTTATTTCCTTGCTTTGGGCATTTCCTTTTTCATGATTAATTAAGGCCGAATGCCTATCATTTCCTTCAAAAAAAAATTACTTATTAAAAGGATTGTGTGTGTGTGTGTGTGTCTATATATATATATATATATATATATATATATATATATATATATATATATATATATATAATACACACTTTAAAGAGGGCGTCCGCAAAAGTTTAAAGAGCGAACACACATTTCCACCGTCTAATGCACTTATCACAGTGAAAAAAAAAAAAAACAAACAAAACCCAATGCAATGTTTGCAGTTATTTCCCACACATGACCCACTCATGTCACCCACTCCAAACAACCCAAAGTTACCCACCCAACCCAATAACCTAACCCCACTTAAACACACCCAACCCAAACCAATAACCCCCCCTGGTTATTCGTTCTTCTTCCCCTCCCATGCAACTCTCGAAACCAGACGATGCACACAACACCGATTCAGGTACCCCCCCCCCCTCTCTCTCACACACACACACACACTCACACAGACACTCTCTCTCTCTCTCTCTCTCTCTCTCTCTCTCTCTCTATCCATGTGTGATTTAGACCTAGGATTTGAATTTTTTTTACACTTTAGGGTTTCTATTAACCTGATTTTTTTTTAGCAGACATGATTTTTTTCATTTAGCTGTTAAGCATGATTTTTATTTATGGGTAAACATGAATATATAGAATTGATTTGGATCATGATTTGGACCCCTAAATCAAATTTTTTATTTTGCTATGTCAGACATGGAAAATGTGGACATTGAAAAAGGAAGTGCAATAACTCAACATATTGAAGACAATTATTCAAATAGTGATGATGTTGTTTACACTCCTCAAGTAAAATAGAAATTGAAGCCTACAGAAGGCCAGGAATTTGAAACACTAAATGATGTTCATGAGTTTTACAATAAATATGCGAAAGAAGGTGGGCTTAGTATTTGAATTTATTCAAGTAGGAAGGGCAGGAACAATGAGATCTTAAGGAAGGAATATCTATGCTATAAACAAGGGACATATTCTAAGGATGCAACTAATGGAAAAAAAAGGTTCTAAGGATGCAACTAATAAAAAAAAGGCGTCGAGGAATAATAAAGGAGGGTTGTAAGGCAAAAACTGTTGTTGTGAAGTCTAAGTCAGGTAACTATGTGGTGAGCATGTTTGTTGAGGGTCACAACCATCCATTAGCAACCCTAAGAAAAGTGCATTTGCTAAGATCTCATCGTAGTATTTCCATTGTTCAAAAAAATTTAACCCAACAATTAAGTGCTGTAAATCTACCAACACATCAGCAATTTAGCATTCTTGCAAGGCAAGCCGGAGGAATAGAAAATGTTGGTTGCACACAAAAGGATGTTTATAACTATGAAAGAGATCAACATAATGAAATGAAGGTCCATGATGGAGATATATTGAATGATCATTTTCAATTAGAACAAGAAAATAATCCATCCTTCACTTTCAAAATTGAGGTAGATGAAGACCAAAGGATTACCTATTGTTTTTGGGTTGATGCAACTTCTAGATGTGCCTACAAATTTTATGGCGATACGGTGATATTTGATACTATATACAACATCAACAGTTATGGGATGATCTTTGCACCGGTGATGGGAGTTAATAACCATGGTTAGACAATCATTTTTGCTTGTTCTTTCTTAAGTAATGAGACCACAGATTCTTTTATTTAGCTATTTGAGCAATTTAAGAAAGCTATGCCAGGCAATGCCCCGAAAATGATTATTACTGGTTAGGATCCGGCAATGACAAAAGCCATTCACCAAGCTCTTCTAGATACATTTCACAGGTTTTCTCTCATAATTATATTTTTTTGAATCATGCATGTTTAAAATATATAATTATATGCAAATTATTTCTTCACAGGCATTGTAATTAGCACATTCTGAATAAATTCTCAGAAAAATTAGATGCTGTGAAATATAAAGACCACTCCAGGAGCTTCCAAAAAGTGCATGTAGGAATCCGATCAGAATAGGGAAGAGTTTGACTCGAATTGGATGGAGGTTTGTGAGAGAAGTGATGGGAAAGCAAATGGTTGAAATATATACGCGTAAGTATTTTTACAAATTTCAAGATGAATTGTGGGGAAGCTTCAATTATAAATTTGAGCTTATTTGAGAAAATGTCGAACATTGCTTCTACAAGGTAATAAAAAAGAATGATGAAAAATATAAAAGTGCGTGAAATCATACATCATAAATATATGGATTTTGCTTCATGCAGTTGTAAAAAGTTTAAAAGTAGAGGAATACCACGTATGCACATTTTGGCATATCTTCATAAGATGCATGATGTAACCCATTTGCCTGATCAATATATTTTAAAGAGATGGACAAAATATGCAAAATCTAATACAGTCCGAACTAATGGTGGAATCAAAATTACTGATGATTAATCATTATTCATTAGACGGGGTAAATTATTTCAATTTGCTTCGAATGTAATTGACAAGGTCTTGGTTAGTGAAGAAGCAAGTAAGATCTTTACAGATGCTTTGGATAGTGTTCTTGAGAAAACTAAACTATTGGTTGTTGATAGTCCAAGTATTAATATGTCTGCAAAAAGAAGCACCAATCTATACAGTGAGCCACATCAAGTTAGAGCAAAGGAGTGTGGAAAAAGGTTAAAGGGAAGAAAAGAAATAGCAAGAGGGAAGTCGAAAATTAAAAGTGGTAGGCGCCGTTGTAATGGATGTGGGAAAGTTGGGCAAGCACACGACAAGAGAAATTGTCCAATACTTAGTAATCGGTAAGAATTTTTATTTTCTCATTTGAATGTATGTTAGCATTATATTCCTCTAGTAATAATGATGAAAATTATCTTTTATGTAGATATTCCTCATATACTAATGAAGAAAATCTTAGCTTCCTCAATATAGATGATGATAGTTAATGTTCATCCATAGGTAATTTTTACATTTGAATGTGAATGTGTTTGAAGTGTTAAACAAAAAATTAATTGAATTTTTTTATCCATACAGGTTTATCCCAAGAAAACTAAGGATCAGTGCCAGAGAGGGAAAAAATGTCTACGTCTGTGCTTATGTAGTTGGTAGTAATGAATTTTGTTGATGTTGTCTCTGTACGTTGATGATGATGTTGTTTCTTTTTGGGTATGAGTAGTTCCCAGAATGGTTTAATGGTTTAATATATTCTTTTTGAAGTTGAATGATTTCAGCAGGTATTTAATGAAATTTTTTTTTGGTATGAACAGTTCCATGCACTCTGTTGAATTGTTTAATATATTCTTTTTGATACATTCTAGGAGGAGTGTTAAAAAAGTTTTGATGAAATTTTAATAGGGTTTTTACCAGTCAACTCTTTGATGAAATGCTGACAGGTATATGAAATGCTATCGGGTTGGGTTGTTTGAATGCCAATGGAAATTAACATAATAGATTGCAGATTAAATTAATAAATACAATACATTTTCATACATTAATATAAAATTAAAGTTACATGTTAAAATTCTTGTAACTAAATAAACTACGAAAATGACAACAATGAAAAATTAAAATATGAGTTTGATCATGCTCTGAAAATCGATTTGCAAGCTCCACTTGGTTCAAGTTAACAATATGACAGTTATCCATCATTCTATGAATGCACCCATTCAAAAAAGTTATATTTTTTTCCACTCAAATTCATACATTACAATTTATTTGGATTCCTGTTTGACTCATAAATTTTGATTGCTACTTTGCACCAACATTTGCAAATGATGGTTTTAAAACTTAAATCCATAACCTTATTGAATGAAAAAATACATTGCTTGATGATCCTGTATATGACATGTTTTCTGTATTTACACAAATGTTGTGGTTAGATTTAGAAGATATCTAAAAGCCATAAATTGAAAAAAAAATAATGTCTACTCATAAATAAAAATCAAATTCATAGAAACCTAAAGTGCAAAAAAATTTCAACCATGGAAAAATCTAAAAGAAAAAAAAGATCAGTGTTGCGTGCGTTGTCTGGTTTCGGGAGTTGCATGGGAGGGGAAGAAGAAAGAATAACCAGGGGGGTATTGGTTTGGGTTGGGTGGGTTTAAGTGGGGTTAGGTTATTGGGTTGGATGGGTAACTAGGGTTGAGTTGTTTGGAATGGGTGTCGTGGGTGGTTCACATGTGGGACATAAATGGAAACATTACATTGGGTTTTGTTTTTTTTTTTTTTACTGTGATAAGCGCATGACGGTGGAAATGTGTGTCCACTCTTTAAGATTTTGCAGATGCCCACTTTAGAGAGGGCCTAAAATACATACATACATACATACATACATACATGTATATATATATAGACATGATTAAGTGTGGCCATGCGGCAGGTGCGAACCGCATATATACACCACTTATCAAGGTATATGCGTCGATAAAGATAGCATATTAGATCATTGAAGCATATATCTCATTGAAGCTTATTGAGGTATATATTTTCTTTATCGACGTATATATCTCGATAAGTGATGTATATACGCGGTTCGCACCTGCCGCATGACCACACCTAATTATTATTATTATTATTATATATATATATATATATAGAGAGAGAGAGAGAGAGAGAGGGGTGATTGTGTGAGACGGTGAGGCAGGTGCGGCTGTGATATCAGCCGTTCGATCGTGGTCCATCGGATCCTGCGGTAGGGATTAATCCACTCAAATGAATCCCAACCGGATGCACCCGGTGAGTGATAGTCGACAAAAAAAAAAAAAAATTTAAAACATGATCCCTCTCTCTTCCCTTCCCTGTAACCTGAAACGCTCGACCCCTTTATGAAACACCCTCGAAAAACCAAAATCAATGATAACCGCCCTCGAGGACTACTCCATCGACTGCTCTGCTGCGGCCCCCCCCTCCGGCCCCGCTGCGGCTCCTCCCTGCGGCCACCACCGACTGCTTCGGCCACCGTCCAACCTCGCTCACCACCACCTGCTTCGGCCACCCCCCTGCGACCCAAACTCTTGCGCATCCCCAATGTTTGTTTTTCTTTTTCTTTTTTCTTTTTTGTTATGTTTTGGGTAAATAATTCTTTAGAGTAAATGATTTGTATAGGTATGTATTTCTTTGGAGTTAATGATGCTTTTTAGTGTTCATCAAAGTCTTTAGGGTTTTTTTTCCTAGATTTGTAAGTTATTTATTTTGTGTATTCAAATATAGGGTTTTAATTTTATTTTCATAATCACTTTCAGATCTAAGGTTTTGTTGTCAGGTTAATTTTATTTTCAGAATCACTTTTAGATCTAAGGTTTTTGTTTACGGATTCATTTCAGATCTAGTCTTTACAAATGGCTCAATCTATTAGTTGTAATAGCATTTTTTTAGAACCAAGTAATAAATGTTTGAATCAGAGCAGTTTTTAGACTATTAAAAACCAATCATATGTAAAAAGATGCTTTAGAATGCATCAAGAGTTATGAAAATATTTTTTTAAAATTTTTAGTTTTTTCACGTCAATGTAATTAATAGTTGACCCTGATGAATCACGATTCAGTTCTAGTGATTAACCCAACATTTGAACAAGTGATGTTATAAGTATCGTTTGTGATTGCCTAAAAAAAAGTCATTTTTCAGGTTTAATAAGTATCGTTTGTGATTGCCTAAAAAAAAAAAAGTATATCAGCTTGTGTTTTTAGAACACTATGTATACCAATCGAACAATTTATATGTATTTTTTTAATTGTGAGATAATAATTTATCTTCTCATAAAATTTGGGTTTAATGGGTTACTGTTGTCACAGCCCTTTCATCTCTAACATGTTTTTCTGATGCCTTTAACAAAGAAAGTGAAAACATGCATATGCATCATACAAGCATCCATCTTCATGAGTGACATCAAAGGACACTTACTTTAATATGGGTGATTTTTTCAATAAAGTCCAAGAGGAAAAACAGTTGCATCGAATGGGAACTAAATAGCAGAGCAACCTTTATCCAAACACAACATGAATATGAACATTAACGGCTATTGAACATGAGCAGCTTTGAAAATGATACACCAAATTATCCTATCAATCAATGTCATAAACTGCTACTGAACATCAGCAAACACTTCAAGGGCATAAAGTCATATCAACTATGTTAGGAACATTGACTATTGCTCCAAAGGGAATTGTGTAATGTATAGAGAATCAAAATCAATGTTTGTCCGCTAAAAAAAAGTAAATAATAAGTATTAATTCACCTAGCATTGGATACAAAATATCATCCTCATAGAGTGGCGAATTATTGGGCCGAGCTGGATTTGAACCAGCGTAGACATATCGCCAACGAATTTACAGTCCGTCCCCATTTCTTATTCCTCTCTCTTTCTGTACTGTATTGTTTTGTTGGCCTTTGCACCAGTTCCTAATAAAACTTTGCAGTCAATAGTCTTCTTAAAAAATGATGAGTCCATCTGTTATTTTTCTCTTCTTGTCATTCGTGCCCTGTTTCCAAAAAGCAGGCTTGGATCATTATAACATCATCGTACTAAGCACATTAGCAACTAAATAAGACTAAGTTTTAGGTGATATTTATGTATGGAGTTATACTATTTTAAAATTTGAGTTTGACATATTCATGTGTCGGTCTTTAATACAGTTTCTTGATAGAATGCTCCAAGAAATTCATGATGAAAGCAATCTCGACATAACAAGTGATTTTCTCTAGTGACTGCATTGATTATCTCTTGGGTATGCCCTTTGCATACTCTCTTGTTGATGTCCTCATGATTTGAAAATTTGCACCACTTATTATTATTGTTTTGTGCTAATTGAGCTTTGTTTACAGGTACTGGACATATGGAAAAGGATTTGATATTGAATTGTGGTTCACAAAGAGTATTGAAAAATATGGGCTTTGAATGTCACTCCTCGAAGTCAGATACACTGCACAAAGGCTCCCATTTTTATATATGTATGTATGAACAGCATGAGTGCTGGAGTGTTTTTTTTCTTTCTTTTGAGAAACACAGTGTGTTGTAATATTAAAAATTAAATGTTATTGCTAGGTTTGACATGGTACTGATTTTTAAAAAGCAAATCATCTCATTAGAACAGAATTGTGGATTGATGTGGTTGTGTTCCTTGAAGTCAGATACATTGCACAAATGCTCCCATGCAGTCAGTCTATTTTACATACCAGAAATTATAATATAACTTACTAGATTTAAAAAAGAAATCCAATGGAATGACTAACTAAATGCATCCTCCGGCATCCTAAAAAAGCATCGAATAGTTATTAATTCTGCATACAGATTCAAAAATACATGCCTAAAGGCTCAACACTTCTCAGGGAAAAAGCAGAACCTCAAATTCAATTGTCAGCAGCTTGGGAAGATCAAAAGAAAAAAAAAAACCACAAAGAGCTTGGAAGATCAAAAAAAAAAAAAAAAACCGCTGGCAAGGTGGACGTCCTGATCGGCGGGCTCTTTCCGGTTTTCGATGGCGGGGACGGTGGGGTTCCCTCCCCCGTCCTTTCCTCCCACTTTTTCCCCCCCCCCCCCCCTCCCCTGCCCTCTCCTTTTTCCACCCCCTCGTCCTCTCTTCCCCCTCCCTACCTCCCCACCTCCACCTCCACTCCATCCTCAAATGCAGTGGTTAATCCTTCTCTCCCTCGTGGGGGAACCATTGACACTATCTTTAAAGCCTTCAACATTAAATCCCAAGCTTCAGCCACATCTCCACCTCTGGTCTCGAAACCCATTTCTTCCACAAAAGCTCTACCCACACCTTCACCCAACTCCTTGCCACCATTTCATCCTTCTGTTACCCCTCCCATTCCATCTTCTTCGTCTCCAGTTTTTTCTGAGGCTTTTCCAGCACTTCCATCCCGCGGGTCGGACTCCCGGAAGCAGTGGAAACCGGTTGCGGTTCCACCACCCTCTTCTTCTCTTCAGGTAAAGACCTGGGGATCGCTTCTTCAAAATGGGCGCCCTTCTCCCCACATTGGATCTTTGAGATTTATTGAACCTACTGTGGATGGCACCTCTATGGTCGCGACATTAAACCCATCTGCTTATGCAAAGAATACCTTGATATGGGAACAGGCAGTGGTGGGCTACATCATAGGTAAAACTCCTGTGTACACTCCCTTTTTGCAATTTCTTAAAATCAAGTGGAACCCCAAGGGAGAGATGAAGCTATTACTGCATGGAAATAGATTTTTTACTGTTAAGTTCAGCCTTGTAGAGGACATGAATTCAGTTCTTGAGGGTGGTCCCTAGTCCATGGACCATCGGCCATTCATTATTCGAAAATGGTCCCCTGAAGTGAGGATGGAGCAGGAACGGCTTAGTAGCATCCCACTCTGGGTTCGCTTGCCTAACCTTCCTCTTCATCTTTGGGAGGAGGACTCCTTAAGTCGAATTGGCAGCACCATAGGAGTCCCACTCTATGCAGACTCAGCTACGCTTAGATGTACAAGAGCGTCTTATGCTTGAATTTGTGTGGAAGTACAGGCTTTGAAAATCCTTCCAGGTTCTGTACTAGTTGAAGTATCACCTGGCCACCGAGAAACCTTTAAAATTGATTACGATTGGAAGTCCATTGCATGCCATTTTTGCCAGACTTTTAGGCATGATGAAGTTTGTTGCATTATGAAACCTCCTCTTGAAAAGGTCTCCATCGAGAGTAGAAGCAACGTGAAAGCCAGTTCAACCCAAATCAAAGGCAAAGAAAAACAGAACTTACAATGGCAAGATGTTTCAAAGTGAAACAGTAGGAGCAACCCCAAGCTTATCTCTGATGGAATGAAGCAAAGTAAAAACAAATCAGGGGGGGTTCAAAAGAGTGGATCAAATGCAAAAAACAAGTTTGAAGCTTTGAAGGACAGCCTTGAATCAAATTCCTCTACACAGGAGCCCTTGGCGCCAAAGAAAACTCTCCTACTTCCCCAGGAGGTACTCATTTTACCCAACAAAGTCTCTCAGGAAGGATCCAAAGAAGCCTCACAGGAAGTATCTCCGCTACAGGAGAAGCTCCCCCCACTCAAAGATGCTCCACCATGTAACTCAGAACCAAATGAAACCCCAATTGAGCCCCAACAATCAAATTTTTGGGTTTTGGAAGTTGATTCGGTCACTACAAAGGCCCAAGCAGTCTCTCCTCGGCAAATTGATCAAAGGCCTTCTGGAGCAATCCCTATTCTACCTGTTTGTGCTGGTGGAAACACTTGCATCTCCTCATTTCAAGACTTGACTGGCATCCAAGGCATTGAAGGGAAGGTCGTGGACACAAATAGCCCTTCGATTATTGAGGGTAGCCGAAAACTCCCTGAAGATGTGGCTCCCGTAGAAGTCAGCCAACCTGGAGGAAGCAAGAAGCATAAGCAATCCCATAATAATCAGAAGAAAGGTCTAGGCTCTAAAAAAGGGAATAGTAATGGAAGTGATTTGATAAAAGATTTTTTTAAAGATCTAGCTGAAGGAAATCCCTCCCCCAAAAGAAGTGGTTCAGTCCCTCCTACAAAAGGCCCAGCTTCTAAAGGGGCTAGGAGGGCTTGAATTCTGGTAATTTTTTCAATGTGTCCCAATCCCATTCCTTTACCATGGACTGTTTGTTTTGGAATATCAGGGGATTAATGGGCGGCGAGAAGCAATTGGAATTGAGCCAATTCTTACGAGCTCATAAGTCATCTTTCATTAGCCTGCAAGAAACTAAGTTAACAGCAGCGGGGTACAGTGTAATGAAGCGGAAATTGATCCATCATGATTCTTCTTTCTTGTCTTCGGCTGGACGTATTTGTTTATTCTGGAACAATGAGCTTTATGAGGTTAAAATCTTGCACCATTCCTCCCAATATGTCCATTGCCACATTCTCTGTAAGATCTCTCAGCGTTCTTTTTTTGTTACTTCTGTTTATGCATCAAACATCTACTCGGAGCGGCTCCACCTCTGAAGTTCTCTCATTGAGATATCTGAGTCTGTCTTACTCCTCCCTTGGCTTGTGGGGGGAGATTTCAATGAAGTAAGATATAGTAATGAAAAAGTAGGTGGTAGGCCAGCTCATGCCAGAAGGCTTCGGAAGTTTAATGAGTGCATATCTAAATCTCTTCTTTCTGATCTAAAGGCAACAGGGCACACCTTATCTTGGTCTAACCATCAGGCTGATCACATAATGAGCCGGTTGGATCGTATACTAGTAAACTCAGCCTTCATCAATGATTCTCCCCTTTCAATGGTGAACTATCTAGCTCCAGGGATCTCTGATCACTCCCCAATGCATGTAATATGCGAGCAGATGATCCCATCTGGCCCCAAACCATTCAAGTATTTCGAGATGTGGGAAGCTCATCCGTCCTTTAAGTCCACTGTTGAAACTGCCTGGGCCACAGAGGTTGTTGGAACTCCTCTATATTGTCTGGTTAAGAAAATAGCAGCCACCAAACTAGCTCTCAAACAATGGAATAAGGCTACCTTCGGCCCTATCCAGCACATGTTAAGGAGGAGTAGAGAGAACCTTGCAGAAATCCAAGACCGCTTGCAACTACATCCCATGGACCAGAATCTCCTTACTGAGGAACAGTTAGCCCGAGCTCAATATCAATGGAAATTGCAACAGGAGGAATGTTTTCTTCGCCAGAAATCTAGGCAACTTTGGTTATCTTCTGGAGACTCCAACTCGCGCTTCTTTTATGACTCGCTCATGAGTCGAACGACGGTTAACACAATCAGGTCACTCCATTTTCCTGATGGGGAGGAGCTAACGGATCCAGCCGGTATCAAAGAGCACATTGTTGAGTACTTTTCCAACCTCCTTAACAGGGATTATGGCTGCACCGTTTCTCCGCTTCGGTCATATGGCACAATCTCAAACTTGGAAAACCAAAGTTTACTAGCTCCTATCTCTCCCGAAGAAATTCGTAAAGCTACTCTCAGCTTAAAGCCATTGAGCTCTCCTGGGCCTGATGGTTTTCCTACCCGATTTTTCCAATTTTATGGGATTTGGTGCACCATGACCTTGTGGAAGTTGTCCAATACTTCTTTAATTCAAGGAATCTTCTCAAGCAGGTCAGCCACTCCTTCATCTCTCTCATTCCCAAGTCATTAAATGGAACCACTCTGGACAATTATCGACCCATCTCCTTATGCAACACCTTGTACAAAATTATTACCAAGGTGATAGCTTCGAGGCTCCGTGACATCCTCCCTCACCTTGTCAGTGATCACCAAGCAGCATTTATCAAGGGAAGAAGCATTCATCATAATATCCTTCTTGCCCATGAGATGGTCAAGTATCTCCACACTCAAGGCAAGTCACGAGCTTGTATCAAATCGATCTTCGAAAGGCTCTTGACAGTGTTAGGTGGAGCTTCCTTGAAGAAGTACTAAGGAGTTGTCAACTAAACTCTCATTGGATCCGTCTTTGCATGGAGTGTATTACCTCAGCCAAGTACTCAGTCCTTATTAATGGATCGCCGCACGGTTTCTTCTCGTCTAGCTGTGGAATTCGGCAGGGAGACCCTCTATCTCCATTGATCTTCACTCTCGTCATGCAGGCTCTCTCTTCTCAGCTCAAAAATCTTGTCAAGGGTGGAATGGTGGGGAGTTTTGTCCGAGGAAAGTTGAACATTTCTCATTTGGCTTTTGCAGACGATCTCCTAGTATTCACTGATACAGCCTTAAGTTCGGCTACTGCCCTTTCTGAGCTTTTTGTTCAATTTGCAAATTCGTCCGGGCTGACATTAAACAATTCCAAAAGTCAAATCTTTGCAAGTGCTGGTTCCTCTTCGATAAGATTTGCCCAGCACCTCAATATTGTTCTCAATGCACTGCCGGTCCGTTATCTTGGCCTTCCTCTTTTTCATGGTTCTTTAAACAACCGGCTATGTCAACCTCTCGTAGACAAAATTCGTAAGCGGGTTTCCTCTTGGGCTGGTCACTCGCTCTCCAAAGCTGGCAGGGCTGAACTTATTCGGGCTGTTCTCTCTTCCTTTCAAATCTTCTGGTCATCAGCATTTCGAATTCCTCGGAAGACGCAAAAGGAAATTGAAAAACTTTTTCGTGATTTTTTTTGGCAAGGCCATTCTCAGCAAAGAAAAATGCATCAGGTCAGTTGGGACACTATATGCAATCCGTTAGAAGAAGGAGGACTTGGTATTAAGTCCATCCATGACTGGTCGGTTGGCTCTATAGGAGTTCATTTTTGGGAACTTGCTAATAAAAATCAATCCATGTGGGCGAAGTGGATGAGACAGAGATATCTCCGGAAGGATAATATCTGGAGGGTGTCAGCCCACATGGGATGCTCCTCCACCTGGTCCTCAATCCTTCAAGCCAGAGATTGGATACAACCCAAAGTCCAGTACCTTATTTTTGAAGGTAAATCTGTAAATCTATGGTTTGATCCCTGGATAAAAGGGAAAGGATTAGCTCAGATATTTGGGAGGGTTTCCTATGACTGGGGTCCACCAAATGAGGCATCTCTGGCAGCTTTCATATCAAATGGAAAATGGAAAAAGCCGCATCGAAGCTCGGAGGAACTAGACCTGATTTGGCCGGAAATTCAACAACTTGATGTTGGAGGTACTGGTGAAGACTTGCTGATTTGGCCTGCTAGCAAAACAGGCATCCTAAACCTCTCTGAGGATTGGAAAGCCGTGCGTAGTCGGGGAGATACTCCTCTATGGGCCAAGTGGTTGTGGCAACCATTACAAACTCCAAAGCACAGTTTATGTGTGTGGCAAGCCTTGCTCAATAAGTTGCCTACCCTTATTCGGTTGCGTCGAAGGGGCCTCATTCAAAATGTTACTTGTTCTCTATGCTCTACAAGGGAAGAGGATGCCAATCATCTGTTTCTGGGCTGTGTATTTTCTCGATTCATTTGGATCAAACTCTTCCGAGATCTCCAGGTCTGTTCTATGCCCCCTCGAAGGTTAGCTCTCTTTCCTGCCTGGATGTCAGCTAATATAACTGTGCCATTCAAGAAGGAGATCGCCAACATCGTTTTCACCACAACTTTTTGGTATATTTGGGTCGAACGCAATAATAGAATTTTTTCAGACAAGAAAATGCACAAACTAGTTATCTTGAAATGTATTAAGGAAAGCATCAAGCTCAGGACTACCCATAGAGTATTTCGGATTATACAGACCCCGGACTTGGTCATGGTCTCAAATGCCTTTGGTATTCAAATCGAGGAAAAGGAGAAAATCTCAACAATTGTCAAATGGATGAGTCCTGAAGATGGTTGGCTGAAGCTTAACACAGATGGTTCATTGGACGACGATAGAGGAGGCTATGGGGCTCTAATCAGAAACTCTAATTCAGAATTTCAGTTGGGATTAGCAGGTCGTTTGGATCTCCCCACCATCAACCTGCTGGAACTAAAAGCGATAGAGCGGGGAGTAATATTAAGTTGTACTATGCAAGCATGCAAGTTGTGGATTGAAACGGATTCAACAACTGCATTAGCATGGTTAGAGGGCAGAGGAAATATTCCCTGGACTGCTATTCGTTCGCTTCGCAATACCCATCACTATCTACAACATTTGGTTGATTGGAAGGTCACACACATACACAGGGAAGGAAACTCTCCAGCCGACATTTTAGCAGCTTATAAGTCTATGAGAGGAGAATCCATTTTCCTCCCCCAGCAGATATGGAAGGAACTTGAAGAAGCATTAGTACAAGACATGCACGATCTCGGATTTGTTCGAGTTAGAGAAAAATAGCAATGTTATTAGTTGTCCATTCATGAAAGCAGGGGATTAGTTAGATAGAAAGGGGTCTGCCTATTTGTGGCACACTCTGTTTATCTGATTTTTTTCCATTTTGTTTCATGTCAATCATGTGTATCTGTACAAATTTTATAGCAATACAACCTTTGATTACCAATCAAAAAAAAAAAAAAAATACATGCCTAATGCCTATACACTCTCTACATTACTCAGAAAGTAATTTTTTCATCTTGGAAGCTCAGAGCATCCATCTTCTGTTGATGTTAGTATTTTGTACTCCCTAAAATATAAAGAAAAAATTACTGTGGAAAAAAAATCATATCATCATACAAGCATCAAACTACTACATAATATATTAATCATACAAGCCCAGAGAATTAACAATTCAGAATTTTGATTAATACATATCCCAAAACGCATCGAGTCTCCTACAAAGCTATTATTTATGCTCCACTTAACTTTGAACCTACAAACACTGCGAACGACATGAATACAACAAAAAAAAACCTTCAGGAAACAATTATGCCGGTGCTTTAACTCTTCTGCACGTTGTTGTATAGCTTGAAATTCTGTTAGCCTCTCCACTAGAGCTTTAATTACTTGCTCTAACTCTCCCACATGTTCTTGTCGAGCTTCAACCTTAGTGATTGTTTTAAAACCACGTCCTTCCTACAGTAACAATTTTTTTGGGACGTAGGTCCAACAGAGGATGCCGTATTGGAATGTTCTATCTACACAGTCGAAGATTGATGCAATATCATTTTCAAATGCATAAAATATACCACTTAATATGTAGTGTTCTAAAAACATAGGCTAATATACTTTTTTTTTTTTTAGGCAATCACAAACGGTACTTATTAAACCTGAAAAATGACAAGGCTAAGCATCACTTGTTCAAATGTTGGGTTAATCAGTAGAACTGAATCGTGATTCATCAGGGTCAACTATTAATTACATTGATGTGAAAAAAAAAATGAAAATTTTTAAAAAATATTTTCATAACTCTTGATGCATTCTAAAGCATCTTTTTACATATGATTGGTTTTTAATAGTCTAAAAACTGCTCCGATTCAAACATTTATTACTTGGTTCTAAAAAAATGCTATTACAACTAATAGATTGAGCCATTTGTAAAGCCTAGATCTGAAATAAATCTGAAAACAAAAACCTTAGATCTAAAAGTGATTCTGAAAATGAAATTAACCTAAAAACAAAACCCTAGATCTGAAAGTGATTATGAAAATAAAATTAAAACCCTAGGTTTGGATACACAAAATTAATAATTTACAAATCTAGGAAAAAAAACCTAAAGACTTTGATGAACACTAAAAAGCATCATTAACCCCAAAGAAATACATACCTATACAGATCATTTACTCTAAAACATCATGTACCCAAAACAAAACAAAAAAAAACAAAAGAAAAAGAAAAACAAACAAATCGGATGTGCAGGAATTTGGGTCGCAGGGGGGTGGCCGAAGCAGGTGGTGATGGGCAAGGTTGGACGGTGGCCGAAGCAGTCGGTGGTGGCCGCAGGGAGGAGCCGCAGCGGGGCCGGAGGGGGGGCCACAGCAGAGCAGTCGATGGAGTAGTCCTCAAGGGTGGTTATCATTGATTTTGGTTTTTCGAGGGTCTTTCATAAAGGGGTCGAGCGTTTCAGGTTACAGGGAAGGGAAGAGAGAGGAATCATGTTTTAAATTTTTTTTTTTTTTTTTGTCGACTATCACTCACCGGGTGCATCCGGTTGGGATTCATTTGAGTGGATTAATCCCTACCGCAGGATCCGATAGACCACGATCGAACGGCTGATATCACAGCCGCACCTGCCTCACCGTCTCACACAATCATCCCTCTATATATATACATATAAATACATATATAGGGGACTGATGGGGTGTGACCATGCGGTCGTGCACCCCATCGTCTGGCTTTGATTGTTAGCCGCTTGATCTTTGTTCCGTCCATCAAACGGCCATGATCAAAAGTCTCATTTTGAAAGAAAAAATAAATAAACTGGTACACCCAGTCAGCAGGGCCAACGAACGCCCGCAAAAAAATAAAACCGTAATCTTAACCACTCTTTTAACTTAACCCACCCACCCCCTTAACCCCAATTAAAACTAAACCTAACCTAACCCACCCATCCCCCCAACCCAACATTTCCCAAAAAAACAGTTCCCTCACCCACCTTACACGAAATGAAAAGAAAAAAAAAAACCAGTCCAAACCAAAAACCAGTCCCCCTCACCTTCCTCTCATGGAAAAATCGATGTCGTCGTCTCTCACCCTCCTCGACGCCGCTGCCCGACGACGATCATCCCTGACGCAGCCGCCTCCCCCACTCCCCGACGTTGCGATCGTCCTTCACCCTCCCTGATGCTACCCCCCCCCTCCCCCCCCCCCCCCCTCCCCTCCCAAATCCCGTCATCCCCGACGCAGCCGCCTCCTTAAATCTTACGACGCCCAGCCTGACGCCCATTTTCAGAATCCCTTTTTGGATCTAGGTTTTTTGTTTTTATTTTTTTTAGATCTCGTATTTTAATGAATGAATGCTTTAAAATCTGATATTTGAATGAATTATATTATCGTACAAATACATAGTGATGAATACCAGAGATATGATTAATTTTATTTAATCCGCCTTTAAAATCTGATATGGTTGTTTTGTTTGTCCAGAGGAAATGTTGATTGTTATTTATGATTCAGTAGTTTCTAATGTTTATTAGTCCCATGTATATATCTTTAACACGATCCAGGAAATGGAAGAGTGTAAGATGGGTTGTTCTGCTCTCTGTTTGTTAGTTTGTTTTCTGTTGGATTTTTTTTTTTTTTTTCGCAAACAAGGATATGTGTTTATATTGGTTGGTTGATAATACCTTAAATTGGTTTATGTGACCATTTATTATGTGCTTCTACTAATTACTACTGAAAAAAATTATTTAAGTTGGATTCTATACACTTCTAATATGACTTTATTGATCTCTTCTAATATGATTTATATTATAGGGTTTTTTATTTTTAAGTCCCCATAAATCATAGGATTTAGTGATCGATCCCTCAATTCTTCATATTTTGATTTTAGTCCCCAGATTTAAAGGATATGTTCCTTTTTAGTCCCTGAGAGGGACCTATCCCTAAATTATTTGATTTTCTTTTTAGTCCCTGAAAGGAAATTAAAAAGAACATATCTTTTAAATCTATAGACTAAAACTAAAATATGAAGAAGTGAAGGATCAATAACTAAATAGGTATATTTACAAAGACTGAAAACTAAAAAACCCATTATTATATTATAACCTCTTCTTATTTGTAGGGGTTGTAGTTCTGCTTCAAACTGAGAAAATTGTTGGGTATAACACTTCAATACTTCATTGTTAAAAATTCACATTTCAGTCTATTGGGCATTGCAAGAGTTGTAGAAAAAGTACAAGCAAAAACAAAATTTATAAAAAATAAATTATAAATACATATGTTAAACTTGTATGAAGTATTGTATAGAAATAGGTCAATGAGGGCATAACTGTATATATCAATTTTTTTTTATATAGGAATACTGTTTCTCAATTATAGTAAAAAAAGAACTTGAGTTGGTCAAAACTAATGCAAAATAATAGTATATGACCAACTGTTATACAAAGAATGAAAAATTGTATGAGTTGATGTGTCAAAACACCAGCCCTCTCCAATCTCTGTTTCCACCTAAAAAATGTCACTCCTCTGCAAGGAAGGTAAAAACTATATACATACGGCCAAACAACAAGGAAATAATGAAGAAAACGTAACTTTAAATTTAAATTTATAAACATATAAACAAGATGAGAAACACTACTAAACATCAACCACTACAAAGCTCTCTTAACAATCATTTTACATTTTGTAAGTTCATAGATTTTGACAAAAAATATACAATTATCTCAAGATCCAAACATAGGGCTAGATGCATAGGCTCCAACTACATTTCCCTTCATTCTTCTGTTGTGCCTGATTTTCATCAAGGCATTATGCTACAAAATTTGCTATCTGCAAGAAGAAAAAAATGCTCAATACAACAGGGAAGAAAAACCACACAAGCAAAGTTGCAGGAGGAAAAAACACTCTTGTTAACGGATGACATGGAATTCCCAAGTCAAAGTTGTTAAATTGATGAAAATAACAAATACATAAACGATTTTCTGACATCCTCGCACAATTGGGCTACTAGAATTAAGTTACTGCCGCCTATTCAATCATGCCATCAGATAATAAATACCATGAGTATAGCATTCTGTAATGCAATTGCATATGCAACACTCGACATTAAACACTCAAAACATTGTTAATATATGTTTGACAATCTTGTTATCTACCAACCTCATAGAGGAAGGTGTATTGATAATTGATCAACTCACTAAACAAAGTTAGCCTCACAAATTATACATCAAGTAACATATAATAGCAAGGGCCATTGCAATGATCACTCTGAATATGAACTCCAAATAATTGGGAGACATTATGGGAGGTTGCTATTAAGATGAAGGAATTGCAAACGGGAAAAGAATACACTAATGAGTATCCTTATATTCCTTCCACCATCCTAAACCTCAATGTCTCCATTAAAGTCATTACTCATCACAAGTCAGCCCATTCTACATTGATTCCCACATTTCATCCATTTAATCTCTACATCTAGACAAAAGATGATGCCTTTTCTAATCAAGGTATGCCATCTAGTCATGAAAAAAAGGGCTAAAAACAGAATCACATTTCGTGGACATTAATAGACAAATCACATAGCAGTCAAGAGTCAGAGAAAAAAAATTCATAATAAGATGCATCCATGGAAAACAGACCCTAGAATGCGAATGCAAAATTATAGATGGTTAACAGATATGACACTGAAAGCCATAAATTAAAGAAAAATAGAACCTAAGAAACCCAATGAAACAACAAATACCACTCAACTAAACATCGGCGTATCACCATACACAAAAATTCAAGCATACACAACTGATGGACCTAAAAAATAATAACAGAATAATTAAATGGCATAACATATGCCCACAATTATCAGGTCATGGTAATATCTAGTGGAGCGGACACAAAAATCGAAGACATTTACAATGGAAAAATTGAAAAATAGAAGGTTAACCAACATGATCTCATTATCTAATCAGTCAACAAAATCCACATGTGACAAAAACAAATCAAACTAAGAAACACTAAAAATGAATATAAGAAAACCCTAAAAACCTCAGATAGACAAAATGACGTTGGGGATGATCGTCGTCGGGCAGGCTGGGCGTCGTCAGGGATGAGGGTCATCGGGAATGATCGTCGTTCGTGAGGGGGGGGGGGGGGGGGGGGGGAGTTTTAAGGGGTGGGTGGGTTAAGTTAAAAGAGTGGTTAAAATTGCACAGTTATTTATGTGGGTTTTATTTTTTTGAGACTATATTAGCCACTCATCAGTAGACCTGTCAACTGGTCGGGTCCGGGTCGGGTCGGGGTGGACCCGGACCCGACCCGTGACAAGACTCGACGGGTCCGGGTCCAATCTAGGACCCGACGGGTCCGAGGAAATGTAGACCCAGACCCGTCGGATCCGGGTCTGACCCGACCCGGATGGTTGGTTAAAAAAAAAAAACTCATGTATTTGTTTGCCTTATCATTCTATTTGAAATTTTTTATAATAAAACATTATTATTAATGAGACTATGTTTGAATATAATTTTATACAATTCAAAAGAAGTAAATGGATTATTAACATAAAAAATAATCACTAACATAAAAAACATATTAACCTAAATAATAACCTAAATAATAATAATCACTAACATAAAAAACAAAAATCACTAACATAAAAAACATATTATACAAACATCCAAAACAATAATCACTAACATATTATACAAACATCCAAAACAATAATCACTAACATAAAAAACATATTAACCTAAATAATAAACATAACTAATTATACAAACATTCAAAACAATATTAACCTAAACAACATTCAAAACAATAAACACTAACATATTAACCTAAATAATAAACATAAATCATGCAACAAACTAATTAATCATACAAATTCAAAAGCTAATAAATTAATTATCCAAAACAAACCGACGATAATACATTACTAAGTTTATTACATATTAAACAATCAAGTTCTTACAAGTTGCAACATCAACACAACAAAAAAAAATGTTATGATTATGACTTATGATTTATGGGATTGTTATGATTATGATTTATGAATTTGTGGATACAAAAA
Organism: Acorus gramineus; assembly: GCA_030737835.1. Lineage (NCBI taxonomy): Eukaryota > Viridiplantae > Streptophyta > Magnoliopsida > Acorales > Acoraceae > Acorus > Acorus gramineus. The sequence goes on from CM060851.1 coordinate 12,563,516, forward strand.
TAAGTTAAGTAAGAAATAAAATTATGTATCAACTAATACTAATGATCTTATAATATATGAGCATATTTTAATAAAACAATCGGGTCTCAGGTCCAACGGGTCGGGGCGGGGTGGACCCGGACCCGACCCGTTTATTTGTTCGGGTCCGCAGGGTCGGGTCCAACTCAGGTCGGGTTCAAATCAGGTCGGATATATTACACGTGTAATCGGGTCCGGGTCGGGTCCGGTCCGGTCCGGGTCTGGACCCGATTCGTTGACAGGCCTGCTCATCAGGTGAGGCTCGGGACGCCCGAGCACACCGGTTTATTTATTTTTTCTTTTAAAACGAGGCCTGATCATGGTCGTTCGATGGTCGGAACAAAGATCAAGCGGCTAACAATTAAAGTCGCACGATAGGGTGCACGACCGTCTGCACGGTCGCACCTCATTGGTTCCCTACATATATATATATATATATATATATATATATATAGAGGATTGATTAGCTGCAGCCGAACGGCAGGTGCGGCTGTACTGTGAGCTGTCCGATCAGAGACACAACGATCTAACGGTGGAAATAAAACACACACCAAACTCATTGAAACAGGTCAGCTAGTCTCTCCCGGTTACCACTCTCTCTCCCCTCCTCGATTTTTATTTCCTAAGGATCCACACCTCTCTCGTCTCTCTCAACAGAGTGAAAAAAAATTTCAATTTTTTTTTGAAACCCTTCTCATCTCCTCACCAGATCTCTCAAAAAATCCATCACCACCATCAGATCCTCCACCACCACCTCGACTGCGACGCCCTGTCCGCCCTCCCTCGGCCGCCACCACATGTGGCCACCAACACCCTCCGCCACCCGCCGTTGCGGCCAGCGTTCCCTCCGCCACCACCTTTCGTGGATCGCCCCCTCCGACCTCCACCCACCACCACCACCTTGCATCGACACCCCCACCTTCATCTGCGGCAAGAACCCCCTCCCCTGAAAGTTTTTTTTTTTTTTTTGTAGGAGGTATTGATCATCTTGGTTTTTTTATCTGATTTGTTCTCAAATCTTTTTTTTTTTCATCAAAATTATTGTGGAATAGGTGAACGGGTGTCTTTGAATGGAGTTTTTTTTTTTATTGAATTTTATGGGGGTAAATCCATAAGAATAGGAATAAATCAATTTTTACTGTGTTGGAGTGTGTTTTATTGTAATTAAGCCCCATCTTGTTTAATTATTGGTCTATTTGTATGGAGAAGGGAGGTTATTTATTTATTTTCTTCACTCTCTTTTGTTCACTCTGCTTCAGATTTAGGAGTTGGTGATTATGGAAGTGGTGCACATGTGCAAGGTCCAGATCAATGTAGAACTTCTTGTAATGGTTGAATTTGTTGAATGTAAAGTTTAAATTTGTTGTAATGGTTGATGTAGAACTTGATGTATGTAATCCAATACTTTATATGGTTTTACTTCTTGTAGTGGTGTTGTAATGGTTGAGATCAATGTAGAACTTCTTGTAATGGTTGAATTTGTTGAATGTAAAGTTTAAATTTGTTGTAATGGTTGATGTAGAACTTGATGTATGTAATCCAATACTTTATATGGTTTTACTTCTTGTAGTGGTGAAGTAATGGTTGAGATCAATGTAGAACTTCTTGTAATGGTTGAATTTGTTGAATGTAAAGTTTAAATTTGTTGTAATGGTTGATGTAGAACTTGATGTATGTAATCCAATACTTTATGTGGTTTTACTTCTTGTAGTGGTGTTGTAATGGTTGAACTTCTTTGTAATGGTTGAACTTCTTGTAATGGTTCAGACCTGTCGAAACCATATGTAACTTAATACAGGTGCACTGTTGATATTCTGGTAGATTACAATGTTGTTTTTGAAGAGTAAAGTGTTGACTAAAGATTTAATTATGGAATCTTGTGAAACTATAATATTTAATTAACAAAAATTGCAAGTTATAACAAGTTTGGATTAGCAGCTACTGGAGAAAGGAAAAGAAAACCTGGTGAAATAGAACCCATCATCAGATAGGAAGTTATATCAGCATCAACAAGAAAAACAACACAAGGAGGGCCAGTTGCTGGCACGTGATCTCCAGCTCCTAAACCATCTACTTGTAGAAGATCAACACAACATCAACGCTTTAACACAATTGCATTACACAACACGAGGGCCAGTTGCATTCTCACTTTTAACACAACATCAACACTTGATAGATTTCACAACACTTTAACACAACATCATACATTATCCAAAAAAATCAAACATTTATCCATGTACAACACAAATAGATTGGATTACTAAACTGCTCATATTTATAATGAATTTTTGAAATAAAGTAAATCCAAAATGTTACAGAATAGCTTCATCACTAAACTGCTCATACTCCTAAAATCATGTACAAAATATATTTGCAACTTATGCAGAGGCAACCCCCCCCCCCTGGAGAAAAGAAAAACATATACCAACATTGCAACAATTTTCAACCAATAGTTACAGTACTTTGGAAGAGTGATCTCAAGCCATGGCTTCAGGTTCCCATTGTAATGGACGACAGCTGCCCAATTGATCTCCTTCTGGTCGACATTTAGGTGGAGCTTCATTTCAGTGATCCACTGCAAGTTATTCCCACTTGATGGAGCTTCATTTCATATACATGGAGCTAGAAAGGAACTGGTTTATTAACAAAACTAATTTCCCACTGCTTGGATTGTTTGATATCTTTCTAATTTCAATTCCAGAATTTCTGCATGAATATTTTCCACAGGTAAAATTGAACCAACTCTGCCTAGGCACAGAACTGGAGCACATGTTGGATCCTAAATCAGGCCTAATGATTAAACAAGATGGAGCTTAATTACAATAAAACACACTCCAGCACAGTAAAAATTGATTTATTCCTATTCTCATGGATTTACCCCCATGAAATTCAATAAAAAAAACTCCATTCAAAGACACCCATTCACCTATTCCACAATAATTTTGATGAAAAAAAAAAAGATTTGAGAACAAATCAGATAAAAAACCAAGATGATCAGTATCTACTAAAAAAAAAAAAAAAAACCTACAGAGGAGGGGGTTATTGCCGCAGATGAAGGTGGGGGTGTCAATGCAAGGTGGTGGTGGTGGGTGGAGGTCGGAGGGGCCGCTCTGCAGAAGGTGGTGGCGGAGGGAACTCTGGCCACAACGGCCGGTGGCGGAGGGTGGTGGTGGCCGCAGCAGGTGGTGGTAGGGGTGGTGATGGCCGCAACGGGTGGTGGCAGCCGAGGGAGGTCGAATAGGGCGTCACAGCAGAGGTGGAGGCGGAGGATCTGACGGTGGTGATGGATCTTTCAAAGATCTGGTGAGGGAGATGAGAAGGGTTTGAAAACAAATTTGGATTCTATACAGAGAGATGAGAGAGGTGTGGATCTGAAATTCTGAGATCTGAAAAAACATTTTGAGGGGAGAGAGAGTGTTAACCGGGAGAGACTGCTGTGACCTGTTTTAGTGGATTTTGTTTTTTTCTTTTTTCCACCGTCAGATCCATGTGTTCCTGATCGAACGGCCCACACCAAATCCACACCTGCCATTCGGCCGCAGGTAATCATCTCTCTATATATATATATATATATATATATATATACTAGTTATCATGCATGTGCTATATCATACATGGAGATATGTTTTATGAATGTGATTTTAAAGAATAATGAATAGATTAATATGTGAATATTTGCAATAAATTCAGTACATAGATTTCTATTTATAAGTTTGTTTATCTAATAAGAACTATAAAACAAAAATTATCATCGAATTGATTGAAAGAATGAAGTCAAGATTATACATATTTGTATGATTAACATTGCAAAGTATAAAAATTCTTGAAAAATATAAATTGACAACTACATTATATTATTCTAATTCTATATTCAACCCTAAATAATCACAATATAAAACTAATACCATATTTCTCTTACAATTAACTCATAAATTAATTCTCACATATAAATCTTCTGAATATATTCAAAGTTTCAAATTATTAATGTAAAACCACTTTTGTAACTTAAATGTAAAAAAAAAGGTAGACCTACAACATACTACATTTAAAAGTCATCAAATTCTTATTGAAATGCAATTACATAAAGACTTATATTTTTATGATGGTATATGAATTACAATTATAACATGATACATCTACATTATTTTCTCCAAACTTTATCTCCTAACTCAACAACCCATGTAGAATTCCTTAATTGATTCAAACTTTTAGTAGACCCCTTATAGGATACCAAAGTAAAGTTCAAATTTTTAATAAGCCTCTTATTTTTTTTCAACATTACAACAGTCACTGTCTTCGGGACATAAAACTATTCTTAAAAAAGAGAGTAAAATTACAATATGCTGCATTTGAATGTTCTTTTTCATTCAATATTAAAATAAACATTAATTTTAATTATATAAAACCATTCAATGCATAATGATGGTGCCTTATTGTTATCAAATTTGACTTTTAAATCAAATTTTTACATCTCTTAAATTGATTCAAACACTTAATTGAAAGTCATCATCATGAATTAGAAGTGCTAAAAATGAATAGAACTAACACATGCTAACATTTATTAGTATTTCTCTATTCCATTATAAAATGAAACAATATCTACAAAAAAGCTCATATTTCATGATTTATCTCATATCTCATAATTATAGATGCATAATAATCTAAACTTTAATTTAAATCATAAATTGAATTTCAGATATGTCCCCTACTTTTTACTGCATCTACTTCACTGGCCGCTAATAAAACATCTAATTAAAACCTATAATGAACTGACTGAAATTTGCCATTACAAATCTTAAAAAAAAAAAAACACGAAATATCTGACCTTTGTGTGCTTTGAACAGCTAAGATCTTGGGATAGTATCCTATTTTAAATCATGCATCCACACCAAACTAAAAAAATAAAAAAAATAGAAATGATTTAAATGTATTAAAAGATATTTTTTCCTCTTACATAATTCATAGCATAATAAACAAAAAAATATAGAGTTGTGACTTGAGTAGAAATTAATATGATCATATCATTAGTTAGATGATAAAAATACAACTAAAAAATTAATAAAAATACTTACTCTTATTTAAGTATGTATACCGTAAACGATAAAGTATTATATGCAGAATTATTTATTCTGTGATCCAAAACATCAAGTAAAGGATTAAAAAAAAATTTATCTAAATGCAATTCATAAAATATATTAAAAATAAAAAACAAAAAAAATATAATTTTACATTTTTATCTCTATTTTGTAGAGAAGATGAACTAAATGAGTCAATGGCTTCACCTGAGGAAGTAATAAAAATGAAACAAAAGAAGAATATTATGACTCAACAAAAAATATTCATTGAAAAACTTCTAAAAATAAAAACACCTACTAAAAAATTCAGCAATCTAAATAAAAAAACCTTCACAAATAAAAAAATGGTTTTTTATTTTTAAGTTCCCATAAAGTATACAATTTAGTGATTGATCCCTCCATTCTTCATATTACACATTGAGTCCCCAGTTTAAATGATATATTCTTTTTTAGTCCCTCACATGGACTAATAAGAAAACTAAACAATTTAGTGATAGATCCCTCCCAAGACCGGTATATTCAGGCCCAATACGTTGTTGTACTAAAAAGAAAAAAGCAAAGTTGTTGCTCTAAAAAAAAAGGCAATCCTGGATTTTTATCATAAATAAAACAAACTAAATAAGATGTTCCATTGGCTCAGAGATAATTTAGGGATTTTATTTTTTAATTTTTACTTATTTTCCAAAAATTTAATTCTTCACAACTTCATAATGTAGAGGTCTACAACATCAAAAATTAAGATTCAAATATAATTTAAAATTAATACAAAATAAATAAATAAAGAAACCAGCTGAAAGATAAGGAAGGTGTTGGCAAGGGAGGAGAGGTAAGGGGAGCACTAACAGAATAGTCCTTTTATGAAAGATAATATATACCCACATAATCCACTCTAAATTAGGGGGAAAAATTGAAAATGTGTTTTTAAAAGAATTGAACCATACGATTATCATTAAATTCAAGATTTTGATTGTTATTATCTTCTTAAAAATATCAAAAGAACATTTTTTTTTGTTCTTACCTGATTTGAAAGCATGGTAAGAGGGGTAATTGAATAGATATATCAATTATTTTGCTACAATTAAGCAAATTTCAAATATTTGTTCGATAGTTGTCTAATCTAGAACTGACTATTATTTAAATTTAGGGTAAATTGGGAATTTAAAATTCGGAAAACTGGGTTTCCATGTTTGAAATCTTAAATTCTAAAAAAGTATGATTTAAATCATTGCTAAATTTATGGAGAGTAAAAATGAAAATAAAAAAGCTGGGTAAATTTCTCTTTAACACATGATAAATTAAAATGTTCAATCCAATAAAGAATGTTGATTTTTTAATCTTTATGCAACCCAAACAAAAATATTCAAAAATATAAAAAATAAAAATTTCTGAGACTTTTCCTCTTTACCTTGATTTTTTTTATTAAAGAGATCCTCTCTATCTCTCTCTCGCAATGTAATCAATACTTCACCTGAGATAATAAAAAATTCAATGAAACAAAAAGATGAAAATCTTTTAAATTGTATTCATTCTCAGCTATAAATATTGAAAAAATCAAACGCCCAATAAGACGATAATATTAAAAAAAAATTAATTTTTTAAAAAATAAAAAACATGTTCCCTTATCTTACCCAGATCGCACTGTAATTATCTTTTTTCTTGCTATGTTGCTCCAAAATTTCTTCAGATAGACTACCACGAAGTGGAACCTGTAAACAAGCAACCACCATCAGCAACCCAGCCAATAACATGTACATACATAAATATAAGTATCACATAACATATATATAAATAATTCACACGCCAAAAAAAAATGATGGGTGTTGGGGAGGAGGAGAAAAGAGTTTTAACTATAGATATTTAAAGTTAAGTTATAAAGGGAATTGAAAGAGCTGAAAATGAGGAGATTCAATGGATTTGTTATCCAAATGGACAAACAATACATAGGGTGACATCATTTATTTTAGTACGTGAGATTGATTTTTTCATTAATATACAATACTCTTTGAATAAGACTAAATCCCAATAGATTCGAAAAAAGTACTAATAAATAAAAATATTTTAATGGTATTTTTTCCGTTTATTATTTCTTTGAGTAAGATTAGATCCCAATAAATCCGAAGATAATAACAAACATATTTTGCCTTAGCTGATTTTTAATAACACATATTGAAAGTACTAACAAAAAATATATTTTATGTTTTCTTTCAATAATGTTAAATGTAAGTTAAAAATAATATATACCCAATAAAAAAAGCTTATTTCATGTAACATACATGATAATAAATTTGTATACAATGTAATATTTTTCATATATCATTGAATAATTTGAAATTTTAAATAAATATATATTAGTTGATTAATCAATTGTTTAAAAGATAAAAAAAAGAAATGAAAAGGCTGGGTCACAATCCTTTTAAACAATCCTTTTAACATGTAACTGTTTAAAGGATAAAAAAGAAAATAAAAATACTTATAATCCATATATATCTATCATATATTAGTAATTAATCAATTGTTTAAAAGATAAAAAAGGAAATGAAAATACTGGATCAGAATCCTTTTAACAGTTAAGTATTAGATAAAATAAAATAAATAAGTAATAGATAATCCATGTATATTTATAATGTATTTATCCATTATATATTTTAAAATTTAAATCAATAGGTATATTAGTAATTGATTAACTATTTAAAGGATAAAAAAAGAAATGAAAATACTGGGTCATAGAATCTTTTTAATAAGTAAGTAATAGATATATATAAAATAATAATAATAATAATAACTTATTAAAATGATTCTGTCCCAGATTTTTTATTTTTTTATTATCTTTTAAATAATTGATTAATTATTAATATATATTTATTTAAATTTTATAATTTTTCAACGATACACAAGATATAAATAATATTTTTATTGGATTTTCATTTTTCCGTATCTAATGCAATCAGATATTAATTTGATTTAAATTTTAAAATTACTCAATCATATACAAATAATATTTGGATTTAGATTGCATTTTCCATTTTCTTGGGATTTTTTGTAAATATCCATATTTTTCTCTTTGTTTGTTGTTTTTTAGTCACACATTTTATTCATTTCCATTTATATTTATTTTTTTATTTTCTATTTTTTTAATCCCTATTTTTTTGGCATTCTTATTTAATAACCCATTTATTTTTCTAAAACAAAATCTTATCCATATTTTCTTTGTGTTTGACATTTTTTTTATCTCTATTTCATGGGGATTTAAAAAAGAAAAACATGTTAATTATTTAAATTTAAAAACCTGATATTTAATTTAAAATTAGATAAATAATGGATATGAAATCAGTTTTTATTTTTAAATTTAAATTTCATGATTAATAAAAATGTATTAAAAGAAATAGAAAAGCAAAAATCGATTTTAATGTTTTTAAATTTAATTTTAAATATGATATAATATAATAGGGATTTTTTTATATATATCCCCGTAAAATTTATGTTTTGTGAAAATACCCCTATAAAATACACGTTTGCATCTATACCATACAAAACATACACACCACACATAAATCTCTAAATGGAAAGCTAAATCATAAATCCAGTAAAAAAAATCTTAGATCTATAAAACAAATAGAAGTTGACAGAGAAAGTCAGTCCAGATTCTCATAAAAGTGATTTTCTAGAGCTCTTCAAAGCATGTGTATATGGTTCAGAAACTTCAGATGAGTTTAAAGAGAAGTGGTGGGTTTTAATCAGAAATTTTCAATTAGAGCATATTAATGGTTGGCTACATTGTTTGATATCCGTGAAAAATTGATTCCATTGTGGCTGCCTTTATTTTTTAGTGGGATGTATCTGTTAACTTTATGGTTTATAAGCGGTTTGTAGGCAGGGATTGCTTTAGAAGATTGTTTTTTCTTGCTGTAGGTAGAGAATGAATTCTATTAACCTTCCTTGAAGAATCATTCTTTACATCTGTATTTCTGTTGATAGATGTTTTGACATTTAAACATTGCATGCTTTTAGAGCTGATTTTTTCAGTGCTGACTACATGAAAATCTGTCCCCTTTTTTTTTTTTTGACATCTATCCATTATGACTTGGGAATCTATACTATACAATAATTACTTATGGAGTTATGAGTACTCTATAACTAATTAGATTTTGTTGAATTGAAGTGTTATGAGTTAAAGCATAATTTTGTAAAGTGTGATCTATAACAAGGTCTGAACTAAAGGCCCTTCAGATTTCATCAATGGCTTCTTCATAATTAAAGTGAGATGTCGAGTTCTTTATTTAAAGTTTTTACTTTCTAGAAGGAACATGACTTTAGTTTGAATGAATTGTTTGATTGATCTTCATTTATAGTGAACTCTTTCTTTAAAAAATATATATATATATGGCTTACAGAAAAACCTAATGCAAAAACTCACTGTGAAAATGTCATGACCCCTCAAAAAACAATGAGAGATGGCGAGCATTATCTTTTTTTTTATTATTATTGGAATTGATTGATAAAATATTGAACTTACACAAAAAAGATTTCATTATTAATAAATGAGATTCTACTTTCATGTTTTTTTTTATGGAGATGAACATAGCAAAACTAGATTCTGATGTGATTCAAAAATTAAATTAAATTAAATACTATACGAAGTGTTTCAAAATAAAATAATTAGACATCCATTTAGAGACTATTAAAAAGAGACACTGTTGAATTTTTTTTATTAAGAAATACTATATGAATGAAATGAAACAACAAAAGAACAGAATGAATTTGATTAAGAAATACTATATCCCACACAATTGAAGCAACCAAAACGTTCAATTTGATTAAGAAATACTACATCCCACACAAATGAATGAAATGAAATAACAAAAGAAGAAAATGAATTTTTGAATAAATATCCCATTCACATCAGCCCCAAACCCCCGACCAACTTGACGGCGTCGAAGGACAATCTAACGGAATATTCAATTCCAATTCCGATCCAATCTCTACCAAATCGACCCTCTCTCGCTTCACCTCCACATTTGGTCTTGACTCCACCGCCTCCGTCGCAAGCGATCTCTGCCTCTTCCGTGACGAGGAGGCTGCGGTGGGGGTGCCGGAGAGGGTTCAGATCTAAAAAAAAAAGAGGAAGAAGAAGAGAGTTTATTTTGAGTTTTAGTGTGCGGAGAGGGTTTTCATATTTTTGTTTTAAGTTTTTAATGTTTTAAAAGTGTTTGGAGAGGGAGGGAGAGGGAGGAGTGACATATTTTCGGTGGGTTTTTTTTTGGGACTGGTTGACTGAGTATACATAGGTTTCTTATTTTTATTTTTATTTTTATTTTTTTAAACACACACCATTGGATCAATGGGTCTCTAATCCAACGATCACACACCACTGTCGCACATCCGCACGAGCTGCACCAAATCAATTATCTCTCTCTCTCTCTCTCTCTCTCTCTCTCTCTCTCTCTCTCCCAATATATATATATATATATATAGGAATCTGAACCGCCGTCGTCGATTGGAAAGACGAGGCGGCAAACTTAAAATGCCTGGTGGAGTTTTTGAATTTATCACTAAATGCAAGGCGCGTCCCAAGGAACAATCGTCAGGTGCCAATCAACAAGGCATAGGCACAGAGGCTCAAGCACCTTTATGCCCCATCATGACTCATCGAAACCAGGAACTGAATCTGTTCCTATCCTAAACCCGGTTGACTAGAGATTTGGTCTAATTATTAGTAAGATTCTCTGCGGATTTGTTCTTCTGTCTTCCCGGTTCTTGAAAAACCAGAAATATGGGCATTTGTGGGAAACTAAATCTATCACGCCTGAATAAAGATTAAGGATACTAAGACTAACTAAAACAGAATAAGGATGTAGCATTAATGGATTCAATAATGGGCAAGACCCCTTTTCAATTAGAGGCCCGATTGTGATTCAAACCTCACTTCAACCCAAGAGCCCGTTCAGAACAGAGTTTCTCCTCAGTACCATATGTCACATCATGAATGGATCCTTGCTTCATGTCAGGCCGAGTAGTAACTCTAGTTAGACCTCCAACAAGGGCTAGTTAAACAAAGGAAAAATCCCGACCAGCCCAGGTTGGGAGGGGGCCGACCAGCGTGGGAAGCCCACACGTGCTGCCAACCAATGCAAGTGAAATCACACAAAGACCAATGGAATATTCCCTAACACAACAGCTGTAACCCATTGTCGGAAATCGGTTATGATGAGCTGATCCTGAAATCACACATATCAACCGATCCAAGAGACACGTGAAAGATTCCATCTCATGATATGCTCACACCTACATAGCACAACAGGCATGACCTCTCCATCTATAATAGAAGGGTACCCCATTCAAGACAAGGTAGACATTTCTTCACCAAAACCCTAAGTTCAAGTTACTATTCTTTATATCCTAAATTGACTTGAACATTGGAGAGGCATTAGCCAGCACCACACTGGTGTGAGTGCAAGTGGACGAAGGAGGAGGTCGGAGGGTCCACGATCATCGTGCATTCCCAAAGGTTCAACCTGTTCTTCATCTCAGATCTGCAATCATCAAAGCCCAGATAACCCAGATATCCAACCCATTTGAGAAGAAAAACATCTACACCTCTCACAATTATGATAAAAGAATCACTTTGATTGTAGGTGCTAGAATCAAAGATACGAGAATTAACCAAAATATTATTAGAGTTTGTACTCAATAAATATAATACAAAAAAGAAATGAGGAAAAGATTAATATACCATTAACCCTAATATATATATACACATTTAATATTGGACACAATCACCTTCCATCTCATATCCTTCAAACAGCTTAGTGCGCGCGCGCTCCCCCCCCCTGAAACTTTTGTGAAGAAACATGTGAAATGCATCTTAAACATCAAATGTCAATTATTTTTTAGATCTGTAATGAAGAATTTTCAGTATTTGCACCGTTAAAGCCACCCCATCACAGATCCAAACAGAGCCTTAAATAATTGACACTTAAGTAATATAGTTATACTAGTTTTAATGTATGCGCAGAAGCGCGAGTTAATAAAATACACATCCAATATTAAATATATGTATGAATGCAATAACAAGTAAAATGTAACCAATATGGTCTGCTCCCCCCCTGAAAAACAACATTTTTCCCATAAATACGATTTGTCTTTACGACGAGTATCAAATCTTAAATAAACTAAATAATGCACATTTATGATGATAAATTTACCAAGTCAAATTACAATACATGTTCATGTTAAATATAATTCTGACTTAAAATTCTCACAATTAGATGATACACAAGTATTACAACTTAATACACTAAAAAAAAAACTTCACAAAATCCAACTTCAAATCCCTCAGAAATCGTGCGTTTTATTACAGATGCAGTCTTTAAGAGGCTCAAATAATCTCTGCGCGAGGAAAATCCAGAAAGTAAAAAAGATCTTGTTAACACTGAACTCCTCACAACCTATAGTGGCTATGAAAGACTGTTGAACACAAGAAGCTCCGAAATATCATAGCCTTGTACTTGTCAGACATCCAAGTGAAAATTGTCAAGGCATTGTCATATGCATAATCATTACAAACATAATTTCTGATAGCCAATTTCTTCTTCGAATAGCAAGTTATATGTGGTTTTAAATGTAGTCCATGCACCGAGTGACAAAATATTTTTTTTAAAAAAAAAACCACAGTAAAAAAAAAGGATGGGATGCCCCCAGTGTCTGGCTATTAGCACATAGAAATATAGTGAAGGTAAGGTGTGGTGGTTATGATACATTTACCTGAAATACATGGCAATAGAAACAGATAGAACAAGAAGGAAAAAAAAATAAGGATTTTTAGTTTTAAATTCCTGTAAACATGCCTATTTAGGGATCGGTCCCTCACTTCTTGATATTTCTTTTTTAGTCCCCATATTCAATCGCCTATTTGATTTTTAGTCCCTCCGTCAAACGTCTGTCCATACACCGTTAATTTGTGAAATGTGATTTTATTTTTTAATCCCTATAAACTATGTTATTTAGTGATCAGTCCCTGTAAACTATGTATTTAGTGATTGGTCCCCAATCACTAAATACATAGTTTACAGGGACTTAAAAATAAATCATATTTCACAAATTAACGGTGTATGGATGGACGTTTAACGGAGAGACTAAAAACCAAATAAGTGGTTGAATACAGGGACTAAAAAAAATATCAAGAAGTGAGGGACTGATCCCTAAATATTCATGTTTACATGAACTTAAAAATAAAAATCCCAAAAAAATATCATCAATCTACAGTCATACATCATTGCAAGCACTACCATATCACCATCCAAATCAGAGAAAATAGCTACCATTTAACTACCAAAAAAATAAACCATCACCAATAGCACACCATTTATACACAAACCAAGTATCATAACAAATAGATGGATAGGAAACTGGATCAATGTGTTTTCATTCACACCCAAACATAGTTGTCTAAGCGGTTAGGCGAGCTTAGGTGGTGGCCAACTGCCTAGTCGCCTAGGCGTGCCTAAGCGCGCTTAGGCGGCGTTTAATTAAGATTTTATTATTTAAATTGATAATTGTATTAAAGTTATTTATCTGCTTATCCATTCTTTAATTTTTTCAGAAATACTACTTAAAATGAAAAATGCTATTTATAAATAAAGAACACATGGATATAATCTAACTCTTATGACATTAAAGAAGGAGAAAATGGGGAAGAGATTGAAGGAGAATGAGATAAGAGTTCAAAAATTTTAAAGAGAGATATGAGGTTGAGACAAAAAATCAATAAAGACTCACTTGGGACCTTAAGAATCCGCTGCACTGTTGGCCAGCAGAGTAGGTGATGTTTCTCGATCATGTTTTTTTTTTTTTTTGTCTTTTATTTTTGATGTTAGACAAGAGATTGGGCGAGCAAGGCATGATTAAAGCGGGTAGACGGGCCCAGGCGCCCGCTTAATTAACATGTTATTAGGCAGGCGGTCGCCTAGGTCCATCTGAACCGCCTAGTCGCCTAGGCGGCACCCAGACAACTATGCACCCAAAATAAAATAAAAAATCAATGTTGACATACTATCAAGTAGAGGTAGAAATGTAATCGTAGAAGGATATAGTCAAAAGCATAAATATGTACAACGTAATTGTTTTATAAATTTTTTGGCAAATTTATGACATAATAAAATTCCTTCATAACAAAATCATAAAAAAAGGAACAACAACCAAACACTATAGCTTATCATCCATATTATTCATTTTTTCTGCTGTACAGATTCAAGTTATGTTTAGCAAAAATACCAACAGGTTTGCAATAAAAATGTCAATAATAATATAATAATTTCAAGTAATTTTGGAAAGAAGATTAATACTCAGTACTAGGTAAACCTAAAGTTTACCTGCTAGCCTTGAACCCATTTTGGTCAATTAGGATAACATGATAACAAATGCAGTTTATTTTTGTATGACAAAGGTATCAAAACAGGATGATGATGAAGAAACATTGATGTGCAACATTACAAAGTTATGATTGTTACGCAGTACAACCAAGTTGGAATGGAATCACATGCATCAAAAATGATGAAACTCAAAACCAATGTGAGTATATTAATAAAGGGCACAATTCTGATGAATCATTTAATAAGCCCGGGCATCACTCTATTCAAAATCATCCACATCTTGAACCAGACATGCATTAATTCATATAACAGAATATAAAAAAAAAATGATTAAACAAACCGAAGCAAGGAAATTTTTTTTAACTAAATCATCAAATTACAAAACAATAAAAAAGAAGATTTGAGTATCCCCTGAACATGAAAAAAATAAACTCACATCACTTTAACCAATCAAGGAAGATTTTTTTTTTTTTGGGGGGGGGGGGGGCGCTGAACCAAATCACTGTAGCAAATTTCACATCTCTGTCCATGAATTACTCATTATATGAGGAGAAGGAAGATTATTATAACTATGCATAAACAGGAAAGTAAAAAAGCATGTAATCAGTTCATCAATTTCCAAAATGGTGTACATTTTGGAAAGCTAATGAATATACGAGTATACCAAATAGAACAAAAAAAAGTAGTATTAACACAAACAGATAAGTGTTATAACTGAGAGGAAATTTTTTAAAAATAGATGTACAAAGGTGATTAATCGATAGATAAAAAAAAAAAAAAAACTTACCCATAACAGTTGATTGAGGGAGTAGTACAATGGTAGGATGAAAAAGGACCAATCCAAAATCTCAACCACAACAAAGAAAACAATTTTTATTAAGAGATGAAAAGGGCTAATAGATTCACAATGTCCATAATCATTAACCAATCATTAAATACACATATAAAAAATGATCTAGTCCTAATTGATGCACCGTGCACGAAAACTATTCAAACAAATAAAATAATATAATACTTTTTTCTAACATAGAATATAATTCCACAATAAAAAACAAAACCTTAAATATGATTCGTAGGCCTTCTAACATCCAAGCTAATGGAGCTCTAATGCAATCACCCCAAGCATGACAACCTTGCAAATAGTCATGAACAAAGGTTTACAAAGTCAGGACTCGAAGTCAAGGACTTGATATAGAATTCACCATTGGAAGGGAAAAAAAATGTGTTTCATGTGGTGTTTACCATAGACGAATAGCCCAAATAGGCCACCTGGAACGGATGACCGTCAGGGACTTGATATAGAATTCACCATTGGAAGGAAAAAAAAAACTGTGTTTCATGTGGTGTTTATCATAGACGAATAACCCAAAATAGGCCACCTGGAACGGATGACCGTTTATGGACCAAAACGACCATCTCTCCAAGATCCAAAGCCTGGAATCATAATAAGTGGTTTGTATATCAGAATAAGTGGTTTTACAAACCTAAGGAATTCAAAATAACATGTCAAATAATATTCAACCTGTAAAATGTACTCTTGATTTAGTAGCAAGCATGTTTCACAGTATGGATTCCATGCCTGATCAATGCAGAGAACCTCAGTCCATATGTACAACCCATACGTCAACAACCAACCCTTGAGGGCGCTAAACACAAAATTCAATTTGATTCATCAAAGTTTAACAATGGGTGTCAATCTGACACAAACCATATCCTTTGTCTTAAGGCTTTAAAAAATTATATCAGAACATTTAACTATTGCACTTACTAATGTTATTATGTCCCTTGCAACAATAGATGTGATAACTATTATGAAGTTGACTATACAATACAAGAGATAAAGTAAAAAGGGAAAGAAGACTAACCAAAGATCTACTTGAGGAGACATTCTTTTGTACATTGAAGAGAAATCACCAAAAAAGGTAGATTAGAAAAAAAAAGTCCAGAAAAAGCCCACCAATGATTAAAAGCATGGCAAAATAATTGAGAATGTCTATAAAAACAAAATAGAGGTGAATGTTGTTCATGAAATTACATATATCTGAACAAAGAAAAACAGATGATAGTGTATTTGCTATAGGTCCTGAGTTCGAGTCTTAACGCTGACTTATCCACCTGTTTGTTGACGAGTATTCGAAAGAATTTTATGTAAGACCGGGACAAACAGTCAGAAGTAATCTTCCCAGCTCACGGT
Source organism: Acorus gramineus (assembly GCA_030737835.1). Lineage (NCBI taxonomy): Eukaryota > Viridiplantae > Streptophyta > Magnoliopsida > Acorales > Acoraceae > Acorus > Acorus gramineus. Next base: position 12,580,171 of record CM060851.1, read on the forward strand.
CAGCCACGGGTCCCTCCAATATAAAAAAGAAAAAAGAAAAAAAAAGTGTGTTTGCTTGTTTCCTTCTGTTTTTAGAAAATCAACTACTAAAAAAAACCCCATTCAACCCTAATTAACAATCCCTTCAATAAAAAAAAAAAACCAAATTCACTCACAAAACCTAAAATCCACATGAAATCCGACCCAGTATCAACTAAAACCCGCATCTATAATCAAAACCCTCAAATAGGTTTTCAAAAAAACACACCAATTGAAACCAAAATGAAAGAACTTGTTTTTTTTTTTTTCATCCAACAAAAGATCACATACCAGATGAAGACAACAGACTCATCAGCCTGCTAAGCCCCGGCGGCGACCCGATCGAACTTCTCCTCGGTGTCGATCGGCTCGAGTTCAACAGATGAAGGCTGGTCCTCCGTCCTCGAAGACTTCCTCCGGTGGAACTTCTCCACTCGACAAGATAACACTTTCACTTCGATGGAGCGAGTTCTGATCGACGTAGAGACTGTTTTGGTCCCCGTGAAGGGAAGGAGGGACCCTTTTTTCAGAGAGGAATCGAAGGTCATCCACCCTCACCGACCACAAATGGGAAACAGAAGGCGCTGGAGACTGACGAAGGAACGGAGACCTCAGAATGTCATGAAATCACCATATACACGTGGACAGACGGAGTGAAGGGCACCTCAGCATAGGATTTTCTCTGTTTCACTAAAAATACAGAAGTTGCTGGACGAAGAGAATATACAGAAGTTGTTGGATGAAGAGAAGATGTGGGGACCATCTGGACACCTCAGCATATCAAATTGTTCTTATCATCCCACTCTTTTGATGAAATTACCAACATGCCCCATCAGATAAAATTGTCTTTATTGTGACAATTTATGATACAGAGTATTTTGATATACAATTTAAATCAATCCATTGTAATAATAATGCAATATGAGGAATCTATTGTATTATATCATATTTTAGTAAACTTATTAACAATTTCTATAAAAATAGTAATACAATGTAATGAAATTTATTTAACATAAATATTATATTAATAATATAATAATTAATAAATTATTATATATAGCCAATTTTCTATGAATCATAAAATATTCATGAAATTATATTAAGTTATATGAATTATTATAAATTTGAATAATAATATATTTATTAACATAATTGTATAATAATTATTAAGATTAATAAAGTTGATTTATTTAAAAATAAGATATAAAACGTTAACTTATCCACTTGTATTCGGTCGGTTTGTTTTCAGTTTATTGAAAATCTAAATTGAACCAAATTATTATCACATGTAACCCAAAAATCGGATATTGATTAATAGTAGTTAATCCATAAGGATCGTATTGCAAACGTGAACTATTTCTTTCCTACATCATCACGCGTCGAAACTACCTAGTGTTAGAGCTGCCCTGTGAGGTACTGCCATGTCAAGAGAAGGCCTCGAGGGAGAGGGCTACTTAATGATATTGTGAATGTGGAGTATTTCTTCTCTATATCATCGTGCGCCATACTGTCGGTATGCCCAAAAGCGTATTGCGATGTTCAACAAGGTTGATATACCAACTATGGAAGCCAGGAAGAGAGCTATTCAGGAGAGGGTTATCGGATGATGAAAGGCATCAACGAGAATGTTTCTCCAAGAGTCCCCATGGTTACCCTTCAGGGGGACTAAGGTGAGGGTGAATTGAGGTCACATCATCACGCGACATTCATACCTGTTGAGATTGATTTGGGTATGTTATGTGTGGCGATGTTGCGAGGCATAGTAACATAGCTATCTCAATGGAGATAGTCTTTGTAGTATTGCGTTATCCAATAATGCTATGTGTTATGGTTAATTGTTTTGTTTCTCTTCAAGATCTCCCTCTGGGGTGAGGGTGAGTGTGAGGTATGGTCATGTTAACACGTGACATGGTTATCAGTTGAGTTTTTCATCCATACTTTTCATTGGAAGGAAATTGTGTTATTATTGCATTATTATTGTGATGCTTGGTTTCTTTGTCACTCACTGAACTTGTAGTTTACTCCTTATGTATTGTTTCTTTCATTAGAGGTTGAGTTGGAAGTGAAGCTGGAGCACCTTTGAGGCGTGGTTCTCCTATCTTTCAGTCGGTGAGTGTGAGACTATCAGCAATCCATTATTGTGTATATATTGGTAATTGTGCTTGTCGCATATGTTGTTGTGTATTTATTTGGACTAAACTTGGGCTCTCACATGATATTGATCATGTATTTGAGTATATAATAACATTTTGGATTATAAACTTATTTGTATCTTATGTTTCCGCATTTCCATATAGCTATCGCTTTACTATTGCTTTGCTGCCCTATATGTTTTTGTCGTACTCTTTTGGAATTTTTTTATAAATAAAAGTTATATTTATTTTTATATCATAAAATACATAGCATTTTAATCTTTAAATAGAAAATTATTGTTAAATAAAAATATTTTAAAAATATATTTTAAATACCAAAGATTTATTCATTATTAAAGACATCATAGTATTTAATATTCAAAGTTGATGTGATTTGATAATTATAAAAATAATAGGATTCTTTTTCATATATATCATCCAAAAACAGGTTATTTTTGCATGCCATTACAAATATCCTATTTAGTTTTGTATCATTAGATTTTAAAAATTGTGATTATTTGATAAATAATATAAGAATTATCAGTTAACATTTTAATTATGCAAATAATTAAAACCGTTCATTTTATGTCTTCTAGCAATTATATACTCGAAATTGATATTTCGGATTTTAGAAGAATTAAATTATGCACGAGTCCAATGTGAAATTTTTTAATTTTTAATGGTATAAACATATAAATATATTTTTTGTTTATTAAATATAAATAATGCACTTCGTGAGAGCAAATATGTAAATTGGTAAATTAAAGATATTTGGATCATTTCTTCGTCACTTTAACAGTGTTAATAAAAATTAAAAAAAAAATGATGATCCAATTTTACTACGATGATATAACAGATGCATAGTTGTTAAACATTTTAATGGTATAAAACTAAGGGAAAATGATTAAAAAAGTATCTTAACAATCACTTTTAAAAATTATATCTAAAAAAATCTTATTTTACAATTTAAAAAACCCAAAAGACTAGCCTACCCTTACGTAATTAGATTCTTAATATATTTCATATCTCTTAATTTTGTTAAAATATTTCATCATTTTAATTTTATTAATGTATTTCACGTATTCTCATGTAATTTTTTTATTATTCTAGATTATTAGTGATTATGTATATTTGTGAGATAGTATAATATAATTTGAGTTTTTAATGATGAACTCTATTAAATATTGATACTTCTTAAAAAATATGAATATGTACTAATGTCGCCCTTAAAATATGTGAATAGCAAAAAAAAAAAAAAAATGTAATAAGGATTTAGATTTAAATCACATCTTATGATTATACATAATGAAAATAATAAACAATATCATGTAAAATATGTATAAAAAACACACAATATGTAATGATATATAATAACACAACCTTTAAGGAAATTGATTTGGGTCATATAGAGAGAGATTGTTATTTTGTGAGAGATATATATTTTTGGTGTGGAATAATCTAACAAGGGTTAAAGGAGGATGTTAAGGATCTAATCATATAAGGATAGATTAGTCTTTTACATTTTTTAAATAGTGAAATAAAATTTTTTTAAATATAATTTTTAAAAATGACTAATTTATGTATTTTTTAAAAAAATTTGGGTCATTTTTTCTAAAAATTTGGGTTATTTGTAATTGGATATACACATAATCCCACCAAAACATTTTAATGGGATAAAGTCATAAAACTAATTGATGGTTCCGTGTACGCTCGAAGCTTCATCGTCCATTGCGAGACGAATTCGAGATCGCCTTCATTTCTTTTGGTAACAAAAAGACAGGAAGTCTCACGGAAGAGAAGAAACGAAGGCAGATATGCAGAGGTTGTCCTTCTCCACAGCGAGGTTTCTCTTCCACAAGGAGAGACGACGTCTCTTCTCGACGTCTCTGATTTTCGACGACACCCAGAGACAGGTCTCTGATTTTCGACGCACCCAAAACCTTGGATGCCCATTCTCCTCCTGTTTATTTGTTTATTTACACATCTCTTCATGAATGATTTGAATTCTTCAATTTGAACAGTTGTACTTGGTGGTGTATCTATTTGTTATATTTAGCTTCATGTTCTAATAATTATTTCTTGCAAATTCGACCTCTAAACCTGTCCCCATGATTCTCCATTGCTCGTCTTTCTTTTCGCCTCGTGTCGAATGTCCAATTTATTATTGATATAGGTTTTTATATATGTTTTGTTGATGCATGATGTATACGAACGTTTATGCAGTTCAAGGAGAGTGTTTCTCAGTTTGCGCAGGATATTATAGCTCCTCACGCTGCAAATATTGATGCCACAAACCATTTTCCACAGGTTATTATACTTAATCTTGTTATTAGCATTTAGAGAACTTTGGATTTATGCAATTTAGAGAACTTTGGATTTATGCAATTTCCTGCTCTTAATTTAAAATTTTCATTAATATCTTATCAGGATGTTAACTTGTGGAAACTCATGGGCGATTTCAATCTGCATGGCATCACAGCACCAGGTAAACCATTTTATAGCGAGAATGTGGACTTTGAAGAATTTCTTTCATGCGCCTCATACATTGTTATTCGTATCCGTGTTCTAATGTGATGTGAATACCTTTTATATAAAAAAAAAAAGCGTTTTGGATACCTCTTTTATGGACTGTTTACAAGGAAATACAAAATAAACTTGAACGGTGGAAGTGCTTACCTTTATTAAACCAATAGAAAGTAATTTAAACCCCCAATTGAATCAACATTTTGTGTGGCACACTCAACCCAATCTGATTCACTGAGGAAAACTTCAATTAATAGCACAAATTAGGTATAACACGCTTCTGTTTCATTATACTGGATCATTTGGTTGGAAAGAAACAAAATTTTCTTTGAATTAAAGTGATTTGGAACAAGATGAGGGTATGGCAGACCAGAAGAAATAGAAAAGGGAATAAAAACAAAGAGTTGTTTTTCTACAAATTTTTTTTTTTTTTTTTTTTGGGGGGGGGGGGGGGAGACGAATTCTACCACCACATATGGATTAAATAGGGTAATATATCAACTTTATCTCTCCTTTTCATCAATCAATATTTGCATGCTATTGCTACGTTAATGTTAGTCCACTGATATTATGTATGAGTGCTTTTTAAACATATTCATAATTGTACTAAATTTTCCAAGAATACATATTGATGTAGTATTGATTTTTGTAGTATTGATTTATATAATTAAAATTATAAAGGATTTCCTTGTCAATTAATACATATTGTTTTGGTAGAGGAATATGGAGGACTTGGGCTTGGTTATGCGTACCATTGTTTAGCAATGGAGGAGATAAGTCGTGCCTCTGGATCTGTCGCCCTATCATATGGTGCCCATTCAAACCTTTGCATTAATCAATTGGTATGTTAATGCGATAATACCAAAATTTATAATCTGCACTAATTTTTGAGATTTTTATATATCCAAAATAATTATTTGATGTTGCAGGTGCGACATGGAACCCATTCTCAGAAGCAGAAGTATTTACCAAAGGTTCATTTCTAGAGTTCTTTAATTTTTGTTTTTTATAGGGTGGACTATACTCTGTTTTGTAATTTATCCCCCAGACCTTAAAAGATTATAGATGTTTCATTGTTTATTTCCTCACCACACACTATGCATGTGATGCGTTTCACTGAAATTTATAGACAAATTATCAAGGTGAAAAAAAAGGTAATCATGCATTTCTGGTTGGAATATTTTCCATCTACTGGTATAATTGATGACCAAGATAGCCTGTTGGATGTTTGAAAAGAAAAACAAATCTAGTGCATGACATATATTCCTGCACCTCCTGGAAAGCAGCATTATGATCTGCATTTTGACATAAAATCCTATGCATTTTGACAAATTTATAGATCCCTTGTCTCCTATCTGTCAAAAATAAAATAAAATAAAATTGATGACTAAGATAACCTGTTGGATGTGTGCAGGCCCCTTTTACGTCTTTGTTCTCTATAGAGAGGTGGACAGATATACACAGTTGCACACTAGTGCATTGGAAAACACCTGCTGAAAAGGATATTTTTTGAAAAAGCAGCTTAATAAAACATTATTCCCATGAAGCTCACTTTCTTTTCTTTTCAAAAAGCATATTTTTTCAACTAAAAGCTGAAACATGTTTTTTAATTAATCGACCCCCTTTTGCATGTTGCGTAAGCAAAATCACCCCCAAACGTGTTTCCAAATACCCCCTAAGGCCTTAACAAGCGAGCTTTTCCTCTGTTGTGACAATGGAGATGGCATTCTTGAATATCCTTGAACCATTCATAATGATATATATCTGACACTTGTCTGCACCAAAAGTGTGAAACTTTCATTACCAAGCTATTCATTGTCTTCTGGAACTTTCTGGAAACAGTTTTCCACGAATTGAATGGGCTTTTATGTCAAAATGCGGTTCATAATGCTGTTTTCCATGAGGTGCAGAATACGTATCATGCACCAGATTTTTCTAATTTTGCTTTTCTAAACCATCATCTAGATCAACTTTAATGTTGCTGTTTTTTTGGTTCGTTTCTATGCTTAATTGGAAGACTATCACATAATGAGCATATACATGAGGAGATCTTTTCTTCGAATATGCTCCCTGCTAAATAAATATAACTCATTTTATCTCTGATTATGCTTCATAAACCCTCTCTAATAAATAAGTTCATAGGATTGGGTGAGAATGAATTCTTCATTATTTTTTTTATCCACTCATATAATTTTGCAATCTTCATTTGAATGTCTGAATGGATAAATGACCTGTTTGGTTGACGTTTGAACTTAACATTCTCATTCAATGTTGAAGCTAATCAGTGGGGAGCATGTTGGGGCTCTGGCAATGAGTGAACCCAATGGTAGGTGAAGTCACTATATATTTAAATATATATATTTATACATCTGTATGAAGCCTTTAGTGGAGTGTAATGAATAATTGATTGTGATCGCAAAAGATTTCTTACTTTTGTGTGTTCATTTCAGCTGGGTCAGACGTCGTTAGTATGAAATGCAAAGCTGATCGTGTTGATGGTGGCTATATTATTAATGGGAACAAAATGTGGTGCACCAATGGACCAATTGCTCAAACATTGGTAGTTCCTTGTAACCTCATTTAAGTAAAGTAGTACATAAACCAAAGCACATTTTTTTTTATAACTATTTTTCTTTATCATAGTCTCTTGCAGTATTTATTACACCATTATATAAATTTTATAGAAGTTGCAATATTATGATAAATGTTCCAATAAGCCTTTTGGTTTCTTACCGTTTGACAATATACAAAATCTGAGATGCACATGTATATTTGTCTTGAATACTTTTGCTCATGGAAGCTTTTATGGTATAATATACATACATCTTGATATTGAATGATCCCAAATTCAAATTTTAAGAATTTTCATAGGACATGTTACTGGTAGAAAGCAATTTAGTTGCCCATCATATCATTCCATTTTAGAGGGTGCCAGCTATTACAATGTTACCATAGCTTTAATGTGTGGATCACATGTGCGATCCAACACAAAAAATGTGTCCATGTGTATGGTACATGTGACAACACTGATTTTTTATAAAAATGAAACTAACTTAAATTTAAGAGATTTTTTATTTTAGAGATAATATAAAAAGTGAAAACAAGTCTCGTTTTCCCTTCATCCCTGAGTTAATTATCTTGTACAATTAATGAGTTGATCATCAGTCTTCAGACAGTCCTAGTTCTTCTCGGGAACCACATAAGGGGAGTCAAGGCTGCGTTTAGGTCGATGCAATCACCATGGGATCCCTCTTAAATCCCCATTTGTTTGTTGAGTCAGCAAGAGGGAGGGAACTTTGGGATGGTCTGTGTCTTGGTCGAGTGGAGAAAGGGGTCATTTGAAGACATGGAAATAAATAGAGTGGGAGTATGTGTTAGTAGAGAAATGTTGTTTGAAGATGGTCTTGTAGTGCGAAGATAAGCTTTGATCATCTCAATGTGGTAGCTGCCTTGGCATAGGCAGTTAGGTACGGATTGTAGGGAATGAGATCATTGTTTGGCATGCCTGCGCTTTGGACCAAAAAGTTTGAATTGTTGCCCTGAAAGGGGAGAGCCGACCACTGGTGTTGAAAAATCTATAGAGGATAACATGTAGTAATGTTGGGTGTTGGTGCAATTGGATGATGGAGTGAGATGGAAAAACAAGGAGATGGTTCTTCTAGAAGTTGTGGTTATATGGCAGAGTGTACGGGAATTGATGTTGTGTATAGTGGAGGAGATGCTTCGGTTGAGGTGGAATGGTGCGCATGAATGTTGTTTCTAGCGGTTGGGACTAAGAGCCAATTTATTTTTTTTTGTTTTTTGAAGAAACGAAGAGCCATAATTGATCTTCCGTTTCAGGGATTTTCTTACAAACAAACTATTTCTGCAACTTCCTCGTGGAAGAATCCCTTTGATCTTTGGATCTACAAGATGGGTTTCCTGAGTTGAAGGGCCCAACAGGAGGTGGTGTTCCTCAAGGGGTTGCCTTTGTTGTAGGAAGAGACAATATACTTCAAAAGGTGGTTGTGTTCTTTGGAGCATTTGTTGAATGGGGAAGATTACATATGGCTGATGTATTTTTGGATGTTAGGAGGTTAACACCTCGGAATAACGTCATCTCTCTTTGGGATCGGAAGGTACATCAGTATGGAAGATGAGGGAGTGGAAGGTACATGAGTATGGGAGATGAGGAAATATCGTCATCTCTCTTGGGGATCGGAAGCTACAATAATCATCATGATACTTGTGGGGTGAAAGGTACATCAGTATGGAAGATGAGGGAGTTGTAGGTCTAATAATCGATGAAGTTCTTGTTTGGGACTAGGGTTTCCCATCCATCTGTATTGATGGATGCAATGACCATCTTTCAGTTTGGTCAACTCAAGCAATCTCATCCACCGAGGACGACTCAGGATTTTGACAGTTTTTTGAAGCCCATAAAAGAGCTACATATTCAGATTTGAATTATTTATGTTTGTTTTTGACAAAGCTTTGTATAGCTCCCAACTTAAAATTGTTAGAACTTCAATGTTAGTTTTGTGTCCCGCAGACTGTCCTCAACATTATTCAATTTAAAAACCGGAATAAAATAACATAAATCTATGCAACTTCTCCTTCTAGGTTTTGCATACACCAATGAGTCTTTTGCACTACCGCCAAAAGAACTCAAACGATAAGTGGCAGAATTGGAAGAGCTTAACCAAGTACTTAATTGCATATATGAATTTCAAAACTTGATGTTCCCTTTCATCAAAAAAAAAAAAAAAACCTTGATGATCCTTAACTGAGGTATATATATATTGGTCTCCACTCTCTAGGCAGTTAAAACCGATAATTTATCAGATTAGGAGACCAGAATGTATGACTACTGACATTTACAATTTATCATTGGAAGGAGATCAATGGCTTCTTTAAACAGTTCGTCACCCATCGATGATCATTCTAGTTGCCCCTTCACCATGACAGTCTTTACTGAATTGCCCCTTCATCTGTTCTTCTTTTCTTTTTAACTGAACACTCCTTGACGATTGCATGGTATTAGGCATTGACAGTTCATCCAAATATCCCAGTCTTCTTGAGGGTGATGATTGATTGCCTATAACCATCTGGTGTGATGGTTAGTTTGTGTTAACAGAAGAAATAAATGGAATAATATTGTATTGAGTAATGGAGACCGAAACGTCCCTTATATAGTTACAAGATATACAAACCCTAGAAACAGAAAATGACCAAAATTCGCCTCCCATGGGTAGCAAGCCCCCCTCCGGCGGAGGGAATAGGCCCAATAGTAGGCTTATACAATGACTCCAATACTCCCCCTCAAGTTGGAGCGAGGATATCAATCAAGCCCAACTTGGTCAAGCTAGAACAAAGAACAGAGAGACCAATGGACTTGGTGAACATATCAGCAAGCTGCTCATTGCAAGAGACAAAAACTTTTTCAATGGCACCTGACTGTACTTTCTCTCGAAGAAAGTGAACATCAACCTCAATGTGTTTGGTCCACTCATGAAGAACTGAGTCCGAGGCAAGCATAATGGCAGATCGGTTATCACAAAACAAAGTAGATGAACCAGCTATAGGGATTCCCAACTCTGTTAAAAGAAAGTGCAGCCAAATGATCTCACATGTGCCTTGGGCCATGGCACGATATTCTGCCTCAGCAGAAGAACGAGAGACAACACTCGGTTTCTTACTTTTCCAAGAAATAAGGTTGCCCCCATGGAAAGTACAGAAACCAGAGGTGGATCGACGATCAGTGAGTGAACCAGCATAATCTGCATCAGTGTAGTAAGAAATGATAGGCTGAGCACTAGTAGCATAGAATAAGCCAAGACCTGGGCATGACTTCAAGTATCGAAGAACCCTATAAACAACATCTAGGTGAGAAGTCCGTGGGGCATGCATGAATTGACTCACCACGCTGACAGCAAAAGTCAAATCAGGTCTAGTATTCGTCAAGTAGATCAAACGACCCACTAGACGTTGATACAAAGAGGGATCTGGTAGAAGGTCGCCTGATTCAACATGAAGGCGATGGTTCTGGTCCACAGGAGAAGTGGCAGGGTGACATCCAAGCATACCGGTATCCTCAAGAAGGTCAAGAGTGTATTTTCACCGGGAGAGCGAAATACCATGGCGTGAGCGAGCAATCTCAATCCCCAAAAAATATCGAAGAGGACCTAAATCCTTCACATCAAACGCATGTCCAAGCTCAGTTCACTCTGACAATGTAATCAGCATCATCTCCTATGATAATGATATCATCCACGTAAACTAAAACAATGGTGCATCGTTCATTACTTCGACGAATGAAGCAAGTAGGATCAGAATGACAACGAGTGAATCCAAAAGAGAGAATGATTACATTGAATCTCTGAAACCATGCTCTTGGTGATTGCTTCAGTCCATATAGAGATTTGAGAAGAAGACGTACCTTCCCGAAATACTCCCCCCTGAAGACGAAAACCAAGCAGAGGATCCATATAAATATTCTCGGTCAAGTCGCCATGAAGAAAAGCATTTTTCACATCCATCTTATGAAAAGGCCAGTTGTGGCAAGCAGCAAGAGAGACAAGAAGCCGAATAGTAGTCAGCTTGGCAACAAGAGCAAATGTAGCATGAAAATCCTTCCCTGGAGTTTGAGTAAACCCTTTTGCAACAAGGCGTGTCTTATACCGCTCAACAGCCCCATCAGCCTTGTATTTTACTGTGAAAACCCATCGACAGCCAACAGTCCTCTTCCTTGATGGAAGATCAACTAACTCCCACGTATGATTTTTCTGCAAGGCATCCATCTCACCAGTCATAGCGGCGGTCCATAGAGAATCTTATAATGCCTTAGTAACAGTACGAGGAATACGGATAGACGATGTAGCAGCCAGGTAAGCTCTGTAGGAATCGGAAAGTCCCTGATAAGAAACAAACTGGGCAAGAGGATGAGCAGTGACACAACTCCGACGACCTTTGTGAAGAGCAATAGGCACATCAGAGTCAGATGGAGGCAAATTAGGAACAGAATGTGGAGTCATCAAGGAAGAAGGTATACCTGAGTCCGAGGAGGATGCCGACAAGTGAGGAGAGAGAGGTGGCCGATATCTACGAGTGTATACAATAAGAGGAGACTGTTGATGGTGACGACTGTAGTGGTGACGGCGACTATGGCTGTAGCAAAGGCAATGACGGAAAAAATGAAGTCGGTCGAACCGGTGAAGACGAATGTTGCAGAACCGTGTCAGAAAAATATGGCACATCTTCAAAAAATGTAACATCAAGGGAATGAAACAATCTCCGAGAAATAGGATCATAGCATCTATATCCTTTGGACATGGTGGAATAACCAAGGAAAACACAACGTATAGACTTATCATCAAGCTTGGTGCGTGAGGGCCCCCTATCCTGAACAAAACAAGTACACTCGAAGACTCGAGGAGTGATGGGGAAAAGAGTACGATCATGATACAAAACATGAAAAGGAACTTGACCTCCTAAAGTACGACTGGGAGTCCGATTAATAAAAAAGGCAGCAGTGAGGACTGTCATACTCCAATAGGACTTTGGAACATTCATTCCTCGAAGGAGACAACGAACCACATTCATGAGATGACGATTCTTGCATTCCGCCACCCCATTCTGCTCAGGTGTATATGGACAAGTCAACTGTTGAAGAATTCGTAATTCATTCAGATAAGACCGAAAAGAATCCGAAACATACTCCCCCCCATTATCAGACCTGATACTATTGACAGTAATGTTAAACTGTGTTTTAATCATGCACAAAAAATTAACACACTGAGAGGACATCTCAGACCAAGATTTAAGAAGATAAACCCAAGTATATTTAAAAAAATCATCAATGAATGTCAAGTAATATCTATGACCACCAAAAGCAATAACAAGAGAGGGACCCCACACATCAAAATGAATCAAATCAAACAACCCAGAAGCTTTATTCATGTGAGAAATATAAGTAGTACGTGTATGTTTAGAAAGCTTACACACAGCACATTGAAATTTATGAGTCTTACATGAAGAGCGAAAAGTAGGAAATAAAGAACATAGATGCTGGAAATTGGCATGTCCTAAACGAGCATGCCATAAATCTAGAGATTGTAGAGAAAAACTATGCGAATGATCGGTGGGCAAAATGGAAGCATGGGCCGTGGTGGGTGGTTCTCCGAAGACGTAAAGGCCATCTCTCTCATACCCCTTGCCAAAAATCCGAAGTGTATTCAAGTCCTGAAAAACACAATGATCAGGGTAAAAAGTCACTGAACAGTTCAAAACCTTAGTCAATTGGCTAACAGAAAGAAGGTTAAGAGCAAGATTGGGAACATGTAACACAGAGTGTAATGATAAAGAGGAAGATAAAGGAATGGTACCCTTACTGATGACAGGTATAAGTGAGCCATCAGCAAGACGTACCTCTCTGTGCATAGAAGGTGATGTCAAGGGAGCAAACAATCGAGACTCACCAGACATATGTTCAGTAGCGCCTGAATCAATGACCCAAGTAGGAGACCTCGATTGATTAACATGGTAGGCGGAGGGGATACCTGAGGTAGAGTAAGAAGCAGCAGAGGATGTTGGACCAGCATGAGAGACATGAGAGGCAAGGTTATCCCGAGCCATGGCATCAATATGGTTCTGAATAGTACGCATATCAAAGGACCTAGATGGAGCAGTGGGGCCATCACCTGGAACTGAGGCATCAACAACAACAGCACGAGGGGCAGACGAAGGAGCTCCAACATCGCGAGATCGCATCAATTGTGGGTACAGAAGAAAACATTTGACTTTTTTATGTCCTGTTTTTCCACAGTGGCCACAAGTCACAATATTGCCGCGTCCACGTCCACGACCGTGACTGCGACCACTATCCCCGTGGCCGCGAGAGTCATATCCAGAGATGGCCGCCAATGCCATATGATCGCCGAGGGTTCCAGTGGTCGTTGAGGAAGAGATCTGACGGCGATGCTCATCACCTTCAATAATAGCAAATGCCTCAAATAAAGAAGGAAGTGGTGTGGTATTCAAGATCTGAACACGAAGAGATTCGAACTCCGGTCGAAGGCCCATAAGAAACGCATACGTCTGTTGGGGTTGTAGTGGGCCAATCACAATCGTGGCAGCCTCCTTAGGCAACTCTGAGAGAGGCTCATAATGGGCAAGTTCCTCCCAACGAGCTTGAAGAAATCCAAAATAATCGGTAACAAATTGCGTACCTTGGGTGGCCTATCATTGTACAACTCATAGATCCGTGAGTCATTCCTGCCATGACCATAGGTCTTCTTCAACGCAGCCCATAGAGAGTCGACCGTATCATGATACATGAACATATTATAGATCCGGGTCTCTATGGAGTTGTAGAGCCAACCAAGAACCGTACAATTGTTGATTTCCCACTGATTGAAAGTTGCATCAGTTTCTGCCGGCTTTTTAATGGTGCCAAGAAGGCCTGACATGCCTTGACTACCCAAATATAATCGAACGCGACCAGGACGGATAATTTCATCCATCAAGAAGCACATTGGTAATCCATTGAGCATGAGAGTTATGCCCTAATGGAATGGTGGTGTCCTTGATCTCCCCACCCGACAGTGGTGTGGGGTCTTTCGGCGTTGGATCCATTGCTAACCTTAAATCTCGACCTGAGAGAGGAAAAGATAATAGTGATCACCACGACCCGTGATGAAAAAAAAAAATCGTGAAACCCTAGGGTTTCTTTGCAGCTCTGATACCAAGAAGAAATAAATTGAATAATATTGTATTGAGTAATGGAGACCGAAAGGTCCCTTATATAGTTATAAGATATGCAAACCTTAGAAACAGAAAATGACCAAAATACCCATGACAAAAATTCGCTCAACAACAGGTCTATACAATGACTCCAATATTAACCATCGATAGGTTGGTATTATTGTGCTTTGTTGTAGATGTTTGTTGTAATAAGGGCAAAACTCTCATTTATATTTATGTTTACTTTAGTAAAATTAATGATTCCGCCCACTTTCAGAAGTATGATTTTGTAAGAATATATAGGGAAATTTTTGTTTTTCTTGTCCAACTCATGCTCTTGACATTTCATTCCTGTAAGCATAATATGACATCCTTCTTTTCCTTTATCTTATACTTCACATATTATTGAATAAAATGCTTTTGCTCCAACAACTGTAAATAAAGATGCTGGTGGAACACTTTAGTAGTTTTGATTATCTTTGTTCTCAGTAATTTGTTAATTTACGCAGGTGGTTTATTCAAAAACAGACGTTGCTGCTGGATCAAAGGGGATTACAGCATTTATAATTGAGAAGGGGATGCCAGGGTATGCATCTTAATGGAATTTTGGTGGTTGCTTTATAAATTGAATTTAGATAATATCCTTAATTGAATTTTTAAGTATCCTCTTCTATAGTTTTCTGAAGAAATGAGACTTTATGTAGCCGGATTTGGAAAAAGGAATGTTGTATATATATATATATAGATATAGATAGATAGATAGATAGATAATATCCTTAATTGAATTTTTAAGTATCCTCTTCTATAATTTTCTCAAGAAATGAGACTTTATGTAGCCAGATTTGGAAAAGGAATGTTGTATAACATGCTGTAGATCCACTCACCTCTTGTCCGAAGACACGTAAACTAATTCTACCCATACTCGTACTATACCAAATCAACTAGTCCTCAATAACCCTCAGGGGGGTGGGGGGTGTGCACCTTTGGAAAACCAAGGATCTATCATTTGTATGAAGAATGCGTCATGAAAACCATAGGTCTATATAGTAGAATATTTAAATAGATCAAACACCTTAGGTCCAAAGCATACCAATGAAAATCTAATTATAGATCATGGAGGTCACGCTTTGCATACAAAAGCATTTGAAGACATGAAGAGTAAAACTCTATCGAGCCCCCTTTCAGATTTCCTTTGCACACCCATATAGAGAGGAGAGAAAAGAGAGGACTTCAGATTTTAGGGTTTGAATGAGAGAGGTGAGAGATGCCAAATAAACATCCCACATGTGTATGAGGCTTTGCTTGCATGGATTCAGGAGACGATCATCAGGATGGTGTGTCGGATGAGTTGGTATGGAAGCCGTAGGTGAGGATTGAGTTCTTGGTTCACAGTTGTTACAGGTGGTTGAGGAGAGACAGACTGTGACTAAAAAAATTGGCAATGAAATCGAAAGGGGTGTGGTGGTTCAAATTCCCTCTCAAGGTTAAGGCATTCACGTGGTTGTTGCACCAAAATAAGTTTCTTACAAAGAGCTAGAGTTGAATGGGCACCCAATGAAGACAAGACATGCAGTTTATGCCAGGCAGTCGAAGAGACCACAGTGTTGTGGATGTCGCTTGCAATGCCACTGTGTTGGCGGTGAACTTTTGAACCTTGGACAGAATGTCGAGGCAGGGAGGAGTTTGAGGAGGGGAGGAGATCATTGTTTGTCTGCTAAGATTTCCCAGTCAATGCTCTATGCGGTACCAAAGTCGCACGCAAATCACATAATGCATTTCTAAACACTTCCCTTGACCTAAGTTCAGGATATCCACTGGATCAGTTTCATCCTAAACTCGCCTACCCCTTGGTACATATTCAGCTCGAAACGTAAATATAAGGCTGAAGAACTTCAACATGAGAACCACATAAAATAATCACGGTTATTATGGTTTTCCAGCAATTTCTTCCTCTGAAATAGTGTGTTATATAGAGAAGCATGAGAGCTACTAAAGGTGAAGCACAGAGTTCATCAAGAAAATTGTGCCAAACTTGTTTGTATAGTAGATCTTCTATAATTTCTTCCTTATATGGAAATTTGATCTGGTTCATGATCATTATTTTACTATTCATGCAGCTTTAGCACTGCTCAGAA
This sequence comes from Acorus gramineus, assembly GCA_030737835.1. Taxonomy (NCBI): domain Eukaryota; kingdom Viridiplantae; phylum Streptophyta; class Magnoliopsida; order Acorales; family Acoraceae; genus Acorus; species Acorus gramineus. The sequence goes on from CM060851.1 coordinate 12,596,699, forward strand.
ACTAAGCAAACTTGGAATGCGAGGAAGTGACACGTATTCTCTTCTTGCTTATCCTTGGTTAGATATTGATTTGATTCTTGAAATTAAATTGTTCTAACTTTCTGCTTTGATGATGCTAAACAGTTGTGAACTTGTTTTCGAGAATTGCTTTGTTCCTCTCGAAAATGTACTTGGTGAGGAAGGAAAAGGTACAGAAATAACTATGATCTTTAAAATATAACATGAAAGCAATACAATATCATGTTCATGGAAAGGGCCATCAGTTGTGTATTTTTGAATGGTAATTCTTGTCATGTTTTTACACTGTTAACGGCCTGGCACAATTTTTACGAAGATTGTTTAAAATGCAATATTAACTGTCAAATATTTTTAAATACTAAAGTACATCCATTATGAGAACACATGGAATTACAAGCCTCAAAGCTTGGGGACCCATAATGTGGGAGGTTAATTTGTTTGGTTGAAGTGGGGGTCATTCTCTATGGGGTAGTTGTTTGTTCTGTTCTCTTTGCTTGAGTTGATCTCTTGTCGTCTTATACTGTTTTTCTTTATTGCTCTTGTTAACTGATGGAGGTTCACAATTTTTTTGTCAGAATGGTTCACCAGATTAAAAAAAAATTTGGTGGATGGGATGTACCACTATTCCTTCAAAGAGAAGTACATCCTTTAGCTGAAACCTATTTGAGTAAACTTCAAGAAAACATTTTTTTGATCTCTCATAAGAGAATTAAGTTTTCTTATCGTAATGATTATATCATAAAAAAAAAATTTGCATCTAAAAATCCGACTAAGAATTAAAAAAATGTCTGGTATTTAAATCCGAATACATATGTCTTTAAGGAAGCCTTTTTTTAGTTCCTATCAGAGTTTCAAGGCTGAAGAAGAGTTTGTTTCTAAATCTTGAAAGCCATAAGATATCCTCTTGTGGAACTAATGAGGGAGGACTTCAATAATCATTTCAGTGCAATTTCTTTTGTCTACAGTAATGGGACATGAAATGGTTAATTTTTTAAGCAATGTCAAGGCAATATTTTTGCCTTTCTTTATTGTATGATTTGGTGGTTGATATTCTTAGTAGATGTGTTGGTGTGGGTCATTATGGTGGAACTGTCTCCACCAGTTAGAGGGTGAGTGGGAGCCGGAGGCCTCATTAACGAGAGTTTTGGTTGGAAGGCTAGGTTCTTATTCTTTGTGGGGAGGAATTGTATTAAGGATATCTTAAATCAATAGATGCATTTAAAGTCTGTCATAGGAGGAAGGACAAGATATCTAATCTTATTCCTATGTGGATAAAGATTAGTTAGGTTTTTTTTATTTGAATAAGTCATTTGCCTGATTTTTATCTGGACCATTTAATTTTTAGGATGATCAATAGTCTAAATTAAATCACTTGTTTTGTTTGTTATTTAGTTTAAGTGATTGTAGGATTCAATCTAGACCATAGATTTTTAGGATGATCAATGGCCTAGATTAAATTACTTTCTTATTAAATAAAATTGTAATCTCTATGGAGAGAGACATATTTAGAATGAATAAAAAGTTTCTTTTTAAGATATCCTATGATGGGATTGTTGTGAGGGTGTTTAACCCTAACCAACTTTGGGTGTGAAGCCCTAGGGTGTGAAACCCTAACCTATTTGGGTGTGAAGCCATAGAGTGTGAAACCCTAATCTTCTTTCTTCTTCTTTTTGGCCTCTCAAATCACTCAACCCTAACCCTAATCATATCCATCACCCTCCATCGCATCCCGTCCTCCATCAGGTAGGTCATGTGAAACATTATATATATTATTTCATATATTGTGCTTAAGATCCTGTTAAGTTCGGGGAAGCCAAACAGATCTCTCCTTGGTTGATAAATTAAGATCTATTCTATGAGAAGATGCACTGAATATCTATCTTATAGTGGACATTGGGCTAATAATTAGGAAAACCTTCATGAAAGATGTGGTGCATCGGATATATGTATCATCATCTAAAAATCTACCCTAATCTGTTTTTTATTTTTATTTTTTTTTGCTGCAAATCTGTGCATCAAATTTTAATATAGACTTATAATCTTAAACTATAAAACCCTTCTTTAGCACTTAAAGAATTACACTTTTCTCTTTATTGTTGATTTGCTATGGCCGTCCTTTAACCTTTTTTGCACTTTAGGAGATTAAAGCTTTTGTATTGACTGACGGACGAAAAAAGCCTTTTATACTGATACTATGTACTCCCGTATACCGCATATACTCTATGTGGTACCCACACTGATTCTATCTATGAAACTCAGTATGGGGTAGTTTGTTTTTGTTACAGGGGTTTATGTCATGATGTCCGGGCTGGATTTGGAGCGATTAGTTTTGGCAGCGGGTCCCATTGGTCTTATGCAGGCATGTCTTGATGTGGTTATTCCTTATGTTCGGCAGAGGGAACAGTTTGGCCGTCCAATCGGGGAATTTCAGTTAATTCAGGTTCAACTGACATGTAGTACTAAACTCCTCACCTTTAGAGGGATATAATTTGAATTCAAGTGTCAGGTCTTTTCATCACGTGATTCTTACTAGTGGGCTAATAATACAGGGGAAATTGGCAGACATGTATACTTCCTTACAGTCATCAAGGTCTATATTTGATGCACATTATTATATTTTGCTAGAAAAAATACCAATTTGAAATCACTGAAACCGGAGTAAATATATTTGCAGATCATACGTCTATTCAGTCGCTAGGGACTGTGATAATGGGAAGATTGATCGCAAGGTACTCCTTTAGAATATTTACTTTTTCTTATATTCTATATTATACAGTTTATCTTTAATTTTATCCATCATAGTTTTTATGAAAATGTAGAACATGGCTTTATTTGTTAACACATGCTAGGTCAATCGTTGGGCCCTTGCAACTAGCACCCTTCACTGACAAACTGTTGCATGCGACTTAGAGCAGCATCCATTGACAACTAAACCCAGCAAGTTGTCAACCTTTGTTGACTACCTTTCAAGGTTGACACGTGGACAAACTACACTATATTAACTGTCACACATACTATATAGATAATGAGGAACTATTGGTCCCACCAATTCAAGTCCAAGCTTATCTATAGTTTGACCATGACAATTATAGAAGGCAACTAGATCTCCTTAATCATTGACTCCTGACAGATTGATCCTCCTAACTGTTGATTATAATAAAATTTAATCATTTATGATCCTTTGTTAAATGAGAGAGGCAATTTTTATTATTTTATCTCAGTTTTTTGGTTGAGATTTGGAAAGCCTCCACAACTTGTAGTATCTTGTAGTTTTGAAGTTTATGTTTGATGTTTATTATTCTTAATTCTGCTTCTTTGGTGTTCCATTGTAATTCTGTTCCCTAGATGTATGTTAGTTTGCATGAGAGGTGTACTGTTTCTATATTATATGTTGTTGTAAATAATCTCATTCTGCTCTTATATTTTTTTAATTCTCAGGATTGTGCGGGGGTTATACTTTTTGCGGCTGAAAAAGCAACGCAAGTTGCCCTTCAGGTCAGTTTTCATCTAAAAGTTACATGTGGACATACCTATTGTAGTGATGTCTTTCATTGCATATGGGAAGATCTATTGGTTGTCGAGTTTGTTTATATTCATTCTTGGTTATTAAAATTTTATTTAAAGTTAATTGCAATAAAAGATGACGTTTGTTATCCACACTAACTAAACCATGGAAATCTGAATACTGTATTCTAATAATATTGGGAACCTTCAAATAGTTGGACTATATTACAGTTCAACACAAAATTCTGGATAGTGAATAGCGGTTCTACAGTACACAACATGAGGATCTGCCATATTAGGCAACTAGTAAGGGAACATTAGATAACTCTGTCAAGCGAAAGGTTAGGATCATATTTAGTCTCTCCTCCCTAGCACCTGCTATATGAGATTACACCACAATTGCCAAAAAACTAGAACTAATTACATAAAATCATTATTTTCTTTACACTCTTCTTCAAGTTAGGGCTTCAATTGCTGTGATTGGCTGATACATTGATCTTGGTAAGAATACATGCATCTTCTGAATGAACAAGAGTTGTCTGCAGTAACCTGGAATCAACCTCTTTTATTGGGAAAACATTAGCTTGATATGTGTAGTCTTCTCGTGTAAGAACAAGTTATAAACAATGTGGTTGTCACAATGGAGGGCTACTCGAGTGGAAAAATCAAATCACTTTTGGTATGAAAGGGAGTGAAAACGCATTATCTGTCTGGTAGTGCAAATTACTGACATGCTATCATTGTATAAGAGCATAAAATATTACATTCCCTATTATACGTCCAACTAACCAGGCTTTGTCCTACAAAAACCCTACGTTATGCTTTTAGAATCATGGTCTTTTTATTTTGTCTTATTTTTTATTTTTTTTATGATAGAGGGGTTTTCCGTGGCTGACCTTATGGTCAAGCTGGTAGGCGACCTTCAGGAAGATGCGGTATTGTGGACCTAAAGATTTACCTGGTAAAGTAAATCACTGTCTTCATGAACAAGTTACATCTTCCAGGGGTATGAGCTCCTTTCAATAAGGTGGAAAGCATATATATATCCATAGTAACAAAGTCGCCGGACTATTCGCGAATATTCGTGAAAGCCCGGCGACCTATGGTCGCCGAAGAAAACGACGATGTTTCGTCCATTCGGCGATTCAGGCGTACATGAAAAAATTTGGGACGAAACGGGGATATTCGGAAATCATTCGGGGTAGTTTAGACAAATTACAACATATATAAATTTAAAAAAAATAAGAGGGTCTATCATACCCTAAGTCAAGCGCCGTGTGAATGTGTTTCTCTGATAGTCTGATGGAGCCGACTGTGGTAAGTCCTCTATTTGAACCCAACATGTTCTCTCTCTCTCTCTCTTTCTTGTAGTGGGTCATTGATATTTGTTTTTGGTTATTTTGGATTTCGATTTCAATTTGGAGGTATGATTTAGTGTGTGGAGATTGATTGGTTAGTGCATCAAAGATGTTTGAGAAAGTGTCTATGTGAGATTATGGTGTGTGTTGGTGAGGGTGGTGGTTTGTGTTGAATGTGTGAAATCATATCTTGCATGTTAACTGTTTGATTATTGTGAAGTGAAGAAGCTTGTGCTTGATGGATGAATCATCAATTGATATGGTCAATTGATCACATTTGTTTGTTTTCTAATTTAATGATTATAATTACATGATGCTTGAATTTGACATCTTGAATTTGGTTTTATGATTATGATGCATATTTGTATATTTTCATTCTTAGGTTATGAATATAAACTATTTTTAGATCCCCGAATTTTTTTCCGTATCCCTCTCCGAATAATCCGATTCGAACCGAACATAATCCATACCGAATGATTACCGAATACTGAATTTGTGACTATGTATATATCTCACAATCTTTCGTCCAGATACATACATGCACACATGTTTATACACACACACACACACACACTATTTATGTATGTATATATGCTGTGCCCGGCAATTCAGTCTTTCACCTTTTATGCTTATTATCCATTTTGATGTGGTTCAACAAATATAAGAATCAGAAAATTGTGCTGGAAAAAGGGATTATATGAGAAAATCATGGCCACTCAGAAGTGACAGATGTTGAGATACTGATTTGAGTTAGATTTTCAAGTGGTAACTTCGATTTTTTAGCCTTCTTACTTGATCATTTATGGCTCCATGCTAATTTGTAATCTGAGATTCTCATTGAATAGATTAATTGAACAGATCATAACTTAAGTCGTGGTTCCCATTGGATTATATTTTCTTCTAAAAATTTCACTCCAATGCTTTAACCATGACTTCAAAATGTTCCATAAATAAACTGCAGTGAACCGATGAGCTCAGTTATTGATCATGCTTTAAAGTTTGACTTTTATTAAAGAACATTGTTGTGTAAACATATTATCCTGTGACAAATACAATGTTGGAAAGTTCAAGCTACTTGAGTGAGGCAGTTTTATCGTGTAACAGCAAATTTGGATATTGTCAAGGTAATTTTCAAAATGTTTGGGCACATGATTTAGAAAGCTTTCAATTTACAAATTCACATAATGCTCCTCTCTCCCTGAAATTTCTGATGGTTACACTGGCATCCCCACTAATAGTTCAGATGGTTCCACCTTGATCCCCATTGATAGTTCAGATTATTCCACCTATATTGATGCAGCGGAAGTTGACAGCAGAATGCAAAGAAGAAGATGCCCGTCGAGAGAAATAAATAGAGAGCAGAAGAAAGCTCTTTAATGCTTTGACCACACTGCGTTAGAAGTTAAAAGAAAATAGGTCCTATTTATAGACCTCAAATTATCTTGAGAGTGCATGAAAATCTAATCTCTCAACAACCTAATATTACCCTAACAACCTAATCTTCTTGTTCTTTTTCTTCTATTCAGAACTTCAGATTATATAACATTATGGAATATGTTTTCTTCTTTGTTCTTTTGGTCAAATTATATAAAATGTTGTGTTCAGATTATATAATATGTTATTTTTGCTTGGTAGATTATATAATATTTTTGCTTCATTTTTCAATATTATGTTCAGATTATATAACTTGTTATGGATTGATTATTTGTTGTTTTTCATTTTACCTGAAAATATTTTGTTCAGATTATGTGTGTGTGTGTGTGTGTTTTGATGTCATGTCCTAGCCGTATCCCTGTCCTATTTTCCCAAAAATTATCATTTCACTGTGTCCATGCTTCATTGGATATTTGATGTGGGGAGGATGATTTTATTAGAAGGCTGGATTAGGAAATAGGTAGGTTAGTTTATTGCAACCAACTTAGGTATAATCAATGGTCATGTATTGCCCACCGCTTTGTAAACTGAACTTATTTAAATGAAAATCCATGATTGCTAGTTTCCTTAAATATTTCATGTATATATCCTTGTCCTTGAACAAAAGACTTGTATATTTGGCCAAGCTACACCGAACTGTCTCAAATAAGAACCATTTGAACTTATTTCCCTTGTTTAGTTGGGAATTCTCATCCAACCAGACATGAATGTTGGCCGTGGTTAATGATCAATCTGAAATTATTTTCCTTATCTAGTCACAGCTAAGCATAGGGAAGATATTAGTCTGCAAAAGATTTGATTTGTATATTTATTTTGCTTACAAGTTTAGATCTGTTTGACATTGCAGGCCATTCAGTGTCTAGGTGGAAATGGTTACGTCAATGAGTACTCCACAGGCCGCCTTCTTAGAGATGCAAAGCTATATGAAATTGGTGCAGGAACCAGTGAAATTAGAAGAATGATCATTGGTCGTGAACTCTTCAGGCAAGCATAATAGCAGCGAGCTACATGTTCGCATACACATATGGAGTCAGAATTACTCCGTCCTGTTATCCTCCACATTTGCCAGTTCACCTGACATGTGGTGCCCCCAATCTAAAGATTTACTTCTTAATCTCTTTATCTTTTTCTCCACCATTCATCTGCGTTGCCGTCAAATAATAAATGGGTTTGTGTTGTATTATTGTATAAATCTAAGAGAATTTCACCCACCAAAAAAAAATCTAAGAGAATTGCAGTTTTTGCAAGATAAATTTATTCTGTGTATATTGGTTTATATGCAGTAAGAGCTTCTAGATGTGTCCATAATAAGGGCGCGTCTATCCCCACCAAGCCTTTTTCTTACCCCTCCAATAATAATAATAAAAAAAACGGTGTTCTTTTTATTCCCACTGATTCGGCCAGGTCGATCAAACTTGGTCGGCATTTTAAGTTTTCGGCGATCGAACTTGATCGTCATTTTAAGTTTTTGGCGACTGAACTTGGTCGCCATTTCAGGTTTCGGGCAACCGAACTTGGTCGAACAGAATTTGTAATAAAGTTTTTAATTTTTTTTCTTGGAAACTTAATCCCATAACGTGTATCCTCCTTGGATCTTTTATGCCACTCCAAGTCTGAGTTGTAATGTAGGGGGAATCAATTATTATTCTTAAATGTAAAACATAAGAACAATTCTTTTTATATAAGTGATAGATAAATTTTTAAAAGCTAAATATAAAGTGTTTGGATCAACTGGTAATTTTTTTTTGTTTTTAAATAAAGAATCCGTTTAACTACGAATTCAAACGAAACTTAAAAATGATATATATTTGTCTAATAAGATATTTTTCTATAAAAATTTGAATTAATTGAAAGCATACCTATTTACATTTTTCTCAGTCCCTTAGTTGTTATTTGGATAAAAGAATAAATGTAGAATATGATTGATAAACTCAAAAATTTATTTGTTTACAAAGAATAGGTAAATATAGTTCTAGACCCTGTTCGATAAGTTATTGTCGTCCAAAACCTGAGACGGTGACCAATTTCGGTCGCTCAAAACCTGAAGTGGCGATCAATTTCGGTTGTTCAAAACTTGAAATGGTGACCAAGTCCGATCGACTTGGATTGGTGGGAACAGTCAAACATTGATTTTTTTTTTTTTTTGATTGGTGAGGTAAGAAAAACGTTTAGTGGGGATAGATGCGCCCCCATAATAATCTAGCTAGGAATTCAGAACTGCACGTGTATTGCGTTCGACAATTTTTTTATGGGTGCAGTTATCTCCATTCTCCATTGACTCATTCACTAAGCCAGCCAACAAAAAAGCCGAAGAAGGTAGAATACCCTTGTTTTTTGGTTTTTGGCTTTTGTTAGATTATATGTGTTATCTTATAATGTGTGTAGTGTATTACACGTGTAACTCCTAGATACTTGTATTACACCCTAAATGGAATACAAGGATTCCCATTATTTTATTCTCTGTTTCTATCATGGTATCAGAGCTAGAAATTAAAAAACCCTAGTTTTTTCCTTTTTTTTTGGAATCCTTCGCCGTCGCCGTCGCCGTCGTGCCCCTGCCGCTGCCGTCGCCGCCCCTGCCGCTGACGCGCGCCGCCCTGCCGCTGCTCGCGCAGCCCTGCCCTGCCGCGTGCCCAGCCCTGCCCTGCTCGGTGCCCTGCCGCGCGCCCTACTGCGCCCTGCAGCGCCACGCCGTGCCCTGCCACGTGCCCTGCCCTGCCCGGTGCCCTGCCGCGCGACCTGTTGCGCCCTGCCGCGTCGTGCCCTACCGCGCGTTTGACCCTGCCCGGATTACCCGGGATCTGTCGCGCCCGAGAAATCTGCCCGGGCATCGATCCGCTGATTCTGCCCGGATTTCCCGGGATTTGCTGGGACAGCTCGTGCCAGCCTGTCTCGAGTGTTCCGGATCGTCTCGAGCGCCTGACCCGGACCCTGCCCAGCGACCCGACCGGGGCCCTGCCCAGCTAACCCGGCCCAGCATCCGACCCGGACCCGACCCGGATCCGCGAACCCGGCCCGGCACCCGACCCGAGTCCGACCTCAGGTCAACTCCGGCCGCCCTCCGGCTCCTCCGGCCGCCCCCTGCCGCCACCGGCCGCTCCGCCACCTCCGGCACCTCCTTGAGACTTCGAATCACTAAATCGGTTATAACTTCCTCTCCGGAAGTCCGATTAAGGTGATCCAGGAGTCCATTTTGCTCGATTTTTCGTGCTCTACGTCCTCGTCTGCTTCTGATCCTCATCCGAGTGGTTCTGCACAATGTCAGAAACCAACGGCAACCCTACTCTTCCGACACCGGCGGCTTCGAAGGTATCTCGTCAGTCTACTTCGTCATTTATCTATGAGGGCATCTTGGGGTCGCTCCTGCTACGAAAGACAACGACCTTCTAAGCAGCGTTATCAACCGAAAGGCCGAGGACATCATCTTCCTCAGGTTGTCACTACGACTGCTACTTCGATTGCCTCCATTCAGTCACACTCGGATATGCTTGTCCAGATCAGTCAGCGCCTAGACCACCTGATTCTGCAGCAGTCACTTTCTGGTGCTTCTACTCCCTTTGCCTTGTCTTCTACTATGGGTACTCCTGCTTATTGGATTTTTGATTCGGGTGCCTCACATCACATGACTCCTGATAGTTCTATCCTCACTGCATGCTCACCTGCACCCTCACACCTCCCTTCGATTCATACTGCTAATGGCTCTCCTTTAGTCATCACGCAGTGTGGATCGATCACCACCACATCCCACCCTACTGGCCGCCTTTCATTACCATTTGTTTTGCATGAATCTTGTGTCTATTAGTAGATTGTGTGATTCTGGATTCACCGTTACCTTTACCTCTTCTGGGTGTTCTGTGCAGGATCCACGTTCAGGGCAGAGGATTGGTGTTGGTCGTCGGATTGGCGGACTGTATTATGTGGAGTATCTTTATCTTCCTGTACCTGATCCCTCAGTTTTCTGTGGCACTGTCACCTCTGATACTGACTTGTGGCATAAGAGGTTAGGTCATGTTTCTGAATCTCGTCTTAAAGACCTTATTAAGTCTGGTGATTTAGGTCATGTTTCTTTCTCTCCTCTTTCTGTTTGTGAGGGCTGTAAATTAGCCAAACCTGTTGCTACTCCATTCCATTCTAGTAATCATCAGTCCTCTAGTCCATTTGAGCTTGTTCATTCTGATATCTGGGGTCCTTCTCATATCACGTCAAAGAGTGGTTTTTCGTATTATATCAGTTTTATTGATGACTATTCTCGCTTTACCTGGATTTATTTATTGCGTCATCGATCTGAGGTCCCAAAGATATATGAGGTCTTTACCACTATGATTCACACCCAGTTTCAGACTCGTATCAAAATCTTTAGGTCTGATTGTGCTCGAGAATATATTTCTTCCACGATGCGTTCTCTTCTTCAATCTCATGGCACTCTCTTTCAGCAATCATGCCCTTATACTCATGAGCAGAATGGTGTTGCTGAAAGAAAACATCGCCATATTCTTGAGACCGCTCGTTCCCTCTTACTTTCTTCTTCAGTCCCCAGCACATACTGGGCTGAGGCTGCTCTTCTATCTGTTCATCTTATCAATATCACTCCCTCTTCTGTCCTCTCCGGTATGACTCCTCATGAGCGCCTTTACTCCTCCAAACCTGATTATAGCAGACTTCGCACTTTTGGATGTACTTGTTTCGTGCTTCTCCCTCCTCATCAACGCACTAAGTTGGCCGCTCGGTCAGTTAAGTGTGTATTCTTGGGGATTAGTTTCGAACACAAGGGATATCGCTGCTACGATCCTATTGGAGATCGTTTTTGGATAGCTCGTCATGTGTCATTTGTCGAAGATGTTCCCTATTTTTCTTCTACACCCACTGCCTCCTCTCCTCCGGTGCCTTCTCCTGTTCAGGCCTCTCCTATTGAGTCTCTACCTCTTCTCGGGCCGTCTGTTCTGCTTGAGCCCACTCCTAGTTCTGTTCTCCCTGAGTCTCATCTTGGCATTCCCACTGCTGACTCTCCTGGTTCTTCGTCTCCTCTTCACACTCCTGCAGCCAACTCCCATGGTCCTCCCTGTTCTCCTCCTATTGTGTCTCCTCTTGCTCCTTCCGCAGATGACTCCGCTGGTACTCCGTCTTCCACGGCTAACACACCTCCCTCTGATGTGGATCCTCGTCCCTTGACTCGCTACCCTCAGCGTGAGCGTCATCCGCCTGATCGCTTCAGTTTTGACTCTGGACCACTTGACCGATTTGGCTTTGCATCAGTGAGTACCTATTCTCCAGAATTCCAGGCCTATCTCACCGCTATACATGCCCATCGTGAGCCCCGATCTTATCGAGAGGCAGTCGAGTACCCTGAGTGGCAGCAGGCCATGGCTGAGGAGTTTCAGGCGTTTGAGCAGACACAGACCTGGGATGTTGTTCCCCTTCCGGATGGTGTTACCCCTATCAGCTGCAAGTGGATTTTCAAGATCAAGCATCGCCCTGATGGTTCCATTGAACGACATAAGGCTCGTCTTGTTGCCAGAGGTTTCACTCAGGAGTATGGCATTGACTATGAGGAGACCTTTGCTCCTGTTGCTCAGATGACTACTGTTCGCACCCTTCTCGCCGTTGCTGCTGTTCGTCGCTGGCCTCTCTTTCAGATGGACGTGAAGAATGCTTTTCTTCATGGTGATTTATCTGAGGTTGTTTATATGCAACCACCTCCAGGTCTCAGCACTCCTCCTCAGCATGTTTGTCGTCTTCGGCGGGCTATATACGGACTGAAACAAGCTCCTCGTGCCTGGTTTGAGCGTTTTCGCAGTGTTATTCTGACAGCTGGTTTTGTTGAGAGCCACCAGGACCACTCTATGTTTGTGCGATCCTCATCGCAGGGGCGGGTAATCCTTCTTCTGTATGTTGACGACATGATTATAACTGGCGATGACTCCGCTGGTATTACTCGGGTCAAGAATCACCTCAGTCGACAGTTTCAGATGAAAGATCTTGGTACTCTTCGCTACTTCCTTGGTCTCGAGATTGCACAGAGTGATCGTGGGATTCTGCTTTCTCAACAGAAGTATACAGCTGACATTTTAGAGCGTGCTGCCCTCTCCGATACCCGCAGTGCGGATACTCCTCTCGAGCTTCATGTGAAGCTTCGTCCTACGGATGGTGAGCTCCTCTCAGATCCTACTCGATACAGACAGATCGTGGGTCAGCTTGTGTATCTCTGCATCACTAGACCTGACATTGCTCATGCCGTCAGTATTGTTAGTCAGTTTGTCTCGGCTCCTCGATCAGTGCATTTTATGCGAATTCTTAGATATTTGCGTGGTACTATCACTAGATCGATCTATCTGTCATCCTCTTCGACTCTGGTTCTCAGGGCTTACACTGATGCTGATTGGGTTGGAGACCCGACCACTAGACGCTCCACCACTGGTTTCTGCATATTTCTCAGAGATTCCATCATCTCTTGGCGCAGCAAGAAACAGGAGGTTGTTTCTCTTTCCAGCACTGAGGCTGAATATCGAGCCATGGCTATCACCACCAAGGAGATTGTTCATCTCAGACGTCTCTTGGTGGATCTAGGAGTTACTATGACTGGTCCTACTCCTCTTCACTGTGATAACCGGTCTGCTATTCAGATTGCTAGCAATCCGGTCTTTCATGAGAGGACCAAACACATTGAGATCGATTGTCACTTCGTTCGTCAGCACTTTCTTGCAGAGACATTATCGCTTCCGCATATCTCCTCTGTTGAGCAACTTGCTGATTTCTTTACGAAGTCACATCCAGTTCCTCGATTTCAGTTTCTTCTTCGCAAACTCACTTTGTATGATCCACCGTGAGTTTGAGGGGGGATGTTAGATTATATGTGTTATCTTATAATGTGTGTAGTGTATTACACGTGTAACTCCTAGATACTTGTATATATAAAGGGATTACACCCTAAATGGAATACAAGGATTCCCATTATTTTATTCTCTGTTTCTATCAGCTTTAAAACCATTAATACCACCTGTTAACCCCTCCCCACCAACTATATATATATACATGAAAAGTTCATCCTATCATCCCAATCAAAACGAGATACAAATCATCCATAACCTCTAAAAAATACGCAACAAAATTTCCCTCGAAACATATCTATTTTCAATTTTTATGTAATTCTAGGCATGAAATAATTTAGAATAACTAACTTTGTAGACGAATTGAGGATGAAATATTCACATGCAGTGTAACTACACAGTTGATTTCAAAGTTCTGGTTGACTCACCCTAATGGTTTTTCAGATTTTTTTTTTTTTTTTAAGTAAGGTAGACATTTGCTACCCGATTTTCATTAGATGAATATCGAATTATAAACTCTGAACGGAAGTGGGGGGGTGGTGAGGAAGGGGGGTAAATAGAATGCATAAGAAAACAGAATTAAAAAAAAAACCATAAACCTCAAAACACTGCTTTGGCTGAGCCGGGTTAGAAGAGGCATCTAATCCTGAGAAGCGGCCTAGCACCTCTCCTCTGTCTACGGCGCGCCTATGACGCTTCCACAAAAGGTGTTGACTGAGTTATTGTCCATGTACAAGACTCCTGTTGACATAGACAATGTCAAATGTCCATCCCTAGGTCGATCATGTGTCTGACGATTGGTTTGTCACGACCCAGAGGCGGCCGTCTTCTGAACCGTTACAAGAAAATTGATATACAGAAAATCATAACTCAAAATATGCAATTAGAAGACAAAGAACTCAGAACATGCAGCGGAAGCAAAACATATATATAAGGCCAAACTGGCCAACGACAACTGTATAGATGTCAAAAGATGCATACAACAACTATCTGTCTTGTAAGAGCCTTAGGACTTATGTACACAAGATCCATTTGCCAAAAATGAAATATACAACATGGACTTGAACAAAATATGGGAACTTCAACTCTGCTCTGCTGGTGGGACGACGATGCACGACCCTAAGCTCCTCATGCAGCACTAGACTCAGGAATGTTAGCCGGGGTGGTACTTGGATTCAAAAATCCAGCCCAAAGAAAAGGGTGAGCGCAAAGCCCAGTGAGAGAAATCCCTATAAATTACTTCCTAACAAGCACACACATATATATATATGATAACGCAATAATTCTTTTGTACTCACAAACCTTACTTCACAACTCTCCAAGAACCATATTAGGCGGCACTCAGCAGGCCTAAGAGTCAATGAATGCTGCACATAGTATATTATGTCACGTCATACTTTTTTAGAATCCATATTAAGCGGCACTCAACGGCCTAAGAGTTAACAAAAGCTGCACACAAAGTCTACAATAATCATATCCACGTCCACATTTCATCTTCACACACATTACGTAGAACTGCAAGCATTTGACTGAACACATCAGTCAGGTAAAGAAGATATGGATCAACTCATGTTGAACCCGTCCCTTCTAAAACTAGTTTTATGCCGATTATACACAACATAAAGTTCACACATTCAAACTAATTTATGGTGTTTAAACACCAATAATAACTTCCCATAATTATTCATTCAAAACATGATTTATCAATCAAGGACTCAATTAACAACCTCAATTTAGCAAGTAATCATTTCATTCAAATACTCAAAACCATAAGAAAACAACATGAAACCATATCACTCAAGACAATCATCTTCGGATGCAATCTATTACAACATACTATATTCAACATGATCACATGAGGGTTTTATTCAAAACACCAAGCATAACATGATGAGAAGTCAGAAAAAATGGAAATTCATTTACTACTTAAATTCTCAGCCCTCCCTCTTTGATTTCAATCAATCAAGTAACCATTTATGCATAGATTCACAACAGCCAACTTCAATTTATACAAAGAGAACGGAAGCATCAACATTAGCACAAAAAAATGTGAACTACTAAGGGCGGATATAGGATTTCACTCACCTCCCAACTTACAATCCAAGCTGAATTCATCTTAACAACCTTCAAATTTCTATTCATTCAACCCCAAAAAAAATATATTCATATTTCAGTCTTAAATAAAAAATTCGATTCAAAACAGAAATAAAATAAATCTATACAAAGAATAACGATAAAAAGACAAAGAATCTTTATTCAATGTAGAACAAAACACTCTACGAAGCTTTTCCTAATTTTCCCTTACCCTTCTCCACCAAAATAAAACCTCGGACGACCCCTCTCTCTCTCTCACAGTATAACCAGTCACCCCACCGACTTCACCTACTCAATTAAATGAAAATTGAGAATTCCCAAAAAATTACCAAATTGCCCTTCTTTAAAAATTCTGTGCAGCCTCGAGTCAGACCATCATAACTTCTCGTAGGAAAGTTCACTTCAGATGAAACAACTTCTGTTGAAAAGTTGATAAAAATATCTATAACTTCTCTTTTTATGCCGAGATCAAAAGAAGCTTCTAACAATGATAAAAAAAACAACGAATAGGAGACCTCACACTTTCTCCCTCAAGGGATAACAATGGTAAAACAGTCATAACTTTTGTTACATTGAATCTAGATGATCTAATTCCACTTTTGTATGAAAGGTGACTCAAAACTGAATATCTCATGTTAAAACCAACTTTAAACCTTTTTATCTTGCATACTAATAAAATTAAATCCGATTATAGAAAACGTGTAACTTATTATATAACCTAAGAATACATGAGTCTAAGACACTTCCAATGCATCATAATATGAAATACCATAAAATAAAATATCGAAAATGTCACAAAACTTAACAGGTTATCTTTAAAATCCAAGTCCATTGGTTCTACTTGACATATATTTTGACAAAAACCCTTGCATTGGCTTGTCGAAGTTTGCTTGACTAATTCGGCATGGCCTGTCAAGAGTTTTTTTTATTACATACCTTAAGCTATGATATCACTCGTGTTGTCGAAGATCACTATCATTAAAAAATTAAGGCAAATGTATGAACATGTTCAACAAGAACATTGTTGAATTGAACTTGGAGGGTCATGCAGTGGTGGCAGTGAGAGTGGTCCGCAAGTCGGGACCGTGTGTTCATTTGCAAAGGTACGAAATCACTCTTTGTTTATTCAACTCTTTGCAAATGGACTGTGTTCATTCACAGAGATTTCAAATATAGTTTTAAGGGTAACTTCTCAAATGAATATCAGCAAAAATGGTCCCTCCCTTTGAATATTGAAAAAAATAGCCCTAGGATCCAGTCAACATTGTCACATTAGCGATCACTTTTTTTATTTTATCGAAGATGTTATATATATATATATATATATAAAACGAATTCTGATAGACTTTCACATAACGGTCCCCGGTCAGATCAAGGTAGTGAGTTGGAGCTGTACTACCCTCTGTCTATGATTCAGTACGGGTGATGGAATCACGTCCTCGTGTATATATATATATATATATATATATATATATATATATATATATATATATATAATGTCTCCAGTTTGCATGGGGGCATGAAATCAGTTATTCGGTGCCCCCGTGTAAAGACATGGGAGACGTTTTATATACTCTCCGACCAAAAACCTAGAAACTCATATTCATTCATCTTTCTCTCTCTCAAACACGCATTTTCACCTACCCTACCCAAAAATCATCTCTCTCACACTCTCTATTCATTTTAATTATACATATCTGAAGCACTTCGAATCCAAAGATAAACATCAAAACCTCAAAAACCCATAATTTTTATTTATTTATTATTGTTTTGGTTATTTTTTAATGCATTTTTATTATGTTTATTGACATTTTGAATGTTATAGTGTTTCACGCCTTCATTATTATGTTGATTGTAATATAATATTTTAAAAAACATTTTTATTTTCAATTAAGAAATATAATTAGTAAATTAGTATGTGTTGCAGGAATGTTACGGTGTTTCTACATTGTTTACTATTACATTGATTGTGATATAAGATTACAAAATATATTTTCATTACCGATTAGGAAATATAGTTGGTATGTGTTAATTGTCTATGTTGATTGTAATACATGATAATATTTTAAAATGTAAGCTTTTAGAGGTTTTTCCAACAAAAATAATTAATAATAAATAAATAATAAAAATAAATTTCATTTTCAGGGCTTCTTCATTGGTGAGGGTGCATGCTTTTCTATCATGGCTCCCCTGTGAGTTATGTTCTCTTTTGGAGAGAGTGATGGATGATCATATCTCTTAATCCCTTCATCCTCCTTTTCCTCTCAGCCTCTTTTTTTTTTTTTTTGGTTTAATCCGCTTCTTTGGAGTACTATACTCCTTTTAACTTGAATCCAAAAAAGTAGCTAGTCTACCTGTTCATTTATTTTATTTTATTTTTTTTTAAAAAAATTATATCCTATTAATATGACAAGCCTATTTGAACATCAGGCTATACAATCACTAGCCCCTCCAACTCTAAGTCAGCCGTCAAGTTTGGCCAATACCATCCACATTAGAGTCAGATGCTGACCTAGATGGGGCTAGACCACTCTCCTATATACAAGTCAATTGTTTTTATTTTCTTTTTTCTCCATGCCTACTTGTAAATTGTAATACGAAAAAAACGTGTTTTCCCATTTTAGGGTCAAACTAATAATTTAATTTCCCCCCCTTTTTTATGAAATGAAACGATGGGCGAGCTTCTTAATATATTAAGAACTAAAGCCCAAGCAAATTACAAAGACGAAGGAAGAATGGGCCAGATGGGGACGAAGTAGGAGATCTACCAGGCTCCCCATCGACTACTGATCCCCTAGATCCCTGTTTACAATGCTCCCCCCCCCCCCCCCCCCCCCCCCCCCCCCCCCCCCCCCCCCCCCCCCCCCCCCCCCCCCCCCCCCCCCCCCCCCCCCCCCCCCCCCCCCCCCCCCCCCCCCCCCCCCTCCCCTTCCCCCCCCCCCCCCCCCCTTCAACTCTTTCATATTTTAATCTTTTTTTTTTGCCATTCAAATCTGTATAACATGCCAAAGTATCTAATTCAGAAAGATGATTAAAGAGAGTGTTCCATCACCACATTCAAATTTATTATAAATGTTTGCTACCCGTTCTCAGCTTCATAGTCAGGAGTAAAACTAGAGAATTAACACTCCCCATTCTTTTACTAAACATGTGCCAATTTATACATTTGTGGAAAGTCAATGACTGTATATATAGTCCACTTCCGATGAGATGCGTGTTTTGGCCGGCCGTATATAATTTTGGGAAAAATACACATATCCCCTATAATCTATCTGATATCTATATAAACCCCTGTGTTTCAATAAAATCCAAATAACACCTTGAAAATGTATATATAATCCAGATAAAACCTAACCCAACCCGTTTGGAAATGGAATAGGGGTTGGAATATCCTCGAATAAATGGGAATAATAGATTTTGGTTATTTGGAAGCCTTGAATACTCAATGATAAACTATGTTGAAATAAACTGATATAAAGTGGAAACCTTTGGAATTAAAGTTATTCCAGGTTATTCTACTCAAAGAATATGTGAGCCTACTGTTAAATCAGCTGTCATCACCTCTTATAAATCACTTGTTAAATCAATTATCATCATTTTTTCACATTTTATAAATCCTCATACACATTTTATCCAAATAACAAAAAAATTATTATTGCGTTTCCCAACGAAAATAATTCAAAACACAACCACACACAAAATCACTTATTCCACTACTATACCCTCTTATGATGGATAACTGTATACCTAAGAATAAGTCTTATAGGGGGTAGTCAGTTAGGATTTTCAAGGACAAATATCCATGTCTATGGATTTATAAATCTTGCGTTATTCAATCAGGATATTAGTTCATGGATAAAAAGTCTACCGTCATTCGATTAAAATATTATATCGTGGACAAAAGGTCTAACGCTATTCGATTGAGATATTATTTTATGGGCATAAAGTCCAGTGTTATTCGATTGAGACTCCTCATATTTTGTCATGTGTTATTCAATTTAAACATGATTTGTGAAGACTTTCATAAGTGATGGACTTTCGTGGACTTTGGACTTTAGAGAGAGAAATATAAATGAAAAAATCATTTCAAAATCCCACCCAAATGGGAGGGATTCTTATGGACTTTTATTCTAGCATTGTGAATATCTTTTTTTTTTTCTTTTAACAAAACTCTTTTCTTTTATGGTTGATGGTTATCTAATGCCTTTCATATTTTATTCATAGTTTTTTTTATATTTTCTCTATTTATCATTTTTTTTATGAATATGCATATCAATATGTATGAAATATTGATATCACCTCATATGTTTTATGGAAATATGAGAATTGTGGATTTTCTTGTGTTGCAATTAATCATTTCATTATTGTATATTATATAATATATATACCTAGATCATCCACCGTTATTTTCTTTTTCAAACTAAAGCATTTGTTTTTGCATTGATATCTACTGTGTATTATACATGTTTATGGTACAACAAACCTTTAATTCTGAAGTTACTAGCAAATGGGTCATAAGGTTGCATTGTTTCTAAAGGAACACAATATAATTTCTAGAAGAAAAAAAAAGACTATAAATGTGAAGATAGAAAACCCACATCTATCTTCATAGGCACACATCAAACTCCAAACACAACAAATAAAACCGCATATGAGGAAGCACAAAATATGGAATGACATCCATCTATCAAGATAAAAAATAGTGACCTTTAGATAAAAATCCATAGAGAGGAACAAAACTTCACGTTGCCCCCTGTTGGCTCTTAAATGGTATTAATAGCTCTAGTGCTCATATTTTTATTAACTGAAAAAAATGACACTATAGAAACATCTACAATTACAACTGACATGGTTTAAATGATTTGAAGATCTAAATGTACATATCATAAATTTAAATGATTTGAAGTCATGAATTAAATTCATTGTCCATTAATAAATTTAAATGATTTTTTTTTGTAGTAGTATGCATTTCAGATTTGTGAAAATCGATTATATTAAATTACATATAAATTACATATAATATTTATTAAATTTATTATATTTGTGAAAATCGATATTTGTGAAAGTCTACGAGAATCAATAGAAATCCAATTATGAAAGTCTATAAAAATTTATGAAATTCAATGAGAGTCAATATGTGAAAATATGTAAAAGTATGTGAAAGTCTATGAAAATCCATAAGAATCAATCTCTGAAAGTTTATAAAAATTTGTAAAATTTTAGGAGAGTCAATCCATCACTTAAATAATGTTCGTAAAAATTCATTAAAATCCGAATCCACTACTCCCATTATTCTGTATCCCACCAGCGCTAAATTAAAAAAATGTTATCAGAATTGAAATAATCTTGAAATATTCCCTCGTTATTTCATAACATGCGTGTACTGGTGTACATATAGACCCGGAATTCTATATAAAAATTAAAATTAAAATTAACCCCCCAAATGACAGATTTACCCTCATCATCAATATCATCTACTCCAGAACTACTCCTCCACACCTACTGCCCAATTTTTTGGCCCTCTTCCCCCACTAAGTCCTGCCTCCTCCCACCACCACGGCACCACTACCCCTCCCTCTTTTTCCTCACCCACATCGAAATTCCTCATAAAAACGGTTGAAAGTTGTAACCCCAACTAATATGCGAAATGGATAATTTTTTTATTATTTAAAAAAAACCCTAATTCAAATATATGAAAACCTTTAAACAATAAAAATGAAACCTAAATCAATAATCAATGAAAATAAATATCTGGGTCTAATAAGATTCACTAGGGATTCGAATCGAAAAAATCCGAGTCCATTCGGTGAGGCCAGCGGGGATAGGGAGGAGAGAGTTGAACAACAAGTTGTGACGGGGTGACAAAATAACTTTAGGGTTAGTTAGGTAATTTTGTAACTATGGTTAATTTTAATCAGTTATTTGTATTGACGGAAGGGTTTTATTGGATTTAGTAAAACTTTGCGGGGTGTGGGGGGAGGGGGGTGGGTGGTTTTTGAATTTCAAAAATACAGGGGCTAATGTGGATTTCGAATAATTTGTAGGGGGTTATATGGATTTTTCTCCATATTTAAATAATCTCCCGAGACACCTTTAGTTCACAAATGGAGGAGCATCTAATGACTGGCAGGTTCTGGAGGGCCGAACCAAATAAATAAACAACCAATTTTTCTATAGTTGTTCGGTTCTCGATAAAACAAAACAAAAAAATAAAAATAAACTATAATTGTGTAGTTAGACGTCCATAATTTTGAACGATGGATATCTCACTATGAGGTAGCCCAATCATTATTTATTAGAATATCTCAGGGAAGCTGTAAACTCATTTTTTTAATAGTAAAAACAAAAAAAATCATCGAGATACATAGAAAGATAAGGGATACTCCCATCTCCTAAATTACTTTAGGCATCACCACCCAAATTAACTTTACGTATCCATATACTTATCAGCTATAATGACTAAGAGCACCACCTTATAATTGTCACCACCCTACCATTTTGGCCTGGACAAACCCACCACCTAAATCCAAAATACATATAATCCTTGCTAAATATACTCTAAAACGAGCTAGACACATGGGTTGTCTAGGTATTTATATTATCTAGACAAGTACTCTGTTGAGGGAAATATTCCAGAACTCATATAGCTTTATTAACACATCAATGTTTTTTTCTTTTATAGCGTACCCATATATCACAATACTTGCAGTTACTCGTACAAGAGCGACATACAGCGAACGTTTGACAAAGACATGTGCAAAATATATTGGACTATTATCAAGACAGCACACATCTTCCATCACCATCAGATCGTCCGAAGTCACCAACTAGAGAACGTCGTTCTAGGAGGTTGAACGACATTGGATATATAAATGGAGCTCATAGATTTAATAAATCATTTTATTTTTTTCTAAGATTTATTGAAATGAATGTTCATGTAAACAACAACAATGGTCCGATCACTTGTGTATTAGATGGTTTTTGTAGGAGCACTTGTTAAAATGTGGTTATTTTAAACAATGTTTATATGGCTTTGAATGATAGTTTTGATCATGACTTTCTTTGTAAGTATGACTTTGAATGTTTATTTATGGATCATGGTGATTTTTTTTTTTTCCGTTCCCATCAACATGAGAATTGTCTAGAAAATATAAACACGTAGATACTCCATGTTTCTAATCCATTCCAGAATCTACAGGTTTTTCTTTCTGTTCCTATCGACAAGAAAATTGTTTAGGATATATAAATACATAGATACCCCATGTGTCTAATCCATTCTAGAACCTACGGGTTTTTCTACAGGTTTCCTATCGACAAGAAGATTGTCTAGGATATATAAATATATAGACACCCCATGTGTCTAATCCATTCCAGAACTTATGGGGTTTTTTTTTGTTCCCATCGATATAGAGTTTGTCTAAAATCTATTAATACATAGACACTTCATGTGTCTAACACATTCCAGAACCTACGAGTTTTTTTTTCTTTCAATTTTCATCGACATGATGATTGTCTATGAAATATAAACACATAGACACCCCATGTGTCTAATCTATTTCATAACCTACGATATCTTGCATAAATATGTATTTTGAATCTAGGTGATGGACTTGTCTATGCAAAATTTTAAAGTGGTGACAATTATAAGATGGTGCTCCTAGTCATTTATAATAAAAAAATATACGGATGTCAATTGTATAAATAAAAGTGGTGGCTAAAATAACGAGGGTGGTGGTAATATCCCTGCCCGCATAGAAAACTAACGAGACTATTTGTAAAACCGTCCGCGAGACTGCGCGTAATTAGGGGGGGGGAGGGGCGTAGTCGATACGGACTTTGATGGATTTCTGTGGACATTATTTAAGTGATGGACTTTTGTAGACTTTGCAGACTTTCACAGACTTTTGCAGACTTTCGTGGACTTTTGCAGACTTTCACAAATTGACTCTCATGGACTTTCACAGACTTTTGCAGACTTTCACAAACTGACTCTCATGGACTTTCACAGATTTTCACAGACATTTGCAGACTTTCACAGATTGACTCTTATGGATTTTCATAGACTTTCACAGACTTTTGTAGACTTTCACAAATCACTCTCATGGACTTTCACAGACTTTCAGAGATTGACTCTTTTCACATGTGGATTTCTATTAATAAACACAAAAATATTTTTAGAATTTTAAAATAACAAATAAAGAACTCAAATATTCAAATTCAACATAAATTATTGATACCCAACATAAAATGTAATTTAATATAGTAAATATCAATCTTTATATATCTGAAATGTATATTGCTAGAATGCCATGATAAAGACACCATTTTTAACTTGATAATATTACATTAGTTCACCATGAATATTGATGTCACGGTCATCCCACATACGTTTAGCTATATTTAACCGTCAATTATTGGCATCTCCGCGTTGTTGCTCTTGAGTTTGAACTTCCGGAGAGTCTTCATTGTCCTCTCGTTGTTGCTCCTCAGTTAGAACAATTTCATCATCATCTTCTAGATCTTCTGAAAACTCATCTGAATGATACTCTTTACGCAGAAAGTTATGTAAAGCCGCACAAGCCAACACTATTTCTGCACGGACAAAACAGGACTACTTGATTAACCACATCATATAAATCTAATTTCATATATACACACATATACCAAACAATACAATATATAATGGACCACCAAACAGAAAGTACCATAAACATGTATAATGTACGGTAGATATCAACACAAGAACAATATGCTTCAGTTTGAAAAAAAAATAGTGGATGATATAAGTATATATTATATATTATACACAGTATTAAAAAATAATTTATTGCAACAAAAGCAAATCCATAATTCTTAGATATTCGTCAAATATATGAGTAGATATCAATATTTCATGCATATTCACATTCATAAAAAATTCTTCTTCATTAAAAACAATCAATCTAATAAAATAACAAAGAAAAAAAAAACCTTCTATTGAGAAAAATCCACAATGAGCCAACTTTTTTTTTTGTAGAGAGAAAAAATCATAAGCTTTTATAGAGGGGAGGGATGAGTTTTTAATTAGGAAGATAATAAAATAAGGAAATATATATATTATATAAAAATCATATATTACATCTCTTCAAATATAATGAAATAAAATCATAAATTATATTACTTAAAATAAAATAAAATAAAAGTAGTCATTATATTACTTTAAATAAAAAATAAAATAAAAGCAATCAGTATATTTCATATATGTAAATATATCTTTTTACTTTTATATATGTTTAAACATTATAAAAAATATATATATGCATCTATATTGTACAATAATAGAAACATCTTCAAGGAAAATCAAATCAAACATTATACATATAATCAAATATATGATAAATCTATATTTTAAAAAATAATTGTGGATGATCTAGGCATATAATATAATCTACCATTCTCATATATTCATCAAACATATGAGGTGATAGGAATATTTCATACATATGGACATTCATAAAAAAAAGATGATAAATAAAGAAAAAAAAGTGAATAAAAATATGAAAGGCATGTGATAAAAATCATAAAGTAGATTTGTTAAAAGAAAAAAAGAAGAAATATTCACAATGCTGGAATAAAAGTCCATGAGAATCCCACCCATTTGGGTGGGATTTTGAAATGACTTTTTCCTTTATATTTCTCTCTAAAGTCCACAAAAGTCCAGAAGAATCTATCACTTATGAAAGTCTTCACAAATCCTGTTTAAATTGAATAACACATGACAAAATGTCTACTATGAGGAGTCTCAATCGAATAACGCTGGACTTTTTGTCCACGAAATAATGTCTTAATCGAATAACACTGGACTTTATGTCCACGAAATAATGTCTCAATCGAATAACGCTGGACTTTATGTCCACGAAATAATGTCTCAATCGAATAACGCTGGATTTTATGTCCACGAAATAATGTCTCAATCGAATAACGCTGGACTTTTTGTCCATAAAATAATGTCTCAATCGAATAACGCTGGACTTTTTGTCTATGAAATAATGTCTCAATCGAATAACGCTGGACTTTTTGTCTATGAAATAATGTCTCAATCGAATAACGCTGGACTTTTTGTCCACGAATCAAAGTTCTGATTGAAAAACAGAAGATTTACAAATCCACAAGCATAGACATTTTGTCTATGAAAATCCTAATTGACTACCCATATTAGATTATATGCAAATTCAGTCAAACATGGGCGACTAGACTTTTCTCTCTCACCGGCTGTTTCATCTCCCCTTCCCCGCCGTTTCTCCCAAACCCCTCCAACAACCCTTCAAAAACCATCCAAAAATCCACACAAAAAGCTCCCCAAAATCTCATCACGTCTCTCTCTCTCTCTCTCTCTCACTCTCCTTTCTTAACTTCTCTGTAATCTCTAAAAAGAAAAAAAAGAAAGCAATGGATGGAAGTGCAGCAGCGGCGGCGGCTGCAGCATCAGCAGCTCATCAAAACAACATGGTGGGTGGTATGACAGAGTTCCAGGTGGTTCCAACCCACGGAGGCCGGTTCCTTCAGTACAACATCTTTGGAAACCTCTTCGAGATCACATCCAAGTACCGCCCGCCCATCATGCCCATCGGGAGGGGAGCGTACGGCATCGTCTGGTACCTACTTAATCAATTCTTCTCTGCTTTGGTTAATTGGGATTGAATTCAATATTATTATTATTATTATTATTATTTTTTGCAATCCCTTTCTATATTGATTGTGGATTTTTTTTTTAATTTGTTTTTGTCTAGTTCGGTTTTGAATTCTGAGACGAATGAGATGGTGGCGATAAAGAAGATAGCCAACGCGTTCGACAACCACATGGACGCTAAGAGAACCCTCAGGGAAATCAAGCTCCTTCGCCATCTGGATCACGAGAATGTACGCATTGAATTATTGTTGTTGTAGTTGGTTGTGAATTCCTTTGCTTGTAGTCATATATCCTATAGTTTTGTACCTATGGATCTAGGAATCTTGCTGACAATATTTGTACTAACTCGGGAATTAAGTTAAATGGAAAATGATCTAATAAAAAAAACTTGAGCAATTTGATGACCCACGACTGATGGAACAATAACAAAAGTGATGGCATATCCATACCAAAAAGTGATAGGATGATTGTGTCCTTTTGTGATCGGTCTGGGTCACCAAATTAGTCAAAAATTTTAACACTAGATCAGGACTCAAAGTAAATTGTTGTCTACTCCATTTTGAACCATGAGATCTTTGACTATATGTAGACATTATTTTCCTCATATATGAATAGGACAATGATAATAGCTAAGGAACATTTATTTAAGGAAGAAAAACAAGAAGATATATTTGCCAAACATTCTCTCATTCTCTCCTCATTATCAGATATCAAAAGTCCTGCTGGACGTTTCATGACTCAGAACACAAATTATCTATATCAGGTTTATGCCATTAAATTTATAAAAGAGTGGGGGAGGGGGGGGTGTGATTTATATTATTGAATGAATATGGTATTTCGGAAAAATACTTCTGTGAACAATTCCCTGGCCCACAGTCTTTCTCAACCAAGAAAATGTTTTGAATGGTAAAGCCATTTTGGGGAATCAGCAGATGGATTGAATCACCTAGGATGTATCGTTTTTATTTTCTCGAAATGGTGAAAGATGTTTTCCTTTTTCTTTCACTTCAGTATCACAATTTTTTTTTAAAATTTAATATGAATTAAGAGGGAGATATGCAACTCTTTAGTGCAGCATTGACCATTCATAAAAAAATCATCCATTGGGAATTTGCTTGGTGGGAAGCTTCTGAGTTCAACACTTCCACCATAATATGCAGAGAATACACATTTGAGATTACACCGCTAACATATAGGTGTCTTGGACATTTTATTTAAGAAACATGTTATTTTGAAGAACGCATGCATATACAAATAAAATGTAGGAGAGCTTAATATGTATAGATTTTAAATGTGCACAGGTCGTAAGTATAAGAGATGTGATCCCACCCCCCATTCCAGAGGCATTTAATGATGTTTATATTGCCACTGAACTTATGGACACTGACCTTCACCACATAATTCGCTCCAACCAAGAGTTATCAGAAGAACACTGTCAGGTATTTTATTCTTGTGAAAATTAATAATAGACAATATTATATCACTTTATTTCACCTTTGATCCAATTTTTCATGGTCTAATTCTTAATTTGCCCCCTGTGCAGTATTTTCTATATCAGATCCTTCGTGGGTTGAAATACATCCATTCTGCAAATGTTATTCATAGAGACTTAAAACCTAGTAACCTTCTGCTAAATGCAAACTGTGATCTGAAGATCTGTGATTTTGGTCTTGCACGTCCCACATCAGAAAATGAGATCATGACGGAATATGTCGTCACCAGATGGTACAGGGCTCCAGAGTTGTTATTGAGCTCTACAGATTACACTGCTGCTATTGACATTTGGTCTGTGGGGTGCATTTTCATGGAGCTAATGAACAGGCTGCCTCTGTTTCCTGGTAGAGATTATATGCATCAGATGCGTTTAATTTTGGAGGTATGGACATAAAACATGACTTTATGTAAAATGTTTGAAAAGTTATCTGTAAATAACAACTTAATATCAATACAGATCATGGTGTACTTCTTTATGTGATATACAAGTATTCTTACAATCCATTTTTCCAATCTGCAGCTTATTGGCACGCCCAGTGAAGCTGACCTTGGTTTTGTACAAAACGAAGATGCAAGAAGGTTAATTAGGGAAGTTCCTTCACAACCACGACAACCATTTGCTAGAAAATTTCCATCTGTTCATCCTGAAGCTATTGATCTTATTGAGAAGATGTTGACATTCAACCCTGCCACAAGAATCACAGGTATTTTTATTGATTTCTATACATTGAATACATCTAACATTCTTTAAGCACATGATGTCCTCTTATAACAAAGAATAGAAATATATTATAGTCATACAACAAAAATCTAAATTTTGGATAATGATAACTCAATGCGAAAGGTTTCACTTTGTGTGTGTGTGTGGTTTTTTTTTTTTTTTTGGTTTTGCAACCTTTTTACAGTGTATCCACTACCGTACTCTGTTTTTTTTAAGGGATGGTGACACTGTGATGATCAGAGTGCAACAATTGAGTTCTTAGACTAGTATGAAATATTTGACCTAAATTGATATTGTGAAATCTCTGTCAATTATGTGATGAATTGATATCCATTTGTTCATGCTTTACAGTCAAAGTATAAATAAAATTCTGTTATGATTTTATATGACCTAACAAAGGCACCACATTTTTGAGAGAGTAAACACATTTTTTTTTGGGGGGGGGGAGGGGGAGAAGGTTGGCCTTCGCCCTTATATATATATATAAAAGAGGGAAGACCCAAACAGGGATTACAAGAACACCTGTCAAAAAACAAAATACAGCAAAAACACCACCACCCCCCCCCGGCAAGATACCCCGAGTAAAAGAGGATTCTACCATCCGGTGCCCCACCAGATACAAAAAGGTTTGTTAACTTACCCGTCTACCCCTGCACACTAAAACACCCGCCCCTAAGAATCACCCACTAGCCTTGCACAGAATCTCCCCCACTCCATTATGAACCTCGCCGCCCCCTCGCAAATATTCTCCACATATGGAGGACAACCCCTGAAAACCGCGAGGTTTCTCGTCAGCCAAATCGACCAAACAACCGTTGGGATGAAGGATTGTGCCACGTTATTTTTAGGCATCTTCAAATCCTTGGTTGCATATAGTAAAGCTACGTGAGAAGGTATTAGAATCATGATTGTGTTAATCAATATGGGGAATTATTTTGAAGACATTCGAAGAATTGTCAAAAAATCTTTTTCTATTCTTCTCAAATGTTCATCGCAACCACTATGGAAGAGTGCACATCTCATCAATAAATGTTTATGGGACCATATTGATGCAATTCCAAACCATACACATACACCTGGAAAAGCAGATATGTTTGCAGAAGTAGAGGAAAACAAAGAGACACTTTGTATAAGATATTACCTTACTTTTTGTTCTTACTATGGTTACTTCTTTTCCCACTTCTTCTTGTGAGCATTAAGATACAATTTCTCGGGATGCTTATTACCATATCATATCTTAAAGTGCTATTTGGATAGAAACATAAGCAATTTTGGGGTTTATGACAACTATTCTAGGAATAAATAACTATAGCAGTGGAATAATTGATTTTTTGTTTGGTTGTGTTTTTAGTTATTCTCGTTGGGAAATGTAAAAATAAAGTTTTTTTATTGATAAGTTGTGAATAAAATGTGAATAAAGATCTATAAAAGGTAAAAAAATAATTTGATTTGTGGGCCAATAATTTATAAGAGGTGACGACAGTTGATTCACAGTGGGGCCCATTTATACCAGTGGAATGTATTGGGTGGAATAACACAATTTTAAGGGAGACTTGGAATGCAAATACCGGCTCATTCCCATCTTTTCCTTTGAAACAAACACTTTTTTGGCTTATGATCCCTCATTCCTTCCTATTCTCCCCTTATTCTCCTACCCAAACAGCCCATAAGAATATGGTTTCCTCAAAAAAAAAATCTTAAGAATATCATCTGGGTGTAGGATTGTTAGAGAGGCCGAGACAGAGTGCCTAACTTGGTTATAACTGGGACGGGATATATAATTGTTATATAGGTTTTTCCACCTGTCATTGAAATTCATTTAAGTCATCAGAGAATACTTTTTGATCCATTAAGCTGATGCGAGTCCCAGATTGATAGAAGTCTGACATGGATTCACAAATTTTTGATTTCCTGGTAATCTCATCTATGGGATTTATGATGATTTTTTTTGTCTATCTTCCATTGCTACACAAAACTCTCTCCTCTTTCTGCAATTTGCGACTTTCTTGGCTAAACTTTCTTGGTCATTGTATGGAGTGGAAAGGCTGCAGGTGTTACAATCAGTTACATAAAACTGTAAAGGCTTAGTAATGATCAAATATGCCTTTTTGTTGTTTCCTTTCCTCTTTGACTTCATCTTCAATAAGCTCGCAATTTAAAGTCGTGAGCCTCTAGAGGGATTGATGTAAGACAGATTATGCAGATGGGACCACCAAAAGAGGTCCATCAAATAAATTACAAATCAATGGTCACGATCTCGGAATCGCACGAAATTTTACATGATGAAATATATCGAGGAGATCTCCTGGATTAGTTGTTATACAACTAACAATTCTTATTTTTCAAAAATTCATTTATTTAGGCCTTTAAATAAGAGATTTTACTATTTTTAGTAAGTTTTAGAGTTGTGATATATCAATTATAATAGATTGGAATTGATTTATATCAATTCCTATGATCCTTTAGGATCTCATAGAATCAGAAAAATTAGTTTTCGAATTTTACTATTTTTAGTAATTTTTTAATTTTATGTTATTAGTATAAATAGCAGACTCTTAATCTAGGGTTGACAGTTTTATCAATAATATTTTGAATTTTCTGTATTTTGGGGTTTTCTTCCTTGTAGATTCAAGGAGCTTATGAGATCTCAACGCTGGTTGGATCTTTTTATCCGTTTTTCGCTGCGTTAGGGATAAAGCAGACAACATTTTTTTGTGTAAACCTGAGACGTTTCAATTGACATCAAAGCATTTCGGCTACATGATGCGTTGAGTACAACCTCACATGGAAATGTGCTCATTGAGGGGGTGATATATCTCGTGTGGCCCACTAAAGGGGTAGTGAGCCAGCCACGGGCCCAATGACTCATTTAGAGTAAGAAAGAAGTGAGCGTTGACCATGGATTAGTCTCACATCATATAGTTGAGAAAGATATTGTGTGCTTATATATGGGCATTCTTATTGCAAACAAAAATACGTTTTAAAGTTGTTAGCCTATTTAAAGGAAAAGTAGACAATTTTTTTGTGTAAGCCTCTGATGTTATAGTATCCTTCACAAAATTAAAAATACAATAAAGTTTTCTTCAGGAAAGCATGTATAGCATATTCAATAAGATTATTCATCAAAATATGTATAATAAATAGAATAAGGTATTCTCAAACCGTGTATAATACTTACTACTACTAGAGAAGTAGGCTCCTTTGGAAAAAAAAAAAAATTTTCTTTATGAAATACGAGGTTTTCTCCTTGCAAACAAGTGAGGACTAGGGAGTTCACAAATGCATTGACCCTTTAACATTTGGATATATGGTTATCAAATGCGCCCTGCAGGACAATTATGACAGTCATTCAGTGGTTGTGTAAACCTTATGACTAAAATTAGCAATACAAGAGGAGTTTCTTCCAGAAATCATGGAGGAATATTCTTTTGTATTTAAATTACAATGCCCATCTCCTGTCATTTCCTAAAATATGGATTCCTCAAACCAGCTAGTTAAAAAAAGAAGATTGTGGTTTGGCTATGTCAAAAACAAATAATTTTTTAGATAAAGAAATTAAATAACACATATTGCATGGTTTAGCACTCTGAAATGCAGCAATCAAGATCATCGGTAGTCTCTTTACACCAAAAAAAAAGAAGATCATTGGTAGGCTCTGGCCTGGCTTGTATTGTTTAGGTTTTTTGTTTTGAGATGCTCGTTGACCCTAATTATGTTGTCCATATTAATAGATTGACCTATCTATACCTGCCATATGTTGTGGTTTTTGGACAGTGTGTTTGGCTGGAACTATACACCAATTGGTTCTGATGAAAACAATCTACTGATTAACTCTGAGTTTATCATATCTTTTATATCTGCAATAATTTAATCTGAATGAACCGCTGCTATTTATTTACCGCAATTTTCCTTCTAAGATTTACATCAATTTTCTGTATTTGATTATACTTTGTAATTTCATTTTATTTACTACTTGTGGCTGATGCAGTTGAAGAAGCACTCTCCCACCCGTACCTTGCGCGATTGCACGATATAGCCGATGAACCTAATTGCATGGAAGTATTTAACTTTGATTTTGAGCAACACGTGCTGACTGAAAACCAGATGAAGGAGATGATATATAGAGAATCCCTAGCATTCAACCCAGAGCACAACCAATAGATCTCTTATCAGTTGGCGCAATCGATTACATTTATCACAATTCATTCTGCCGTTCCTCCACTCAGATGCAGGTGCCGGGATGTTTGCTTTTCTGGTTCAATGGGTTGAGACAATAATCTTTTGGTCTTTCTGTGTGTGTGTGTGTGTGTGCGTGCGCGTGTGCGCGCACGCGTGTGCAAACTTTAATGTTGTGAATAACAACTTATTTCCTTTTTCTTTGCAGTAACTTTGTTCTAATAAGAGCTCGTGCTTATGTATGCTGCTGAAGAAGCGTAGGTGTTTGTACATTTTTATGCTTGTAAAATAAAATGACATAACGTTGTACAATCACATATATGGTCATAATGAAAAGTCTATAATTCTGTATCAATATTTTTGTGTTTATATTTATTGTTCTTTCATTGTCTGTGTGTTAAATTTTCAAGGATGGATGCCTATAGAATTTTTTACCCCATTAATCACAGATGAGCTTCAGTGGGCTGATCAGGCAGCTATATCTTCTGAGTGGGAATTTATGGAAAGGTATAAAATGCCAGGCCTCTTTTTGGTCATGGCCCTTGCCAAACGATCCTCCGCAGATGGTCTAGAGCTTAACCAAAGATGTGAAACACCAACGAAATACACACGCACAAACACACAGTACTACTTACTGTGTATTACTGTATTTAGATTTAGCATATAATATTGTTTTGTATACTTAACCCCTTATTATTTTCCAACATTTGGTCCTGTGTCAAATAGAAGTTCAACTTATGACCATCAACTTGCAAGAGCGGAATGAATCTCTTAATTGTTTTAAAGGAAAATAAAGCTGCTTTTAGATGCCTTTAACCATAAATTATACTGTTTAATATACGTGCAAAAAAAGCTCTATTTTCATCCACTTGACAAAAAAAAAATCCACTCGTTTATGCTCTCAGTCTACTCTGTTTAGTTTGAGCAGGAGCAAAACAAAAGCCATATATTCATCCACACACGTCTAACAGTCTGGCATCTTTTCCTTATAAATCCTTCAGACCTGCCAAAAGAAGGAAAAAGTTTCAAAGCACTGTTAATGTGGCGCATGTGTTCATGTGGGACCATATGCAAACCCTCCAGCCAATCAATATAGTTTCAAAATTTGCAGAACTCTTCGACGTTAAAGTTGCTTTTATTAATTTTCCTGTGACGTAACCCCTGGTGTGAACGAGGATCCTTCCGTTTTAAGTTTCTTCTGTTTTTTAGTGCATTTGTTTATTGATGATGATATACATGGTGGAGGATGGAGGATTCGCAATTATTTCATGACCTTTTTCATTTCACCTGCTTTTGCAGTTTATGATCCGCTGTCAGGGATACTCTTTCCATGTGGGAGGGAGGACCTTTTTCAAATTTATCTTTTACGTCCAAGTATATATGACTCTACAAATGATAAATAGTTATTAGAACACAATGTGCATGAATTAATGTTTGTTTCACCAAACCGCTTCTTAATCAGGCCATGTGTGAAATTGCATTACCAATAATTATTTTGGTGGGAATCATTTTATCCGGAATCATTATTTCATCAGGCTGTTTGATTTGCTAGTGGATTCTTCAATCAAATTCCAGTGTTTGGTTCACTCTTAGAAAATGATGAAATTTGATTTAAATGTTTACATTTCTCTTACTATTATACATGTACTTGCAAAATTTATTTCTTTACCCATATCATAATTATAAAATATAAATATTTAACGAACTAAATGATATGTATGGAGTTATATCACAAACATATTAGTTGTACATTATTTATGATATCTGACTATTCCACATTCAATAGTCAATATGGAACACAATGATATATACAGTGTTATATCACAAACATATTAGTTATACATTATTTACAATAACCGACTATTGCATATTCAATATATTATTTATACTATTAAATCACGTATACCAATTACAACAAACTTTTTTAATTATAAAATCAAAACAACTATATAAACTTATTATCTAAGCAGTGGGTAAAAAATGAGAAAAGATTATTTATTTTAGAAGGGATATAGATAGTAATTCAATTAATTTGTAAATAGTAAAATAATTATATAATTTAAAATTCCTGGTGGAATTTGAGATTACCACAAAAAATGGTAAAAAATGGTAAGAATTTGCTTGCACTATATTTTCTCACATGCTGTGATTTTAATTTCAGTGGAGCCCACAATTACTATCAAGATTACTAATACCTAGGATTTTACATACTTTCCTAGTAATTTCACATAGAATCAAAGAACAGAATGACACGAACCAAATGAAGCCTTAGTAGGATAATAGAGATGCCTCCTCTTTAATGAGGGAATCTGAGTTCGAGTTTTATCTCTTACTGATAGGAAAGATTTGACCAGGATAAAAAATTATCAATGAAAATTTTTTTTTGGGGATCATGCCAACCTAACAAATTATATATATATATATATATATTAAGCTATTTCACGATATACTCAGTAATGAAAAAATATATGCGTTTTATTTGAGTAGTGCACTATTTTTATAAAAGAATATATTTAATTAATTAAAAATATAATTAAAAAATTGTGTGTGAGTAAGACATATCATTTTACCCCCCGTGCCATACCACTGGTATGATTTTTTCTTACTATATTGTTTCATCGACATTTTCTTTGCCCTTTTATTTTTCATGCATCATTGTTTCATGACATTTTCATGCTTTATTTACATCTGAATTAAGCCAACAAAAGGAAAGCCAGACTTCCAATCCCCCGAATTCAATAAACGATAATCACTGGTGAACAGGAAGTACGCGTACGACAACGTATGAGGAGACCTGGTGTCGAACCGGAATCTCCATGCATTCCAACAAAAACAAAAGTCACCCTCCACCTCCAGTGAGAAGTAGGACCCACGTGTCCTACTGAAGGGCCTATCCCCAATTTTTAATTATCTTTTGAGAAAGTGAAAGTGTAACAGAATCGCAGCACCCTAGAATCAGAGATGAGCACAACATTCTCTCTCTCTCCTGACACGAACTAAAAACAACCCATTCAACAAAATCTGAAGTATCACAATCTATTACGCCTACATATCTTACCAAGCCACTAAATTTTTTTATATATAATAAATAAAAAATATAACATATCACCGATCTATAACATACCACACTTCGCTCTCTTTTTACTATCCAACTTACTTTTGAGACCCCGCTTTGGCAAAGCCACTGAGGGCTGCTGCTTTTACACCTCTCATCTGTTCGTTCTCCTCTGTTTTTCTCTGTTTGGAAGAAAATGTTGAAGTTTGCGGTCTATCTTCTGTTCCCACTTTTGTTCTCCATCACTGAAGCTCAACCAGGTAAACCTCACACCTCCTTTCTCGCTTCCATCTCTTCATGACTCTGTTGATGCCCATCATGTTCTTCATTTCTGGCGGTCATTTTTTTTTTCTCTCTTTCTTTGACGTCCCACACCCCTTTTACTTGTTCTTGATCTTTTCGTTGCACCCACTTTGGACGATGCGGAGTAACTTCAAAACATGAAGGTGCAATACACCACACCCAGTGAATTTCCAGAACCAATACATTAGGTTTAGGCTTAGTAATGATATGTGTTATTTTTGAACTTACAATCTTAGATGTTTTCTTTTGGAAAATGTTAGGGACAGTACTGCGGACGGTCCTCACGTGTTTTAATTTTTTTTAAAATAATAAATATTGTCTTATGAGATATATGATTTAATGAAAAATGTGTTGTTACACGTTACATCCCCTCATGCAATGTCACAACTCCAATAAAGTTATACGCTTGGTAGACGAAGCTTGTAATTATTTATTTTACTTTTTTTAGATGG
Organism: Acorus gramineus; assembly: GCA_030737835.1. Lineage (NCBI taxonomy): Eukaryota > Viridiplantae > Streptophyta > Magnoliopsida > Acorales > Acoraceae > Acorus > Acorus gramineus. The sequence goes on from CM060851.1 coordinate 12,632,801, forward strand.
GTCTGTACAATTTATTAAAGTATGTATATACTTATGGGTAATTAGCACTTTTAACCCCACAAAAATGAAAATTCACAAAAATAGCCCCGCCCATCAAATATTTGCAAAAACTAGTCCCGTTGACCCGGTCAGTGTTGCCACGTCAGCGCTGGCCTTTTTTTTTTGAATTTTTGTACTGGAGACGGATTATATATAATCAGTCTCCAGTACAAATTTTCAGAACACTGAAGACGGAATATACATAATGAGTCTCCAGTGTAAATTTTTTTTAACACTGGAGATGGATTATATATAATCAGTCTCTAGTACAAATTTTCAGAACCCCTATGAAAACACTGGAGGCGGATTATATATAATCAGTCTCTAGTACAAATTTTCAGAACCCCTATGAAAACACTGGAGGCGGATTATATATAATCAGTCTCTAGCGCATTTCTATCTTAAATGTTTTTTTTTTCTTTATTTGTTTGTTATATAAATTGATGATTTTTTCAAACACAGATATGAAAATTTTGATCGAACACACATATAAAAAACAACTTAAATGAAATAAAATTTAAGTCTCATAAATTTTGCTCGAACACACGTATAAGAAACAACTTAAATGAAATAAAACTTAAGTCTCATAAATACAATCACTCCACCCCTGTTCACCATCTGATGTAGATGCCAAAGTAAAAAAAAAGGATTTATGAAAATATTTAGATGATTGTATTTATGAGACTTAACAGATGTTTATTATCTATGCATTTTCATATCTATGTTTGAGAAAACCATCAATTTATATAACAAACAGAAAAAAAGAAAAAAAACACTAAGGTAGAAATACATTGGAGACTGATTATATATAATCTGTCTCCAATGTTTTCACAGGGTTTATGAAAATTTGTACTGGAGACTGATTATATAAAATCCGTTTGCAGTGTTCTGAAAATTTGTACCAGAGACTGATTATATATAATCCGTCTCCAGTGTTTTCACAGGGTTTCTGAAAATTTGTATTGGAGACTGATTATATATAATCCGTCTCCAGTGTTCTGAAAATTTGTACTGGAGACTGATTATATATAATCCGTCTCCAGTACAAAAATTCAAAAAAAAAGGCCAGCGCTGATGTGGCAGCGCTGACCGGGTCAACGGGGCTGGTTTTTACAAATATTCGATGGGCGGGGCTATGTCTGCCAATATTCATTTTAAGGTTGCTAAAAGTGCAAATTACCCTATATATATATATATATTAGTGGGTTTGCATGCGAGATTGTCCCTAACATTATCCTTTATTTTTTGTTGTTGAAAGAAATTCCTCTACTGATCTCTCTAGACTGCCCATGTACCTCCAACAGATAAATTGCTTGTATTCGGGGTCTGCAAATTTCATTTCAATTATATTTATTGTCTCTACTTATGGTCCTTCCTTGCATTATTTTTTTCCTTCTCCATTGTAGTTATGATTTATTTCACAATGTTGTTTTATTTTATTTTTTTCATTTCCTTGCTGCAACTTCCTGATTGTTTAATTTATCAAGTATTGATTCTATATTATGTAAATGAGAGAAGGATAGATATTGAAAAAGAAGGATTGCCTATACATTGATGAAAGTTGAACTCTATTGACATTTATTATGATTGTGGTGTTATGGATTCATGTAATATGCCTCACATATCATGTACGAAAACTCTAAAGCACTATAGCAATCAAGGGATAATAGATCAGGGGGACAAAGCTTCCAAAGTGATTGATTGATAGACATCCATCCTTGTGTAAATTGAAATATACAAATCGGAGGTGAGAAGGAAATTCCGGCATTTGGCATGAAGCGACTATCCTTTGTTAAAATATATTATTCTCGCTTCTCTATTATATGAACCCAATGACTTCTGAGGAATGGCATAGATGTTTACTTAAAGGTATTCATAAATTATTTAAATCTCTGATTCATTATCAATTTTCTATTCTAAAATGTAATGCCAATTTTGGATTCATATCTGCCCATACAGATCAAGTTTTATTTAATTTTTATTATTAAGATTGAGGAATAATAATATAATAAAAGAGAAAACAAAGAACAAATACACTAACAAACAAATGATATTGTTGCAATGAAAGGTTTTTAAGTCATAGCTCTAATTTATAAACTTCTCGGTTATATTTTATCTAAAGCCTTTGACTTGACATAAAAAATGTTTAGGAGTGTCGTAAATATTATTTTAAGTTGAAACACACTCACTAATATTTTGAATTAATAGAGGTGGTTGTGTCTTCCATATTAAAGGATACTAATGTTTTTTCATTCATGTTGGACATCTATGTGGATGATGTGACAAAGATTCCCAAGGGGTTGGTCATCCCTTAGAAACCGAACTAGAAAGGAAGAATGAACTTTAAAAGAGGAAGAGAAAGACTAAAGAAGAAAAATCTATCAACATTCTTACATTATGAGCTCAAACCAAAGGATTCATGGCTCTATCAAATAATCAAATAACCAAAATCGATCATTAATTCTTAGATGCCTCTTCAACTTTTGGGTCGATATACAAAGCCTCTATATTATGGTGAGTTGGTGAATATGGGACAAGTTTTGAACAATAGTCAGTTGGGAAAATGATCAATAAAATACTTATGCAGTGTTGTAGCTGACGCGCTCAGTATCCTGCCTGGGGCATACATTCGTAAGAATGAAAAAGGAATTGACGGCGCTTAACCCCTCACTCACTGTGCATGAGTTGCAGCCATTAGCGCCGCCCGTATGAATCACAGCCTCACTTCTTTCTCTCATTCAAAACCGCTCAAAAGTCAAGTCTTTATCGAGTGAGAATAATTGTTTTTGTAAAAGTGATAAACATTGTCGTCTAGGATCACACAAATGCAGTCGCAATGCATCCACCAAGTTATAACATGCTTGATGAATCTTGTGGTGGCGAGTTGCACTCAGTGCTCTATGGAAACAACTAGAAACTCTTTAGACTCCTACATGCCTGATCTACATTAGGAGGGTGCATGAATGGGGGTCATGGCATTTGAATAGTGGAAAGCAGTTCTCTATGATTTTCAACATTGTGATTGAGTGCTCGAATGGGGCTTTAAATATTAAAAACAAGATTCTATGTTTTTGACGGGCATTAGATCATTCGAGCTACTTCTAGCCCAGATAAGTGGGAATTAGTCGGAATAACCTCAAAATGGGTGTTTGGAATACTGAAATAAATGAGAATCTGTATGCCATAATTAACTAGTATAAAGTGGTATATGGATTCTAGCCAACCCCTATAATTAAGTTATTTCAGGTTATTCAACTCAAAAGAATATGTGGGTCCACTGTCAAATCAACTGTCATTACTTCTTATAAATCAATTGTCATCATTTTTTCATCTTTTATGAATCCTTATTCATACCTTATTCATATTTTATCTAAACAACAAAAACTTTATTATTACGTTTTCCAACGAGAATAATTCAAAACACAGTTAAACAAAAATCACTTTGTCCTTATTTATATTAGAATAGTCATAAACCTCAGAATAACTTAATTCTCTATCCAAATGGGCTAAGAGATGTATAAAACATATTGAGAGGTGGAAAAAAAAAGATAGTTATAGAGCAGGAAGAATGATTTATTTTCCTTTCATAGTTTTTCCTTAATTATAAAAAAAAATAGCATGGATCTCCATGAACATAATCCAAATTAGGTGAATCTAAATTGTGTCTTTTGTGAGATTATGCTTTACATATTTTCCTTCTAATTTCTTTCACTAGGGAGGCTGAAATCCACATCAAGCAAGAAATGAAGTTAAATGAGGAGAGTATGAAGAAATGGAGTAGGGGGCTCCCTAAAGAGAGATTGCGTTGATCAAGAGTTCAGAGTTGATAAATTTTGAACCGTTTTAATGAACCAAGCTCACCCTTTTTGTTTCAAGATCATTAAGTATTTGATTTGCACAAATAGGAGCGAGGAAAGTAACATAGATGTTAGTAAGAAACTTCAAGGGTTTTGGGAGTTGAACTATCAAGCATGGAAAGTAAAGAGTTCAGACAATCATTTCTCTGGGATATGGCAATGTGACGGAACTAGATAATTTACTGTATGACATGGATTATTATTTCAGGCTTGGTCATACTTCCAAGTTAGAGATGGAGACTAGTGAATTTGTATTTGACCAAGGACACCAAGCTCCGATGGGGTATGTGAATAAAAAACATGGGGTTGCCTGTTTCATGGTCAACAATCATGGAGTATTTATTAACACTTTTTCTGAAAGTTGATGTAATGTGTGGTAGTACTTGTATTGTGCAGTGATGACAATTTTGAGTTAGGTTTTGTTGCAAAATATGACATTTGCATCATTAATGATCAGTTCATTAACCAACTGTATGACATCGTATTGCAAATTTTCACGCTTTCCTTTCACGGTTGTGATTTTTTTATGTAAATAATTCAGAAATATATCTTTTAAGTTTGTTTTTTTCCTTCCATATGGTAATTGGTTTGATATGGACAGGTTTCATAAGCCTTGATTGTGGTGGTGTAGAGATGCACACTGATGATCTTGGATTGGAGTGGACTCCTGATGACCAATTTATTTTTGGTCAAACAGCTAATATATCCATTCCAGGCGAGAACCGCAAACAGTACATGACGCTGAGATATTTCCCAGCTGATAACAGAAAGTATTGTTACAAATTGAAAGCTAAAACTAGAACTCGGTACCTTGTGAGAGCAAGTTTCTTATATGGAAATTTCGACAATAGTAATGTTTATCCAAAGTTCGATGTCAGCCTTGGTGCCACTCATTGGTCAACAATTGTTATTTCTGATGTGAATACAACTGAAGTTAGGGAATTAATCGTGTTGGCTTCTTCTCCTACAATTAGTATATGTCTATCCAATGCTACAACTGGAGTACCATTCATTTCTACCTTGGAGCTTCGTCAGTTCAATGGTTCAATTTATTATACAGAATATGAATCCCAGTTCTTTCTCAGCGTGTCAGCAAGAATAAATTTTGGTGCTGAGAGTACTGATCCTGTAAGGTATGATAGCCATTTCTTGTGAGTGTTGATCTTTAAACATGTTTTTTTTTCTTTAATTGAATCGGTTTTTAGTTATGGTAAATGATATCTTATTGAGAAATGACTTCTATTATTTTCCTGGAATTTGAAACTAAGGACAGTTACATCTATTTCACATTCTAAAGTTTTTTCCCCTAAATTGCATTAATAATTGATTCTTAAAATCTTCTAGAGCTAATATTTCTTAATAAATGCACTCAATTAATTTGCTAAAACAAAAAAAAAAAATTCTCAGACCTTAAATAGAAAAAATTATTGGTGAACCCAGCAGACATTGACAAATTAAAGGAACTCGTCACTAGAACTAGTTTTTATTAGAAGTGGTCGAATTCTTGGGTTAAATCATCCTTATTTAGCATCAGTAAGTGCTAGCATGTTTCGGATATAATCTACTAAACATTCTGATTTCTCTTTGTAATTCCACTTGTGATTATACATGTAAGAAAAACTTCCATTCATTTTTTCAGGTACCCTGATGATCCATTTGATAGAATATGGGAATCTGATTCCTTGAAGAGGGCGAATTACCTTGTTAATGTTGCTTATGGAACTGAAAAAGTGTCAACAGTTTCCCCAATTTTTGTTGACACTGGTGAAAGACCGCCTCAGAAAGTAATGCAGACTGCTGTTGTTGGACGGAATGGAAGTTTAACATATCGGATGAATTTGAATGGATTTCCAGGATTTGGTTGGGCATTTTCATACTTTGCTGAAATCAAAGATTTGCCTTCAAATGAAACAAGGAAATTTAAGCTTCTCCTCCCTGGAATGGCAGAGTATAGCAAAGTCATTGTTGATGTTCAAGAAAATGCACAAGGAAAATATCGTTTGTATGAACCAGGATTTACTAATATATCACTGCCTTTCGTTGTGCCTTTTGCATTTTCTAGAACTTTTGATTCGACACAAGGACCCATTTTGAATGCTATGGAGATAAACAAGTACGTGCAGATAAATTATGGTTCTCCAGATGGTAGGCATGATGATTGGACTGTTGTGTACTGGCATTTTGAAGTAATATTCCTCTATGAGAATATTTTTTAAATTTAATGTTTTTCGGATGAATTGCAGCAACTGTCATGGAAAGTTTTGTTTCTCACTTTCCACTAGCAGATTGGGCAGAAGAAGGTGGTGATCCATGTCTACCAGCTTGGTGGTCCTGGGTGCAGTGCAACTCAGATTCACAACCCAGGATACAATCAATGTAATTTAATCTGAAATTGTCTTACATCCTCTTCATCCAACTTATGGAAATCCTTATCCTCTATCATGGCATTCTTTGTTCTAGTCTTTAGATTAATGTGCTTCCCTATTTTGCTATCTTACTGTAAAACTCATTATGCTTATCCATAGCTATTAAACAATGCATTCCTGACATCCTTCAATTTCTTCAGTGTACTTTCTGGGAAGAATTTGTCTGGGAATATTCCATCTGAACTGACAAAGTTAACATGCTTGGTTGAACTGTAAGATCCACCTTTTATTCCTATTCTATATACTATGTAATTTTTTTAAAATTTTTATCTCTGTTAAGGGGTCATCATAAGTTCCATTGTTTATATAATCACAGATGGCTTGACGGGAACTCACTCACTGGTCTCATACCCGATTTTAGTGAATGCACAAATTTGAAAATCATGTAAGAGACCTTGTTTCTTTGTTTTTTGTTATTTATCTATTATATGATCCACATCCCTTCAAATATGGTTTTGTTTTCTGTAGTCATCTAGAGAATAATCAATTGAATGGTGAAGTGCCGTCATCTTTGGTGGATCTTCAGAATCTACGGGAACTGTAAGTGTTAGACCAGATGACAGATGAGATTACATATACCACTATTACATCAATAGCGACTCTAAAGACTCTGATAATCTTGAATATGTTGTATAAATGTTATATTTATATCATATTGGAGGTTCCCCATTTAGATAATCTAATCCCTCTTTTGCTTTACATAATATCCTTAGCTGTATTCACTTCTGTGTTCCTAATGAAGATATTTCATTATTATAATGATCTCAGGTACTTGCAGAACAATTTGTTATATGGATCAGTACCATCAGGCCTTCTCAACAACAGGAATCTCATCTTGAAGTGGGTATTCTCTAACTTTACCTATGCAGAATTCCTTATCAAGCAGTCTATGAAAATGGATAACAGGATGCAGTTTACAAAACCATAGTAAATTAAGAAAAAATGAAAAAAGTAGCTTGTCTAACAGAAAAGTTATGTGCATAAAATTTGAAATTTATGCCACTCATGTATTATAACAGTATGCATTAACAGTGCCATGGGTTTTAAACTGCATTTTTAGTTAGGAACCTTGTTATCCAGTTCTCTAAGGTATTTGTTAGTTCTTGTATTAAGTGCAAACTTTTCATGAAAAGTCTAATTTCGGTTTAAATCACATCTCATCAAACAATACATGCCTTGTTCAAGAGTTTGCTATATTTTATTTGTGCAAAAGAACTAAAACCAAAAAAGAGAAATGCTCGACTAGGTTTTCCTACTTGATTTTAGTGTTGGTTATTGATAATTTTACCTGAACTCATAATTTTTGTAATGTTTTGCTGTTATGGTATGATTGTAAGATCATAGATTTGATTTAACATTGATTATGATGCCGATATAATTTTTCTATATGCACAAATTATTTATTTTCTCGAAGTTCTCCTACAATTTCCCCAAACATTACATGAATTATACTGAATTGTGATTTTTTGCCTTTGCCAAAATGAAAATGGTGATAAGAGTCATGACTAATATGATCATGCAAGAACTGTGAAATGCTTTTGTGAATGGATTTATAGAATGAGAAGGAATCTGTCTTTACCAGCAAAAATACATTGAAAAATCACCAAACTCATTGCATAAAAAGGAAATACACAGCATTGGTCTTGAATTATGTTTGTGCTTTGTTTTTTCTAATCGAAGCAATCATTAAAGTTCATGCTTCTAATATTTGATTTTAAATGCGGAAAGGGGTCTCCTTTAGTTGTTAGTAACATTTTGAGATCATTCTTCATATCTGTTCTAATTTGTTTTTCCTTTGCATGGTGTCTTGACTAATAAAGAAATCATGGTGTGTCTGATTCTTATTCTCTGATTTTTTTTGGTTAAATTCAGATTTACAGGAAATCAAAATCTTCATGAGGGAAGTAGTAGGGTCAACTTGGTGGTTAGATATTGTGTAATTGCTGTTTCAGTTATTCTTTGTTTGGGTCTTCTTCTTCTATTTTACAAGCGAAGAGAGGGATTTTGCATTAGAAAAAATAAATTGTCTGGAGCTGGTGAGTTGATAAATGTTTCCAAATTCTGCATAATTTTCTTTAGGAACTCCTCATATCTTCATCTTTAATTCTCCCATCATTTTGCTGCAGATGATATTACCAATGTCCAGCCTTCTCAAAAGCTTGTTTCCTTTTTGACTGATGCTGCTGTTGAAACAACACACACCTTCACATATACTGAAATTGAGGATGCTACTGGGAAATTTGAAAGAAGAATTGGTTCTGGTGGTTTTGGAGTTGTATATTATGGAAGATTGAACAATGGAAAGGAGATAGCAGTCAAAGTTCTCACTAATGATTCCTATCAGGGAAACAGAGAGTTCTGGAATGAGGTACCTTTGCTCTCTCTTAATACATTGTTCAAATGAATTTCATCCGACTTATATGAATTAAATCCTCTCTCTTAAATTTTTTCCTTCTGAAATAGAATGCCTTGACACTATAGTCATCATAAAATTTATGACATGGTGCTTAAAACACAGCTATGACAATTCTGTACATTTGTCAGTTGCTTTTTTTACTTGTTTTTGTTGAATTTGTTTTGAAAAGTGTATCCGTTGCGGATTTGATGTTGGGAGGGTGGTTCTGGTGCATCTCTCTCTCTCTCTCTCTCTCTCACTTGAATATTTAGGAGTCATATATGTAGAATTATCTGACATCATCTGATATTATATGTAGTGAAAGAAGGAGTTCAGAATTACGTCATTTAGAATATGTTTTAATTAAAGAGAATCTGAACAAATCTATAGATATTGATCAACATCAAAAGAAAAACATTCCAAATGTGCTTTGGGAAAGTTGTGAGAATTTACATATTATTGTGTTACTTAGTCACTCTCCAAAAGAATGTGATTCAGACGTCCCCCATCACTTCATTGGTGTCATATACATGCTTTTTTTTTTGCATCATTGTTTGTTATTGTTAGATTATATGTGTTATGTCATTATATGTGTAGTGTATTACACGTGTAACTCATGTGTACTTGTATATAAAGAGATTAAACCCTAAGTGGAATACAAAGATTCCTATTATATTTCATTCTCTGATTCTAACATGGTATCAGAGCCACCACCTCAAAAACCCTAATTTTTCTTTTTGGAATCCTTCATCGCCGTAGTCGTCGTCGCCGTCAACGCCGCCGTCATCCGTTGTCGCCGTGGCAGCCGCCGTCACGCCCCTGCCCTGCCTCGCCGCGCAGCCGCATCGGGCCGCGCAGCTTTGCTCAGCCACATCGCGCCGAGCGCCCTGCCTTGCCGCACACCTTGCCGTAGCCCCTGCCCTGCCAGAGCCCTGTTGCGTCGCCCCTGCCCTGCCAGAGCCCTGTCGTGTCGTGCCCTGCCAGTCCTGCCACGTCGCCCCTGCCCTGCCAGCCCTGCCGCATTGTGCCCTACCAGCCTTGCCGTGTCCCTGCCCTGCTGAGCGCTGCCCTGCCGAGCTCCACGCACAGATCTGCACAGATCCGTGCAGATCCGCATGATCCTAGGATTCTCGGGATCCTGTCTGTTCCTGTCCTGCCCGTCGACAACACATTCACGCGCTTTCACCTGCCTGTCAGGTATCTCGCGCAACTGTGTACGCACTGTCCAGACGCGCAAACACGTCCGAGTTTCCCGACGCCCTGTCCCTGCTAGCGCATGATCACGCGGTTTCGCCAGCTTGTGCATGCGGTCGCGCGATCACCGCGCTCCTGTCCTGCACACGGTCCCAGGATTTCCAAGATCTGTCTCTTGGGTGTTCCCCGCACCACCCGGGAGTGCCACCAGCGCCCACAGTCCAATGCCTGCACGCAACCACGGCGGCCCGCCGCCCTCCGCCACCTCTGGCAGCACCCTGGCAGCCCTCCAACACCTCCGGTGACCTCGAGATTTCGGCCACCCCCGGCCGCACTCCAACACCTCGGCCACCTCGAGATTTTGGATCACTAAATCGGTCCTAACTTCCACTTCGGAAAGTCTGATTAAGGTGCTCCAAGAGTCCATTTTGCTCGATTTTTTGCGCTCCACGTCCTTGTCTGGTTCTGATCCTCATCTGAGTGATTTTGCCCGATGTCAAAAACCGACGGCAACCCTGCTTTTCCCTTACAACATCCCAGGTCTGTGTCTGCTCAAACACCTGAAACTCCTCATCCATGGCCTACTGCCACTCAAGGTACTCAACTGCCTCGCGATAAGATCGAGGCTCACGATGGGCATGTATAGCAGTGAGATAGGCCTGAAACTCTGGAGAATAGATACTCACGGATGCAAAGCCAAATCGATCAGGTGGTCCAAAGTTAAAACTAAAGCGGGCAGGTGGATGATGCTCACACTGAGGGTAGCGACTCGAGGGACGAGGATCAACATCAGAGGGAGGTGCTTCAGCCGTGGGAGACAGAGTACCAGTGGAGTCATCTGCGAGAGGAACAAGAGGAGACACAATAGGAGGAGAACAAGGAGGACCATGGGAGTTGGTTGCAGGAGTGCTAAGAAGAGATGAAGAACCAGGAGAGTGAGCAGTAGGAGTGCCAAGGGGAGACTTAGGGAGAGCAGAACTAGGAGCGGACTCAAGCACAACAGACGGCCCGGGAAGAGGTAGAGACTCAATAGGAGAGGCTTGAATAGGAGAAGGCACAGGAGGAGAGGAGGCATTGGGTGTAGAAGAAAAATAGGGAACATCCTCGACAAATGACACATGACGAGCGAGCCAAAAACGATCTCTAACAGGATCATAGCAGCGATATCCCTTGTGTTCAAAACTAATCCCCAAGAATACACACTTAACTGACCGAGCGGCCAACTTGGTGCGTTGATGAGAAGGAAGAAGCACGAAACAAGTACATCCAAAGGTGTGAAGTCTCTGCTACAATCAGGTTTGGAGGAGTAAAGGCGCTCATGAGGAGTCATACCAGAGAAGACAGAAGAGGGAGCAAATAGAAGAGCAGCCTCAGCCCAGAATGTGCTGGGGACTGAGGAAAAAAGTAAGAGGGAACGAGTCGTCTCAAGAATATGGTAATGTTTTCTTTCAGCAACATTATTCTACTCATGAGTATAAGGGCATGATTGCTGGAAGAGAGTGTCATGACATTGAAGAAGAGAACACATCGTGGAAGAGATATATTCTCGAGCACAATCAGACCAAAAGGTCTTGATACGAGTCTAAAACTGGGTGTGAATCATAGTGGTGAAGGCCTCATATATCTTTGGGATCTCAGATCGATAACGCAATAAATAAATCTAAGTAAAGCGAGAATAGTCATCAATAAAATTGATATAATATGAAAAACCACTATTTGATGTGATATGAGAAGGACCCCAGATATCAGAATGAACTAACTCAAAGGGACTAGAGGACTGACGATTACTAGAATGGAATGGAGTAGCAACGGGTTTGGCTAGTTTACAGCCCTCACAGACAGAAAGAGGAGAAAATGAAACATGACTGAATAAGGTCTTTAAGACGAGACTCAAAAACATGACCTAACCTTTTATGCCACAAGTCAGTATCAAAGGTGATAGTGCCACATAAAACTAAGGGATCGAGTACAGGAAGATGAAGATACTCCACATAATATAGTCCGCCAATCCTACGACCAACACCAATCCTCTGCCCTGAATGTGGATCCTGCACAAAACACCCATAAGAGGTAAAGGTAACGGTGAATCCAGAATCACACAATCGACTAATAGACACAAAATAGACACAATTTTCATACAAAGCTCAGGAGCATGCAAAACAAATGGCAATGAAAGTCGGCCAGTAGGGTCAGAGGTGGTGGTGATCGATCCACACTGCGTAATGACTAAAGGAGAGCCATTAGCAGTATGAATCGAAGGTAGGTGGGAGGGTGTAGAGGGGCATGCAATGAGGACAAAACTATTAGGTGTCATGTGATTTGAGGCACCCGAATCAAAGATCCAATAAGCAGGAGTACCAGTAGTAGAAGACAAAGCAAGGGGAGTAGAAGAACCAGAGAAAGACTGATGCAGAATCAGGTGGTCTAGGCGTTGACTGATCTGGTCAAGCTGATCCAAGTGTGGCTGAACGGAGCCAAGTGGAGTAGCAGTCGTAGCGGCAACAGGACGAAGACGATGTCCTCGTCTTTTCGGTCTATGGAACTTCTGAGTAGGTCTTCGTCTACGCGGTCTATAGCACTTCTTAGGAGGAGCGGCCCCCAGGATGCCCTCATAGATGAACGACGAAGAGGACTTCAGATGGTGTTACCCCTATCAGTTGCAAATGGATTTTCAAGATCACACATCACCTTGATGGTTCCATTGAACGACATAAGGCTTGTCTTGTTACCAGAGGTTTCACACAGGAGTATGATATTGACTATGAGGAGACCTTCGATTCCGTTGCTCAGATGACTACTGTCCGCACCCTTCTCGTTGTTGCTGCTGTTCGTCGCTGGCCTCTCTTTTAGATGGACGTGAAGAATATTTTTCTTCACAGTGATCTATCTGAGGTTGTTTATATGCAGCCACCTCCAGGTCTCGGCACTCCTCAGCATGTTTGTCGTCTTCAGCGGGCTATATATGGTCTCAAACATGCACCTCGTGCGTGGTTTGAGCGCTTTTGCAGCGTTATTCTGGCAGCTAGTTTTGTTGAGAGCCTCAAGGACCACTCTCTGTTTGTGCAATCCTCATCGCAGGGCCGGGTTATCCTTCTTTTATATGTCGATGACATGATTATCACTGGCGATGACTCTACTGGTATTACTCTGGTCAAGAATTACCTCAGTCGACATTTTCAGATGAAAGATCTTAGTACTCTTCACTATTTCCTTGGTCTCGAGATTGCACAGAGTGATCGTGGGATTCGTCTTTCTCAACAGAAGTATACGGCTGACATTCTCGAGCGTGCTGCCCTCTTAGATACTCGTAGCACAGATACCCCTCTTGAGCTTCATGTGAAGCTTCGTCCTACAGATGGTGAGCTCCACCCAGACCCAACTTGATATAGACAGATAGTTGGTCAGCTTGTGTATCTATGCATCACCAGACCTGACATTTCTCATGCTATTAGTATTGTTAGTCAGTTTGCCTTGATTAGTGCATTATGGTGCTCTCATGCGTATTTTTAAATATTTATGCGGTACTATCACAAGATCAATCTATCTGTCGTCCTCTTTCACTCTGGTTCTCAGGGCTTACACTGATGTCGATTGGGCTGGAGATCCGACCACTAGACGCTCCACCACTGGGTTCTGCATATTTCTTAGAGATTCCATCATTTCTTGGCGTAGCAAGAAACAAGAGGTTGTTTTATTAGACTAGATTTACAGGATCAAAGACTTACGATCGACATATTTAATCTGAATGATTGGAGGTCGATCACGATCTGTCTCTATTATTCTTCTTCTGTCTTTTAGAGCCTGAAAAAATAAAAGGGTTAAAGAAAAGATTTGACTTCCTCTCTTTAGCTTTTCTGAACTTGGGATATCTAATGGGATCCAATCCCTTTTATATGCTAAGAGGGGGGCCAAATCTCAGTAATGAGATCTTTATGGAATCACACCCATTACGGATTCCTTCCACTTAATCCCGGGATGTGGGTAGTTACTGTAACAAAATTAGAATCACAATCAATCCAGTACTTCTCAACCGTGTGATGTGTGGGCCACTTTAAGTGAGAGATTAGGATGAATAGAAAATGTGTCCCACTTCGTAACAAATAGTCAAAGTAATTTTAATCACAATAACTACTTTTCAAAATAGTGGGATACTAATCCTTATCTTTAATTGTTCATCCATATCTCCAACATTCTCCCACTTGGCCCATATAACACACGTCCTCTTTGAAAAGAATATTTTATAAATAAATAAATAATATAATAATAAACTTGATGTACTGAATTGATCAAATTTGAAAAACAAGAATGCGCGCGCTTTGAAAAATGATTCCAATAATTCTGTATCTTTAACTCAATTCAAGGGAATCAATGACAAGAACTATGACGGTTCTACTGCATTATAGTAGAGTAGTCCCTTCCATAATTACAATATCATTTTATCCTTTAAACCAAGTACCTTTATTTAGACAAAACTTTATGTCTACCAAATGAAAAGGCTATAACCAAATGCCTTTTACACGGCCCTCTTTATTGTCCACATGGACATTTACTTGATTAACACAATGTGTTAAAAGACAAAATGAATGTTATTCATAAATAAACCAAAGTACAACCATAAAATGTTGAAAATTACACCAAGCTCCAATCTGAAATGAGACCCATATGTTCTACATGTTCCTTATACAATGTAGGTGCTAGCCCTTTAGTCATAGGATCTGCAAGCATCATGTCGGTGCTAATATGATCAATTGATATGTAGCCCTTCTCAATCCTTTCTTTAACAACATAATACTTGACCTTAATGTGCTTAAGGCCCTTGTATATCTTTCTGTTGTTAGCGAAAAGGACAGCAGCTGAGTTGTCACAATAAATCTTTATTGGTCTTGAGATGGACTCTACCACTTGAAGTTCTGTGACAAAATTCTTTAATGCTAATGCTTGAGATGTGGCTGTGTGACAAGCCATATACTCTGCGTGCATGGTAGAGGAAGCGGTCGCCTTTTGCTTCTCACTCTTCCATGAAACAACACCACCACCAAGCATGAAGACATATCCAGATGTTGATTTACAGTCATCAGAGCATCCAGCATAATCAGAGTCGGAGTACCCAATGAGTTCAAGATTATCTGATCTTCTATATGTGAGCATGTGTTCTTTCGTCCCTTGAAGATATCTCATAACCTTTTTGGCTGCCTTCCAATGCTCCATGCCTGGATTACTTTGATACCTTCCAAGTAATCCAACTGCATAGGCAATGTCAGGACGAGTGCATGTTTGAGCATACATCAGGCTGCCAACAGCGGAAGCATAAGGAATTTTCTCCATCTCTAAAGTTTCAAGTTTATTCCTCGGACATTGAGCTTTACTGAATTTGTCACCCTTTTGGATAGGAGCCACACAAGGTTTACAGTTACTCATGCCGAACCTCTCAAGCACTTTAGCGATGTAGGTCCTTTGAGATAGTCCAAGTAAATACTTAGATCTATCTCTGTGAATCTCTATGCCTAAAACATAGGAGGCTTCACCCATATCCTTCATCTCAAAATTTTGGCTAAGAAAGTTCTTAGTGTCATGAAGTAACCCTAAATCATTACTAGCAAGCAGGATGTCATCGACATACAGAACCAGAAATATAAACTTGCTCCCACTGACCTTGAGATATATACATTGATCAACAATGTTTTCCTTAAAACCATAGGTCATAATTACCTCATTGAATTTGAGGTACCACTGTCGGGAGGCTTGTTTAAGTCCATATATCGACTTCCTTAATTTGCATACTAGATGTTCCTTGTTCTTTTGCGAGAAGCCTTCAGGTTGATCCATATATACCTCCTCATAAAGATCTCCATTTAAAAATGTTGTTTTCACATCCATTTGGTGAAGCTCTAAATCAAAATGAGCTACCAATGCCATAATAATTCTAAGGGAGTCCTTCTGAGAGACTGGAGAGAAGGTCTCTATATAGTCGATGCCTTCAATTTGAGTGAAACCTTTTGCTACAAGTCTGGCTTTATGCCTCTCTATGTTGCCTTTAGAGTCCCTTTTGGTCTTGTAGACCCATTTGCACCCAACGGGTTTAACTCCTTCAGGCAACTCAACAAGATCCCAGACATTGTTCTTTTGCATAGAATTTAACTCTTCTTTCATAGCATCGTACCACTTAGATGAATCTCTACTATTTATGGCTTGTGAAAATGAAATAGGATCTTCTAAATCATGGCCTTCATGTAGATACACAACATATTCATCTGATATAGCTTTTCTTCTTTCTCTTGAAGACCTTCTTAATGGTATTTG
Source organism: Acorus gramineus (assembly GCA_030737835.1). Classification (NCBI taxonomy): domain Eukaryota; kingdom Viridiplantae; phylum Streptophyta; class Magnoliopsida; order Acorales; family Acoraceae; genus Acorus; species Acorus gramineus. The sequence continues at coordinate 12,649,012 of CM060851.1, forward strand.
AATTTCCTCTTGAACTGGAGGAGGAATTTCATTTACCGGTTCAGGTTCTTGGTGAGGTGGATCTTGAACAATAGGTTGTGGTTCCACAATTCGTTGTTGAATTACTGGATATGGAACCATCAAACTATCAACAACATCAGGTGTTGTTTCTATTATCTCCTCGAATACAATGTTTTGAGGTTCCACGCTCCCACTGATTAAGTCATCCTCAAGAAATTTTGCTACATCAGTTTCAGCTATTCTGGTTTGGAGTGAAGGACAGTAAAATTTATATCCTTTGGATCTTTCCGGATATCCAATAAAATATGCACTTACTGTCCTAGAATCTAATTTCCTTTCATGTGGATTATATAACCTAGCCTCTGCCTGACAACCCCACGTATGTAGGTGATTTAAACTAGGTTTCCTTCCTGTCCATATTTCAAAAGGTGTTTTTGGTACAGCCTTCGAAGGAATCCTGTTTAACAAATAAATAGCAGTCTTTAAGGCCTCACTCCACAAGAACAAAGAAAGTGAAGAATTACTAATCATACTCCTAACCATGTCCAAAAGAGTGCGATTCCTTCTTTCGGCAACACCATTTTGATTAGGTCTGCCTGGCATGGAATATTGTGCTTGAATTCCACATCCTTCAAGGAACCTACCAAATGGACCTATAGCTCTTCCAGCTTCAGTGTGTCTACCATAATATTCACCACCCCTATCTGACCTTACCACTTTGATTCTTTTATTTTGTTGGTTTTCTACCTCTGCCTTGAAAACTTTAAAGGCATTGATTGCTTCTGATTTCTCAGAGAGCATTTAGATATAACTATATCTTGAGTGGTCATCAGTGAATGTGATGAAGTATCTTTCGCCACTTATATCTGTATAGATTCACAGGATCGAAGACTTACGGATTGACATATTTAATTTGAATGATTGGAGGTCGATCACGATCTGTCTCTATTATTCTTCTTCTGTCTTTTAGAGCCTGAAAAAATAAAAGGGTTAAAGAAAAGATTTGACTTCCTCTCTTTAGCTTTTCTGGACTTGGGATATCTAATGGGATCCAATCCCTTTTATATGCTAAGAGGGGGGCCAAATCTCAGTAATGAGATCTTTATGGAATCACACCCATTACGGATTCCTCCCACTTAATCCCGGGATGTGGGTAGTTACTGTAACAAAATTAGAATCACAATCAATCCAGTACTTCTCAACCGTGTGATGTGTGGGCCACTTTAAGTGAGAGATTAGGATGAATAGAAAATGTGTCCCACTTCGTAACAAATAGTCAAAGTAATTTTAATCACAATAACTACTTTTCAAAATAGTGGGATACTAATCCTTATCTTTAATTGTCCATCCATATCTCCAACATGTTTCACTATCGAGCATTGAGACTGAGTATCGAGTCATGGCCATCACCACCAAGGAGATTGTTCATCTTAGACGTCTCTTGGTGGATCTAGGAGTTACTATGACTGGTCCTACTCCCCGTCATTGTAATAACCGGTCTGCTATTCAGATTGTCAGCAATCCGGTTTTTCACGAGAGGACCAAACACATTGAGATGGATTGTCACTTCATTCGTCAGCACTTTCTTGCAAAGACTATCGCTTTCGCATATTTCCTCTGCCGAACAACTTGCTGATTTCTTCATGAAGTCACATCCAGTTCCTCGATTTCAGTTTCTCGTTCGCAAACTCACTTTATATGATTCACCGTGAATTTGAGGGGGGCTGTTAGATTATACGTATTATGTCATTATATGTGTAGCGTATTATATGTATAACTCATGTGTACTTGTATATAAAGGGATTAAACCCTAAGTGGAATACAAGGATTCCCATTATTTTATTCTCTGATTCTAACAGTTATATTTGTAATATGATTCAACTTGTATTGTTTTTTTTTTTAATTTTATTATATTGGTAATATGAGATTTGTATTGTTATAGTTGAACAGAATGTACAAGTGTACAGTCTATAGTTACAAAAAGAAGGTAGTAAAACCTTTCCAAAATGAATTCACAAAAATAACCAAGAGAAGGTCGAGGTAAAAGGGATAGCCCTCTCCCTTAATTAATGAAAACAGAGGCTAGGATATCCTTTTATAGGTTGTCCCTGTTTTATCCTTCCGAATCAGATCCTCTATTGCAGGCCATAATTCATGAAGCTGATAGATTGTTTCTCCATTAGATGTTCTGTGTGATGCAAGAAGATCAGCAACACTATTACCCTCCCTATGAACATGAGAGACCCTCCAAGCTAGGAGCAAAGCCAGACCCTGTTGCAGCTTCCTAAGTGTTCTCAATGCTGTCCAAGGGAGAGATCCTTTACCCTAAGTGTTCTCAATATGATTGAACTTGAACTGTTTCGACCTAAACCTAAATGTTTGCATCTTATTTACATACTGAGATAGCAAAATTTGCAATACAATTAATATAACGAGATTATAGAATTTTCACTCTCTTCAACCAGCATAACCTAACGATGTTAAGTTTGATCAAACTTGCATAAATTCCTTGAGTTAGAGCAAATACTCATTCCAACTTCTTATGCCAACCTGGTGAAGTATATTGTGGGATTTACCAGAAATGGAGCTTCAAACCTACAAAAGTGAACAAATATTAGAGTGTCGCATACTTGCTTGGAATTCCTAAATTGATCACTTGGGTAGGGGGTTAATGATAGGGGTGGAGCCACTTGGGGCATAGTGGAGGCAGTTGCCTTCACTCATTTTATAAGATTGATTGATGGATTCTAATTAGTTAAGACAAGTTAATGGATAGTGTTAATTGTTGGTTAAACTGTTTGATATTGATATTTATGAAAGTAGTACTTAATATTTATTTATTTTTTCTCTCTTTGATTCGTCGATAGCTTATTTGGGAAGAGCATAGTTATATAAGGATAGATGAGAATCTAGATGATTTTCTAATTGTTTGATATTTTTTATATGTTTTGATAATTTTTTGTCCTTTCTGTTTGTTTTATCAAACTCTCCCTCACTTTCCATCCAGTTGGAATGGCAAATGAGGCCCATAAATTTTTTTTATATGTATAAATAATTTTACAAGATGTAATTAACCGATTTATTATTATTATATGTGTGCACGTTATGATGGACTTTGAAAAATTGTATATAAGACCAATGTTGGTCACTATTTGAAGGTTGTAGCTCTACCATTGGTCCACGCTGCAATTCCATCATCATCGTCGATGGAATCCAGAACTGAGGTAGATCATCAAAGAGGGAGCTTTATAAGTTTCTCTGATAATTATAGAAATATATTCCATACTTGATGCCTTTTTAATCCTCGATCGACTCCAATTTATAAACCTCTAAATCAACTTAAGATCGATTGTAGAAGATAAAATTTGTTATAATTCAATTTTTGGTAGGTTATGACTAATCATCACCTGAGTCGGCGTGCTCGATGATTACTCTTTTTGAACTATCTACCATAATAAAGTTATCTATATGGTTGAATTTCCCCTGGTATGGTATCTCACCGAAGAAGAATGTGGCACATGAATACCAATTCAGGTCAAATTATAGATTCTTTATTTGGGGACTTTTGCTTCTAAAAATTACAAACCATTTTGAGTCGGCCAAAAAATGTGTTAGAGAAAGCTCTTAGGATGCTATAACCCTTTGTTTTGAGTGATAGAGACGTGAACATGGTAAAATAAATGTAATAAATGTTAATCATTAAAACATTTTCTGGTATAATTAATCAGTTTATGAATGCTCTATGTGCTGCTCATCACAGATCTGCTCATATAGTATTTTGAATTCTGAATATCCACCAATTAGATTATCCCCATTTTCTCCCATTGTAAAATGAAATTCAAGGAAGATGGAATTCAAATGTGCAATCTTTATTTTTCACTGCTCAATTCAGCATGCAAGCTATTAAACAAATATGCAAAGTTAGCTGATGTCACCAAGTCTGAAGAAAAGCTTAACTTTTGAAAATTCTAATCAGGCAATTACGGGCATTATGCTCTCGCTTAGAGGAAAGTGTTATTAGTCTGTGCTGAACCCCATATGGTTTAACCAGATGATGCAAGCCCGGGTATGCATGAAAATACGAGAAGATTAATAAGAGAGAGACCCTAAAAATTGAGAGAAATAGAGCAAAACTAAAGCTTTGTTACTAAACAAAAGCCAAAGATAAAATACAAAAAGCTTAGAAAGAGAGAAACCCTAAAAAATGAGAGAAATATGGAGCAAAACTAAAGCTTTGTTACGAAACACAAGCTGAAGACGGTTGAAAGGAGAGACGGTTGGCATCTCCCCTGACAAAGACGAGATCGGCCTTCGGGCTTACCTGTTACCACATGGTTAAGGCTACCCACCTTTGGTGGATCTTACCCAAATTTTACCCTCCAAAAAAAATTGATAAAAAATTGTCAAAAGGCTTGAAGAGCCTCTTGGAGACTTAACAAACTTACAAAATAAAATAATAAAATTTGATGCCTTTCCCCTCCACAAGGGGGTCCTATTTATAGTCCTAAAAACAAATCCTAACAAACTTGTTTTCAAATTAAAAATAGAAAATATCCTAACCATAAAAAATCTTTACTAATTTACATCAATATGGGTCCATAGTCCATCTCAAGTCACCTAATCCATCAGTAAATGCACACCTGTTGAACTTAAGACTAACTTTGCATTACCTAACCTTTTCGATCTTGATTTGGGTTATAGATTGATTATTTGAGTACCAAAAAAACAAAAATCAGCCATCTCAGAATCATGGGTACATATAAAAATGTGATGCCCATTATCATGTCACATACATCGATTTGTTTTCTGAATTGCTTTCCAGATATACAGCATTTTGTATTTCTGCAGAACAGTTGGAGCAAAAATCTAGTCCATTTTTAAAATGATGTCTTCAATTAGTCCAGGTTTCTCTTCTTTCGAGAATACACCACAGGAACCTGGTCATGTTTCTCGGTTGCTGCAGAGACCAAGGAAAGCGTATTCTTGTGTATGAATTCATGCATAATGGAACCTTGAAAGAGAACCTTTATGGTATGGCTTTAGCAATCAACCATATATAAAAACAGGCTTCTACAGATTCAAAACTTATTCAATAATTTTTACAGGCCCTTTGGCTCAAGAAAGAACTATCAGTTGGATTCAGCGTCTGGAAATCGCTGAAGATGCTGCAAAAGGTATGCCACTACTCCATAGTACCTTAATTTTGTTTTTGGAAAGTACAAACCTGTTTCTGGACTTGTAGTCCATAAGTCAAATTTTAAATAAAATAAGGCTTGTTGCTTATAGTTATGGTGTTGGTTCACCACCTGATTCTTCTAGATAAATTTGATCACTTGTTTTTCTAAATTATATTTCAGGTATCGAGTACCTCCACACAGGTTGCATTCCAACTGTCATCCATAGGGATCTAAAAAGCAGCAACATTCTTATTGACAAGAACATGAGAGCAAAGGTCTCAGACTTTGGTCTTTCCAAATTCGCTGTTGATGGATCATCCCATGTCTCAAGCATAGTACGAGGGACTGTTGGATATTTAGACCCGGAGTGAGGAAATTATTCCTTCCCAATTTGATCTTAAATTACCTGGAAGCCTTCAAACGCTAAACTAGAATATAATAATAAACTTTCACCACATCATATACTAGTCTTACTCATGCTATTATTGTTTGGTCAGTTTACTATTAACAGATTTTAGGCTTATATGCCAGTCAGAAATATATAAATGCTGGAATAAGGGCAAACATGTTGCTTTGTCCATCCAGGAAAATTCCCAGGATTTATTTTCCTTTAATAAGTCAAGCTTATGAAAGGAGAGCTATTAGAAAACCATATTAAATCTAACAAAATATGTCAGTTAAATCTCTCAATGATTCTCATCATTTTCTTATATATCAGCAGCCTAAGTGATGCATTATACACCTGCACAGGTACTATATCTCTCAACAGTTAACAGAAAAGAGCGACATTTACAGCTTTGGTGTCATTCTGTTGGAGCTGATCTCAGGTCAAGAAGCAATATCCAATGAAAGATTTGGAGTGAACTGCCGTAACATAGTCCAATGGGTTAGTCCACTAATCCCATTTCTATAGTGGAAATTAGATGTTATTCAATTTCATTTCAAATGCAAATTTAGTACCGAGAGTGTTTAATTATTTCACTTGCACTTGCTGTCATTACATATAATTCAGTATGGTTGAACTTTATAAAGTCGAACTTTTCATATGACAGGCGAAGTCACACATTGACAGTGGAAACATCCAGGAAATAATCGACCCATCATTGGGTGCCAATTTCAATATCGAGTCGGTCTGGAAAATTGCCGAAAAAGCTCTGATGTGCATCCAACCACATGGATCACTGAGGCCATCCATATCAGAAGTGGTTAAGGGTATCCAAGATGCAATAACTCTTGAGAGGGGATCAAATTTGATCACAATCGACACCCCGAACGGGGCTTCAAGAGATTCCATGCATTCTTCCATCAACGTGGACCCTCTCGACTTGGCTGCATCCGAGCCAAATATTTCTTTCAATGATAACATACTGGTGCCAGTGGCTCGGTAGCTATACTTGTCCAGGTAGAGTGGATAGTCCTCAGATATTCCAAAAGTTTTGAGATTTTCACCAAACTACGCAAATTGTAATTGAAGTAGTTAATCTATATTTCAAGTTGTTTCTCATGTAGAGAGGAAAGCCTTTATCGGGGTCCAACAGGATGTGCTCCTATTGCGTGCTTCGTGATTTCATTCACGTCGAACTTTCAAGGCATAATTTGTATCCATGTGCTTTATATTAGCCTAGAGTTCACTCCCAGCAATGTAGCCATCCTATCGTGATATGTAGCCATCCCTACCCTATCACGTCAATCCCACGAGCCTCTTATCCATTCTCGTTCGATCACGGTGGGGGAGCAAGTCAAAATAGAAAAACTCACGTTGGGTTTAGGGATAATCAGGCTCGAACTGATGACTTCCACCACGTCAAGGTGACACTCTACCGCTGAGTTATATCCCTTCCCTGCCCCCATCGAGAAATAGAACTGACTAATCCTAAGTCAAAGGGTCGAGAAACTCAACGCCACTCTTCCTGAACAACTTGCAGTAGGGGGGTATTGCAAAATTTGGCAAGGTTTATTTTGTGAATTCAATGTGTTTTGTATTGAAAATGTTAAGACCCAAAACATTATTAACTCCCCCCCCCTTACTTTTTGCATATGTTTGGAATTTTTTTTTAAAATAATGTCTCATATTTTCTAAGGCCCCGTTTGGGAAGTGATACAGGGTTCTTCAGCCCTCATAGCTATACTGGGATAGATAATAATTCATGCAGAATAAGCAAATTTCTGTTCGGTTAACCTTTCTGTTATTTTCATTGGAAAACGTAAAAAACAGAATTTTATTGTTTGGTTTACCCTGGATAAATGGTGGATAAGGGGTGGATATTTTCAAAATGTCTAACTTTGACCATGGAAAATAAGTTTGTGTTTGGTATAATTGATGGATATAAATCAATCTATAATGTGTGTAATTAAATGTAGACTGTCCATCATATTTATTAATTTATAGTGGGCCTTCAAAGATTTTATATAACTAATCAATTAAATCAAACCTATACATGGTTAATGGAGATTGAAATTATTGTTCAATTTAATTAAATCCGACGTGCTTCATTAATTATAAATAGTAATAAATTAATAAAATCATAGATCGGTTATAAAACATAACAATTTTAATAAATCATATACACAGGCAGTCGCATACTTGTACCAAATATTCCTAGCTTTGCTAGACATTACTTCATTTATAGTGCTTATATGTGTTATGTATTTGCATGTATTTTATAATAGAGTCCATTATAAAAATATATGAATATGTCGTGTATTTTATAGTTAAATACACCGGCTAATTGTATAAATTACTTATAAGATGTACACAACTAACCTAATAAGTTAGTAACAATTGACAAAATGGACAAGATCATAAGCTTTTGAAGTGACAATACCAAATCAAATAATCCTCTAAAATTACTGAACCTCTGAACTTGCTAACATCAATAATCTGATTTACACAATGACAGAACATGAAGTCGGGTTTAGATGAATAATTAACCTAAATAATGAAAAGCCCCAATTACATCACTTTAACATATATACTCATTTCATAATGAAACACATGTATCAGCACATCCACATCAACTGTGAACAAGTCTAAAAAAGACACTCCTGGATAACAACCATCAACAACCAAATATATTTGCATCGGTTCATATTCACATTCATCGTTGGAGGGTTTGCCACTACGAGTCACTGCGTTCCCCATGATCCCCGCAGCTCCACTCGTCGCAAGCCCGATTGTCAAGCACCGATGGAGAAATGGTCGATCGGTCGGAATGAGTTTCATTTTTCATGAGACGGGGCTTGTGAGAGAGATGGATGAAGGTTGAGGTTAGTGTCACGCCCCAGGCGTCCCCGAGACGTGGCAAAATAATAAATATCAGCTATCAATACCTGAGGTCAATAAAGACACCAACAACAATACACAAGGCGGCAAAGCAAGATAATGATAACTGACTGAAAAGCGGAAGCATAATATATAAACAATGTCTGTAAATCAAAAACATTATTACAGACTCGAATACACAATCACTGTCTTGTGAGAGCCAAGTCTAGACCAAAGAAAATATAACCAGTACCACATGCACGATTTACAAAGCATAAAATGACTCTAGGAATGTTGACAGCCTCGCACTCGCCACCCGCCGGCAGAACGCTCCACGCCCATAAGACCACGCCACAGGAAAGCTCCAGCTCCACGCCCAACACTGCCTGAAAAGAAACAGTATGCGAGGGGTGAGCTACAAGCTCAGTGAGTGGCTGGAAACCAATCACCATACTACAGTTCAATACATAATCAATTTCCTTTCAAGGAAAACATGGGTGGAAACCCATGGATAACTGGGTCACGTGGCGGCGCGACCAACCTCACCCCCACCCTCACTCCCGGAGGGAGTCTTTTGGGACTTTTGGGAGAGACCATACCGTCGGTCGAAGAGACCCGGATTTACTGGTCTACACAACACTACTGGATCATCTACATCTAGATAATCGCCCAACGATGTCCTTGAACATCGATTCAAGACCGGACCCAACAACTATGGGAACGGTCGAACAACGAATGGGTCACGCGGCGATATTCTTCACCTCATCCTTACCCCTCGAGGGAGACTCTTGGGACTTTTGGAAGAGATTTAGACTGCTCTACACCCTTGGTCCACCCGGTAGCCTCTCCCACACAACGCCGGGGAGTCCCTACTCGGATCCAACGAAAGGGGAGAACGATTCCCACGCCCGTAACATCATTCGTTAACCCTCTCCCGGGTAGTATCTACAACCCGATCTCCTCAACTCACCACCCTACACCCTTGGTCTGCTAGTAGCCCTTTCCTCGGGTAGCCTCTACCTGGTATACTCCCACGATCAGTACTCTTCCGAGTGCATCGGTGGTACCTACGGATGGGAGCCCTCTGTCAGGACAACTAAACCCGAGAAGTTCCTACATCGGATCCAACGAGGGGGAGAACGATCCCATGTTCGCAAAGCAAACCCAATGGAAAACAACTACTCTCGATACTCACTTATCGAGATATCAAAACACAGGCATAACAACAATCCATTCAACACACTCATATTAACCTTAAAATAGTCATAGTCCCTATACGGGAGTAACTACACAAGTTAGTGGGTCGTAACATCGCCGATCCACCCCACGCTCACCCTTTAGGGGTGTCATGGGCCTTTTGGGACAGACTAGACCGCTCTCCACCCCTGGTCCACCCGGTAGCCTCTCCCACACTCCGTAGCCTCTACCTGGTATACTCCCACTATCAGTACTGTCCGACGCATCGGAGGTACCTACGGATGGGAGCCCTCTGTCAGGTCAGCTTTCCAACGCCGGGGAGTCCCTACATCGGATCCAACCAAAAGGAGAAGACAACCTACTCACGCGCGTACGATCCTGTTGGATCCGTCGACAATGATTTCTAACACTACTAATGTCATGAATTCTCAAGAATTCCTCCAGGGCGCATAACTAAGATGCGGGGAAACATATATTATAACAACAAGGTTATAATATTCTCTAAGGCATGCTTACAACAATATACTCACATTTGATTTAAATAAATTAAACAAAATGGGAAACATGCGTAGGTCGGGGCTTTCCAATCAAGGGACATGGTGTCTAGGCATGTATGGGCCTCTATACATGATATATGGATGCATATCCCTAGCATACAAGGTCTAATGTGGCATGGTTACATCATATTAATCATGCATTAACATGGTATCTACATATTATAGCTAGGGGGCCCCATCGATGCGCGACGCGCGTCTATGCGGGTCGAGCGCATCCCTAGAGAGGGGGGGGGGGGATTGGAATCGAACCACTCACCTTACAACCCGGGACCTCGCGCATCCCATCCGACGAGATCTGCAAGGTAGGGGCATCCAATTTGGTGAGTAACAACACAATTTACACATAGAAATCATTAGAAATACCCAATACTCGGACAAGCATGCATACGGACTCGCACGCATGCGAGCACGCACGTACGCACGCGAGTCCGAGTGCCCGACACCTACCCGAACCCTCGGGCAGCCACACGCATGGCCCCCCGCACGCACACGCACGAATGCGCACGCACGCACGCACCCCAGCACCCTTGGCGCACTGCCGCGCCTGCCCGCGCGCCCAGACGCGCTGCCGTGCGCGCGCGCACACTCGCGCGCGCCCGCGCTCACTGCGCGTCTAGCCCACGCGCAGCACCCCGCGCATGCCCCAGCACGCGCACGCACGCGCACGCACGCGCGCGCGCACTGGTCCCCAGCCCCGCGCCTAGGCGCACTGCGCACTGCCCCGCGCACGCGCACGCTCGCGCGCGCCCGCGCGCACCCCCGCTCGCGCCAGCACCGGCGCGCCCACTCCGCGCGCACCCGCGCACTCGCGCGCACGAGCCCGTGGGCGTCTGTGCGCCCGCCAGCGCCTGCCTGCGCGCGCGCCTGCGCGCGCAAGCGCGCAGACAGCCCCCAACGCGCGCCCAGCCTCTCCCAACCCCTTTTTAACCCTCCCCAACCCCTCACACACACCCTAACCCATATGCATAGCATGCATGAACACCCTAACAGCCCCTTAAGCCATGAAAACCAAGAAAAGAAGAGGAAGGGCTCACCTTGGGAGGGGAAAAGAAAGGGGGAGGTTCGGGGGCCCTCGATGCACCCGCGACCACCTCAACCACCACCACCACCACTACCACCACCTCCTCAGCCCTCCTATGGCTGCAAATCAGGGGGGAAAAGATCATGAAAAGGGAGCTTGAGAGAGAGGAGATCAACAACATAACAACACTTACACAAACACTCACTTGCACTTGCACCTTCTCCTTCTCTTCTCTTTGGGGAATAAACACAAACACCTAGGGGGGCTTTGAAAAGAGAGAAGAGAGGGCCAAGATTTAGACGTGGGAGTGAGAGGGAGAGAGAGAGAGAAGAAGATATTTTGTTGCACACATAAATATCTAAAGAGGGATGGAAATGACCATTTCATCCCTGACTTAGAAATTCTGCGCATGCTTCACTAGAACAGCCATAACTTCCTCGATATAGCTCCGAATTGCACAATTCCAATTCCGTTGGAAAGCTAAGAAGATTATCTACAACTTTCATGTTTATGCCAAGATCAAATAATCTCTCCAGCTATTCCGAAATTAGAGCTAAACATAGAACAGGGCTGCTGCCAGAATTTCCCTCCCCGGGGTATACTTGGTAAAATACCCATAACTTTTACTACAGGAATCCAGTTGATCTAATTCCACTTTTGTACGAAAGCTAACTCAAAACTGGACATCTCATAATAAAATTATTTAAACCTCTTCATCTTGGATTTTAACAAAATCAAATCCAAATACCAAATTGGAAATACATAACTTCGAGGAAAAAAATTATGTAGCCAAATTTTCAATCAGAGTGCTCCAAATGACACAGGCACAACAGTTAGTGTGATGGGATGGGTTTATACACGTGTACGCAGATGGGTGTAAAATAAAGTGATTTTGGGCGGTCGAGATTGAGTTTATTTTTTGGAGTATTTTGTGTGGTCGTGATTTACTTATAAGGGTTAGATCTATTGATCAGACGGTAGAGATTAAATATGACAGTATGATTGAGTTGTATAAAAGCATGTGTGAATTTTTTTTTATAATAACAGGGAGGGATATTTTTATTCCTTAGAATAAATAAGCCGTGAAGAGGATAATTTCTCCTATAGTTAAATTTATAGAAGTGGGATTAAAACTCAGATTGAACTTTTTTTTGTCTCAATGACTGACTGTGGATTGACTGGATGAATGCCTGACTTTGACTGGGCCTTTAGAGTGCTATCGCACGATCTCTTTATAGGCTGCCTACGTACCCCTTGGGGATCAAGTCACACGTAGTTCCTTTACTGGCCTTATAACTGCCTTGTCAGTCAGTGTTTAGTGGGCTTTTTTTTCAGGGAAACGTTTCCCAAGTCGGACCCTTGATTACCCACGTTTCGTAAGTAGTAGGCCTTAATTACCAACTTGGCAGTTACATGCGTTTCATTTCTCTGACCGTTTCTTCAGTCAGCTCGTGGGCCTTTGGCCTACTCGTTTTCCAGCCACGTCATTTTGAGTACGTTTGCGAGACGGAAGATCACCCGACTAGACCTCTTGTATGGTCGTGTCTTCTCTGCTCGTATGCGAGGAGTAAGGTCGTCCAACCATACCTCTTGTCTGGTTGTGCCTTAACTGCTCGGGGTGGTATTCTTTCACGAGGTGCCTGACTGTCTGAGTAGACCTGGATCTACTCGTGTCAACGTATCTGGAAAAGTCATCATCGCTCAGAATCCAGACTCTGATTCGCGGGGCTCACGCATGGCCCATACCCATCTTGCTATGACACGTCAGTCCTGGCCTAACACGTGTCGTGGTGCGGATTTTTACCTCCACAGATGCCCCCTCTCCTACCCTTTTGAATTGTCAAGAGAGCAGGAGATCAGAAAAAATCATCTCGCCTCCGCCCCTCTTCGGGGGTCAAGGATATGCTTGCCTGTTTCCTCAGGATTTTCTGATCCGTTCAGGATTTGACGGCTGATCTATTGTATTAGCATTAATGGCGGGTGGCCTCCTGTGGTGTTTGGAACATCCAAACGTCAGCGCCTCTTCGGATTTCATGAAATCCCTTTTATTGGCATTGACTGCTCCTTGATATCTGCAGTGAATAAGTGCTGCCATCTTTTCGAAGCGTCGCTTCGACGATATTTAAGGGTCGAGAGGGAGGCGCTCCTCATCCCATCTCATTTTTTCCCTTTCGACCTTCGAAAACTCCATGGATATTACCACTATCATGGAGAACATTGCCATTACCGCAACCCTTCACAGAGAGCTGGGCATCTCCTCAGACTTTGCGATTGACGAGTTGGCTGAGGATGAGGTCTCCACTCTCTATCTTGATTCCGTTCTCCTCCATCCCAGCTATTTCAAGGATGGGGGTCTTTCTCTTCCTCTGCCACACTTGGTGGCAGAGTTTCTTGACTTCTTTGACCTCCACCCTATTTCGGTTGTTCCCAACGTGTACCGCATCTTAATGTGTGATCAAGTTGGGAAGGAGGACTAGGGTTGAACTAGGCTTGGCCGAGATTCACTGGATCTATCATATCAAGGCTTCAACCTCCGGACGGTCCCCGTCCTACTACATCTCTCGCCGGGCCAGGGCGCCAGAACTGGTCCTTGGCATGTCCCAGGGTGAAATCTCCGACTTCCAGTTCCCCATCCTCCTGCTCTGGTCGAAGGGACGCGGCAATGCTCTCTGAGGCTCCTCCGGTTGGGTTCTGGATCATGTTCCATTGTCCAACCGGTGGACCTTACCTCTTCGCCGGTGCTCTCTATCTGTGTTCTACCCTCTTCATCGTCTTCCTCTTCTTCTTCTTCATCGTCTGTTCCCCTTGGGGATGCTGTTCCTCCCACCCGTGACATGGATGCTGATCCCTCGCTGGTGGTGCCCCCGGTGATCCTGGGTGCTGATGCGGATGCTGCTCCTATTATGGAGGATCGTCTTCTGGGTGTCAACCTCCCTATGGATGATCCGTCCAGGAACTTGCAAGCCTCAGCTCATTCAGAACCCTCTCGCTCGGAGGTTCCTTTCGTCTCGGCCTCGGAGGCCGTTCCTTCTGCAGCAGTTGATGCTCCGAACCTGGCCTCCCCAAGGGTTACATTAGCCAGTGGGGCTATGCCTGTAAGGGCTTCTGCAGTGGCTCCTTCGGCTAGTACCCTTGCCGGGCGCACCAACAAGGAGGTTGCTTGTGCTCAACTCAGGGGTTGCCTTCTTGAAGAAGACTGGAAAGCGCTCGCCAGGCAACGATTGAGGCGCTTTTTACTTGGCTCGACTGGAGCATATACAATGTAAGCAACCCTACCCCTTTGTATTCTTTGTGTCCGACTTTAGAGCTCTGATGATCTAGTTTTTCAGAACTCTGTCATCCTCTACGTACTCAGCGAGCGTGAACTCGGTGCGAAGAAGGTTGAATCGCTGCTGAAGGCAACGCAGGAGCTCGCACATCGTAGAGAGGTGCAGCTAAAGATTGCTGAAGAGCAGACTGCGATCGTGAACTGTGCTCGCCTAGCGGCAGAGTTAGCTTAATCTTCTGCTCGGTGCGACTTGGCTACTGCTGAAGCTCGTGCCGTGGCTGCTAAGGAGCGAGTGAAAGAGCCTCTCAACTTGAACCTTTCATAGTCCTTCAACCAGGCCAAGCTTTCTCTGTGAGCAGAAAATGCAGAGAAACAAGTTGATGTTCTGATGCAGGAGTCGCGAGATCAATAGGCCGTTATCTCTGGCCTTCGAGCTGATGTCGTGGCTGCATACGAGGACGGACTGACAAAGGGTCGAGATGAAGCCTTCGTGTTGGTGAAAAACCAGATACAGAAGATCTCGGACTCTTTGACGACCTGTGCCGACAAGAATTACGACCGTGGATATCGTCAAGGATATGAGGACAGGTCGAATAATGTCTCTCCTCGCGTCGCTAGCGCTTCCTCTCCTGGTTTTGGGTCTGATCCCGATGATGGGTCTCATTCATGATTGACATTTTGTAAAGACAATGTTTTCTTTAAACGACTTGTCCTCTTAATGTCTACTCGTTTCTTTTCTTGTTTGCATAACGTGTATGCTTGGAGTGCTTGTTCGCTAGGATAACATGAACGTACCCTTTCAGAATTTAAGCCCATTTAATGTCACGCCCCAGGGCGGCCGTCCCCGAGACGTGAAAAAATAGAGTATCAGCTATCAAGTACAAGAGGTCAACAATGACTCCAATAAATAACACACAAGCTGACAAAGCAATGATAACTGATAACTCAACTGAAAAGCGGAAGCATAAAAATATCAATAAGTCTGTAAACCAAAAATAACATTACAGACTCTAATACACAATCAATGTCTTGTGAGAGCCAAGTCTAATCCAAATAAAATACAACCTGTGCCACATGCACGATATACAATACATAAAATGACTCTAGGACTGCTGACAGTCTCGCACTCGCCACCCACCGGACAGAACGCTCCACGCACATAAGACCACTCCACGGGGAAGCTCCAGCTCCACGCCCACCACTGTCTCTAAAAAGAAACAGTATGCGAGGGGTGAGCTACAAGCTCAGTGAGTGGCTGGAAACCAATCACCAATACAACAATTTAATGTTAAGGCAATCTCCTTTCAAGGAGAACATGGGTGGAAACCCAATGGATAACAAGGTCACATGGCGGCACGACCAACCTAACCCTCACCCTCACTCCCGGAGGGAGACTCTTGGGACTCTTGGGGAGAGACCATACCGTTGGTCGAAGAGACGCAGAATTACTGGTCTACACAACACTACTGGATCATCTACATCGAGATAACTGCCCAACGATGTCTTTGAACATCGATACGTAATCGGACCCAACAACTATGGGAACGGACGAAAACGAATGGGTCATGCGGCAACGTGACTTCATCTCATCCTCACCCTCACCCCCACCCTTAAGGGTGACACAGGACTGTTGGAAGAACACCTTTTGTTCTACACCCTTCGTCATCCGGTAGCCCTCTCCTTAGTAGCCTCTACCTGGTATACTCCCATGATCAGTACATCTGTCAAACGCATCGGTAGTACCTACAGGTGGGAGCCCTCTTTCAGGACAGCTTTAACGTCGGGTAGCTTCTGTCACGCCCCAGGGCGGCCGTCCCCGATACATGGCAAATATATATAATATCAGCAGTCTATACAGGAGATCAATAAAATACTCTAAACAACATCGAAAATGACAACACAATCAATAATGTAGCTGACATAATATATATACATATAGCGGAAGCTTAAACGACTGAGTCTGTAATTCAAAGACATATTACAGACCAGAATACATAATCAACTGTCCTGTGAGAGCCAATATAAACAAAGACATCCAAATACAAGTGTTGTGCCCAAGCACGGATAACAATACATACAAGCCAGAAGGGGATGCTGATGGCCTCTCACTCGGGGAACCCAAAACGTGGCGCTGCTCCGCTACTGCTGTGATGCCTCGGGGAGCTCCTCCTTCAGATCCGACTCAGATATAATTGGAGGAAAAGAATATGCGAGGGGTGAGCCACACGCTCAGTGAATGGCACAATCTATGCAACACAACTCATATTAACCTTAAAATAATTAAAGTCCCTAAACGGGAGTAACTGTACAAACTGGTGGGTCATAACATCGCCAACCCACCCCACCCTCACCCTAACCTTTTAGGGGGTGACATGGGCCTTTTGGGACAGACTAGGCTGCTCTCCACCCTTGGTCCACCGGTAGCCTCTCCCACACTCCATAGCCTCTACCTGGTATACTCCCACGATCAGCACCCTCCGACGCATCAGAGGTACCTACAGATGGGAGCCCTCTGTCAGGACAGCTTTCCAACGCCGGGGAGTCCCTACTCGGATCCAACGAAGGGGAGAAAACAGCCTACCCACACGGATACGATCCTTTTGGATCCGTCGACAACGATTCCTAACATTTATAATGTCATGAATTCTCAAGAATTCCTCCAGGGCGCATAACTAAGATGCGAGGAAACATATATTATAACAACAAGGTTATAATATTCTCTAAGGCATGCTTATAACAATATATTCTCATTTGATTTAAATAAATTAAACTAAATGGGAATCATGCGTAGGTCAAGGCTTTCCTAGCATGGGACATGGTGTCTAGGCATGTATGGGCCTCTATACATGGTATATGGATGTATATCCCTAGCATACAAGGTCTAATATGGCATGGTTACATCATATTAAAACATGCATTACATAGTTTTTCATTTAGCACAAGTTAATATACAATTATGGTGCCCCAGGGGAGGGCAATGCACGCCTACGTGCATCGAACGCCTCCCTACTGGGTTGGATTGACCCACTCACCGAAACCCGGGTCGTTGCGTGACCGTTCGCCAAGATCTGCAAGACATGGGCATTCAATATGGTGAGTAAACTACACAATACACATGAAATTTACTAGAAATACCCAATTACTCGGACAAGCATGCATACGGACTCGCACGCATGCGAGCACGCACGTACGCACGCGAGTCCGAGTGCCCCGACACCCACCCGAACCCTCGGGCAGCCACACGCATGGCCCCCCGCACGCGCACGCACGAATGCGCACGCACGCATGCGCCCCAGCACCCCTGGCGCACTGCCGCGCCCCTACCCGCGCATGCCGCGCGCGCCCGAACCCCTTCCACCCCCTCCTCAGCCCACCCACACCCCCTACCACCCATGCAAGGCATGCATGACCACTTAAACACCCTAACAATCATCTAAACAAGCTAAGGGAGGAGGAGGACTTACCAACAAGGAGGGGAAGGAAAAGGGAGGAAGCTCGGGTGCCCTTTGCGCACCAAACCACCACGACCGCCACCACCAAGACCACCACCTCCTCAGCCACTCTCAAGCCCTAAAAATGGCTGAAAACAGGGATGGGGGAAGCCACGAGAGGGAGATAGAGAAAGGGAAAACAAATCAAACACCATACAAAGGTAGATCACACACATACCTCCACTTCTCCTCTCTAGGGTTTTCTTCTTCTTCTTCTTCTTCTACTACCTCTAATGGAACAAAAGGAAAGAAGAGGGAGTGAGTGATGGAGTGTGTGAGAGGGAGATGGAGATGGGGGAAAGAAGGGGGACGCCTAACAGTAGTGACCACACACACACACACTACACTCACACACACACACTCATTAATGAACAATTAGGGTTGGTGGGGCTTGACTTTGAGTCAACCCAACCACACAAAAAAACAAAAATATTTGACCAAGTCAATGGTCAAATTTGACTTGGTCCAAGTCTTCTTGACTTGGTCAAGTCCCCCCCTTGACATTCCAACTCGGTCAAAACCCAGATACGATTCAGAACTGCCAAATTCTAAAACGTTACCGGAATTCGATGAAATTTTCGTGAGTGGCTCGAAATGGCACCAGGACTCATAATGTGCAGTTAGATTTTCAATCGGAGTTCTCGAGCTCATGCAGATAGCTAAAAGTCCAAAATTTTAGCGGTTCCGATCGAAAAAAAAAATTGAAAAACTGCCAGAAATGTCCCAAAGGTGACCAAAAGGCTAAAAGTGACACATATATAACAGCTTCAACGCGGATCCGAAGAAGGGAAGAACGATTCCACGCTCGCAATATCATACGGTAGCCCTCTCCCGCGTAGCCTCTACCTGTCAGCCTTCCACGATCGGTACATCAGCCAGATGTGTATTGTGATACGCATCGGTAGCACCTACAAGTGGTGGCACCCAAACAGGACAGCTTCGACGCTAGGGTGTTTTGACGCACAACGATGTCGGGAGGAAGCACCCCACGTTCGCAAAGCGAACCCTATGGAAAGTCAACTACACTCGATAATCACATAACAGTGATATCGAATACTCTTGTACTCCCACACGGGTGCGTCGCTCAGACGCGAGGGGTTACCTCTGCTCTCACGTAGAAATAAGCCCAAGGCATATAACCCAACATGCGGTTCATATACGCGCCTAGCACGGGTAGGCCTAACTTAATGCCATAGCCACCGGTTTAACAAAACCAATACAACAAATGAATTCTCCTGAATTCCATTCAAATGCATCTCACGGATGCTGGGTGGCGATTACATTGCTCGTGCTCTAACTAATAAGGTACATCCCGACAGCGGGTCGTACCCACGCCTATCTTAGATAGGCCTAATTAGTTTTAACATGCGCATATATATTACAGGAGAATTATATCTTAGTTATATACATGAACCACATGCACGATAACATATCAATTATTTATAGGGATACTCCCTAACATGGATAGAAAGCATAAACAATATACATATACAACATACATATCATGCATGGCTAAATAATATGCATACAAGCGTGCCAGCCTATAAGCATACCTCATACAAGCATATAAGCATACAAGGTATACCCTAAAATGCGTTGGACATCACCAACTTAAAAAGGGAAGGGTCAAGCGCGATCTCGCGCACTAACAGGTGCATGCCAATATTCCAAACGAACTTTAGTCAAGTAGGAAATCGCATCTACTTACTCAGTTCGTACAAAGGGAGAGGGAAAGAGAGAGCTCATCATCTCTTGAAGTTGGTCATAGCTTTGCCCCATTAGCATGGGCGCAACAACTACACCACGCCCTCGAGTCTTATCACAAGGGAATATTAGGCATGTGCCCGTTATTAACCCCGGCTAATCATGCTAGATATTATTAATATAGTGGGAGTAGTATTACAATACTACCTAAGGCATGCCCATATTAAAGGGGCGCATGCGATACAGTCATTCATACATGAATACAATACATGTAATATAAGCCTAGCATGCAAGATATCTAAGATATTATAGCTTAAGCATGGCCATACTACTTATCTACACAAGTAGTATAGCTAGGGTGCCCCATCGATGCGCGACGCACAACTATGCGCGTCGAGCACACCTCGAGGGGTTGGATTGAACCACTCACCGATACCCGGATCGTCACGCACCCCATCCGACGAGATCTGCAAGGTAAGGGCATCAAAATGGTGAGTATAGCCACATTAAAACACAGAATTTAACTAGAAATGCCAAAGACTTAGACATGCACGGGCTCGCACACATATGAGCACGCACGTACGCACGCATGCCTGAGTGCCTCAGCACCTACCCGAGCCTCTGAGCAGCCCCGCGCATGCCCTTGCACGCGCACGCACGCGTGCGCGTGCACTGGGGCCCTGCCACAAGCCCAGACGCGCTGCCCCGCGTGCCCTGCCAGCGCTTGCGCAAATCCGCGTGCACTGTCGACCCGCGCGCGCACCGAGACCCCTTTATCCCCTCCCCCACACTCCTCACTCACCCTAAACCAACTACCTAGCATGCATGACTCCCCAACAACCCCTAAAGCCATAAAAATCATAAAAAGACGGGGAAAACTTACCAAGAGAGGAGGGAAAAGGAAAGGGGAAGGTGTAGGGGCTCGCAAGCGCCTCCTCGACCACCTCGACCACCACCCCCACCATCTCTTCCATTGCTTCTCTTCTTCATGGCTGAACCAAAGGGGAGGGGAAACCATTAGAGGGGCTAGGGGAGGAGGAGAGGGAGAAGACGACAACAACAACAACAACAACAAAGGCACACACAAACCTTGATCACTTCCTCTTCTTGCTCCTCCATCTTTTCCTTCACATCTTTCTTTGTGGCAATTAATCAAACACTTGGGGAGTGCAAGTGAGGCCAAGAGAGGTTCAAAAGGGATAGACGTAGGGAGTGAGAGGAGTGAAAAAGTCACTTGGGGGGGGGGGGGTGAGAACAAGATTGGGAGAGGGGGGTGAATTTAGGGTTAGAGTCACCCACTCATACACCAAAAGTCCAAGAGTTGCTTCACCACCAAGTAAGAGGATGGTAAGGTTACCCAGGGTCACCACATCATCAAAAATATCTCACCCACCGAAATCCAGCAACGGCCAAACCCGGATGCGATTCAGAACTGCATAATTTCTAAAACGTTACCAGAATTTGATGAAATTTTTATGGGTAGTACAAAATGGTACCAAGACCCATAATATGCACTTAGATTTTCAATCAGAGTACTCCAACTCCCGCAGGCAGCTAAAAACCAAAATTTTAGCGACTCCGATAAAAAAATAAGGCTCCAAATGACACAGGCATAACATTTAATGGACTAATTCTGCTTATCCTTGCTCGCGACCTCTAGAAGTTGGTCATAGGGCCTTGGCCCTTTGAGACCTTAATGGATATAGGGGAAGCTTGTACTTCCTAACGATCTCATCTTGTGAGTGTTTCCTATGCATTCCATTTCTTGTTGGCCCGTGGAGACCTTAGTGACCATAGGGGAAGCTTGTACTTTCTAACGACCTCATCTTGTGAGTGTATCCTATGCATTCTAATTTTTAGTGCCTTTTACTTGAGTGCTTAATCGATGGATGGGGCGTTCCTAGCACGACCTCCTCTATGAAGAGTGGTCATCCGATCGACCTGAACTGGATCAACGCGCGACCTCCATAGAGTGCTTTTCTCGCGACCTCTTGTCAAGAGTGCTATTCTCGTGACCTCTTTCCAAGAGGGCTTATTTGAAACCAAGTTCTCGCACGACCTCGAACGGGCTTCCATTCACATAAAATATTCACAATGAATAGAAACCAAGCAAAAAACTTTTTATTTGAAAAGTAGTGCCTTTTCAAATGAATTACATTTCGAGGTCTTATGAGTGCATCTCCATTCATTCGTTCTAAGTAGTAAGCTCCTTTTGGACCTTGCCCGGCGACTTTATATGGTCCCACCGAGCTAGGTCCGAGTTTACCATCAGATCATTTTCGGGATTTGGGGAATACCTCTTGAAGGACCAAATCTCTAACTCGAAAGCTTCGTCGTGAAACCCTCTTGTTGTAGCTTCGTGTGATCTGGTTCCGATAGTTTGCCATTCTGATGGAAGCCGCTTCCATTCACTCGTCCCTTACGTCCAAGTCGGACGCGAGAACTTCTTCATTAGCGCGTGGCTCAAAGTTCTCGATCCTGAAAGTTGGGATCCCGAGCTCTATAGGAATTACTGCTTCGACACCAAAGGCCATGGAAAACGGGGTTTCGCTCGTGGCCCTTCGTGCTGTCGTGCGGTAAGCCCATAATATTGAGGGGAGTTCGTCCACCCAGTTCCCTTTGGTTGCTTTTAGGCGCTTCTTGAACTCGTCCAAGATGGTACGGTTAGTGATCTCTGCCTGCCTGTTACCTCGGGGATAACGAGGGGGAAGAGAACAGATGCTTTATTCCTAGCTCCTCGCAAAAACTCCCTTGTGGTAGCGTTGTCTAACTGTGTTCCATTGTCAGAGATTATGGTATTCGGTACCCCAAACCTGCATACAATCTCCTTCCATAGGAAACTTCGCACCTCGACATCGCGAATCCTGACCAGGGCCACGGCTTCCACCCATTTGGGGAAGTAATCGGTGGCAACCAGCATGACCCACTTCTGAGATGGTGCCATGGGCATGGGCTAGACTATATCGAACCCCCATTGAGCAAATGGCCAAGGACTTTGAAGAGTATTCAAATCCCCAATGGGTTGATGGATCAGCGGGCCGAATCGTTGACATTTGTCACATCTCCTCACAAGATCGAGTGAATCTTTTGCGAGGGTCAGCCAGAAGTAACCAGTGGTCAATATGCGGTGAGCCAGGGACCGTGAAGCAGTATGGCTCCCTCATATCCCCGAATGCATCTCCCCTAGCACTTCCTTGGCTTCAACGAGGGTGACACATTGCAAGAGCAGGCCACTGAAGCTTTGGTTGTACAGAATGCCTCGATCAGAAATCAAGAACCGAGAGGATCGATTCTTAATTTTCCTGGCTTCCTCCTTATCCGGTGGGAGGATGTTGTCCTTCAGGTGTGACACAATGGGATCCTTCCAAGTTTCTGTTCGGGGTGGTTCCGGATCTACCGCCATGACGGATTCATGTTGAGATATGCTCGGCTCCCCCAGAAACTCGACCAGAATCTCATGAGATGGTTCTCCTTCTAAAGCATTGGCCAAATTTGCTAGGGCGTCATCTTGGGTGTTCTGCTTGCGGTCAATCGAGTGGATCTTCCAGTCGTCGATTTGTGCGAGTAGGGTCTGCGCATAGCTTGGTAGGCAGCCATGTGCTCGTCTTTCGTCTGGTACTCCCCGGTACTTTGGCATACCACGAGCTGCAAATCACTGTAGATCACCAATTTACGCACGGAGAGATCTATAACAAATTCCAAACCCGTGATAAGGGCCTCATATTCTGCTTCGTTGTTGGAAGCCTTGAAGCCAAGCTTGATTGCATGTTCGAACAGGAATCCATCCTCACTTCGCAGGATCATCCCCGCTCCTGCCCCTTTTCGATTGAATGCCCCATCGACGTGGAGTGTCCAAGAGATTGGCCTGAAGTCGGAGATGGTGCAGATCTGCTGCTCGGCTAGCGTGAGGTCGGCAATGATGTCTGCGACCACCTGGCCTTTTAATTGCATTTTTGGACAGATAGTGGATATCAAATGCTGATAGCTCCACTGCTCACTTTAGCAATCGCCCCGCAATGTCTGTGTTATGCCAGTGTCATTTGGAGTCTTAATTTTTTCGATCGGAGTCGCTAAAATTTTAGCTTTTAACTAACTGTGAGAGTTGGAGTACTCTGATTGAAAATCTAACTGCATATTATGGGTCCTGGTACCGTTTTGTACTACCCATAAAAATTTCATCGAATTCCGATAATGTTTTGAAAAATATGCAGTTCCGAACCGCATCTGGGTTTTGAGAGTTCCTGGTTTTGATGGTCGAATAGTGTTAGATATTTTGGTGAATATGGTGACCTTTGGTAACCTCACCTCCCCTTGCTTAAGGGTTAAGCAACCTTTGATTATTTTTGAGTGTTAGAGGGTGAGAATAGGCTTAAGTTCACCCCCCTTTTCTTTCCTTCTCATCACCCCCCCCCAAGAGAGAAATCCCTCACTCTCTCACTCTCTTTCACTCTCGTCTCTCCCTCTCCCTCTCTGTTTTTGTGTGTGTGTGTGTTGTTAAAGGAGGAAAAGAAGAAGAAGAAGCACTAGAGAGAGTGAAAAAGGGTGAGTGTGTGTGTTGTTGTTGTTTCTCTTCTCTCTATCTCCCTCTCATGCCCCCTTTACACCCTTGTTTTCAGCCATGAAGGGCTTGAGGACATGTTGATGAGGTGGTGGTAGTGGTGGTGGTGGTTGAGGTGGTTGTGGGTGTGTCAAGAACCCCGCATCTCCCCATTTCCCTCCCCCTCTTTTGGTAAGGCAGATCTCTGTCTTGTAAAGATATTTGTGGAACTAGTAATTAGAGGCATATTTATGGGATTGTGTCCTCATGTGATATGATCTTTCATGTGTCTAGATAGTATATATGAAATTTGGGGTCATTATGATTTCTGTGTTGTAAGTTAGAACCTGTTTTGCATGGCCTGTCAAGATTCGTGTGGAAATTAACCTGCTTCTGGAAATAATTTATTTTGGGCTTGTAGAAGCAAAATTAGGTTATAATGTCTTCATGGATTATGATGCCCGCATGCTAGAGAATGTGTATGATTTATTTCATAATTTTTGGCTGTGGAGATCACATAGTAGGGCTGGTTGCAGAAGGTTTAACAGTTTTGCTCGATTGTGTGTCAAGGAGTTGTTATGCATGTTGTGGAAAGTATCAGGAGTTAGGGTCTTCATGAAGTAGGCTTATATGTGTGTCAGGAGGTTCCATATTTTAATTGTGGATCATTGGTTGTGTTTTGCAGATCTCGTAGACCGGACGCGCGGCGATCTGGGTATCGGTGAGTGGTTCGATCCAACCCTTCGGGAAGCGTTGGATGTGCGTAGTCGTGCGTCGTGCATTCGTTGGGCACCCTGATTATACTACCTATTTAGATAAGTAGTATGGTCATGTCTAACCCACAATATGCTAAATATTTGCATGCTAGGGTTGTATAGCTCCTATATTGCGTAGAACCCCCTTTTCTACCTTATGCTTACCTATGTATCATATTCATGTGTGAATTATTATGTTTGCATGTGCCCTTCATGTATGGGCATGTGTGATGTGTGTTTATATGAATGTATAGAATATGCATGCCTTAGGTAGTCCCTATTTATAGTACTACCTCCGTATGTTAGTAATATCTAGCATGATTAAACCTAGGTTAATAACCGAGTGCATACTTAATATTCCCTGGTCATAAGACTGGAGGACGTGGTATGGTTGCTGCACCCATCTTGTTGGGGCAAAGCTATGACCAGCTTCCAAAGAGGATGAGACTTTCCCTCTCTCTCACCCTCCCTCTTTGCGTAAACTGAGTAAGTAGATGTGGTTCCTACTTGACTCAGGTTCGCTTGGGATTATCGACATGCACCGGTTGGTGCGCGAGATCGCGCTTAACCCTTCCATCTTAAGTTGGTGATACCCAACGCATATTAGGGTAATGCTTGTGTGCTTGTGTGCTTGTATTGCGCGGGCGTTAGGCGAGTGTTGCGCGGGCGTGCGCGTGGACGCTGGGTGAGGGTCCCGGGTGCTGGGCGCTGAGCGTCGGGCGCTGGGTCACGGATACCGGGTGCTGGGCGAGGGTGCTGAGCGCTGGGCGCTGGGGCGCTGGGCGCTGGGCACTGTAGAGGAGCATGCGCGCGGGGCGCTGGGCAGGTGCAGGCGTGCGCGCGGGTAGAGGCTGGTGGTGCGCGCGGGGCGGAGCTGGAGGTGCGCGCGGGGTGCACGCGGGGCGAGGCGCTGGACGCGCGGGGCGTGCGGTGTGCTCGCGGGTCAGCGCGGGGCGTGCAGGGTGCGCGCAGGCTGTTGCGGCGGGGCGCAGTGGGCGCGCGGCGCACCGGGTGGCTCGGCTGCGGGTCCAGGCGTGCGGGCAGGGGCCCGGCGGTGCGCCTGGGTGCGCGGGCTGAGGCGCAGCGGCACATCCGAGGGCGGGTGGCAGTGCGGGTGGTTGCCGGGAGTCCGGGAGTGAGTCGGAGTGCTCGGGCTAACGTGCGTACGGGCCGTATGTACGTTTGCCCGAGTGTTGGGTTCTTTTGGTGTATTTTGTGAATATTTGATGTATTTGTGTATTTAACTCACCGTATAAATGTCTGTCTTGCAGATATTGACGGGCGGTCGCGTGACGACCGATCTTTGGTGAGTGGGACAATCCAACCCAGTAGAGAGGCGTTATACGCATTTTGGGCGTATACCGACCTCTCCTGGGGCACCATGGATTGATATTAACCGGTTGTAATGTATATTTCATGCGAGCATGATTTAAATGTAGAATGCATGTTACCCTAGACTTTTCATGTTAAGGACTTGCACCCTTAGGATATGTGTATGAGCCATGCACCATGTCCCCTGTTCTCATGCTAGGAAGCCTTGGCCTATGCATGTGTCCTACTAGTTTATTTATTAAATTAAATGCTAGTATATGTAAATTGCATGTTTTAGATAATATTATCGGGAGGGGCCTTGCGAGGTCAACATTGAGACCCGGGTTAGGGTACTCCGTGTTCCTTGTTTGGTTGTCGGGATGTCCTGTATCGGGACCTCATGCTGCTCTCCCAAGGTTCTTGTCCCAATAATATTACATCTCTAGTTGATGATTAATGATATACCCCCCCTTGTATGATTTAGCATCTTAGTGGATATTATAGGGGAGGGGCCTCGCGAGGACAGCGGTGAGACCCGGGCTAGGGTACTCCGTGTTCCTTGTTTGGTTGTCGGGGTGTCCTATATCGGGAACTCACGCTGCCCTCCCAAGTTTCTTTCCCCCAATGATATTCCACCCTTGCTAATTATTGTGTATGTTCCCCGCATCTTGGTTATGCGCCTAGGAGGAATTCTGAGGAAGTCAGGACATTAGAGTTGTAGAGATGTGTTGTCGGCGGATCCGAGTGGATCATATGCGTATGGATAGGCTGTTCTGTTTCCCTTCGTTGGATCCGGTAGAGACTGCCCCAGCGTTAGAAAGGCCGTCCCTTCCAAGGGTTCCCATCAGTAGGCGCCTCCTGATTTGGTTTCGGACTGGGCTGAAGTTGTGGGTGAAAGCCAAGCGGTCTACGGAGTGGAGGAGAGACTATCGGTGGACCAAGGGTGACTAACAGCCTAGTCAGTCCCAAAATCCTATGTCACCCGTGGTAGGGTGAGGGTGAGGGTGTAGTGGGTTGGCGATGAACGACCCATTGGTGTTGTGATTGGATGATTATCAGTCCCAATAGCCTATGTCACCCATTGATGGGTGAGGGTGAGGGTGTGGTGGTTCGGCGATGTACGAACCACTGGATTATGTTGTTATGCCACTTAGAGGTTTGATAAATAATTGAATTGTAGTCAATATTGTCTGTGATGCATGGGTTGTGCTGTTCACTGAGCGTGTGGCTCACCCCTCGCATATGTTTTCCCCAGTTGCCACTGAGCCTGAGCTGGAGCCGGAGCAGCAGTTGGAGCTTTCCGAGGGATTCCTTCAGTAGTGGAGCAGCGCCACGTTCCGCGAGTGCCATAGGTTATCAGCATCCCTTCTTGGCTGTACGTATTTTATTTCCGTGCTTGGCACGCGTTTGTATATATTCAGTTGTATTTGTGTATATTGGCTCTCACAGGACAGATGATTGAGTATCGAGTCTGTAGTATGTTTATTTACAGATTCAGTCTTTTGCTTCCGCATTTGGTGTATATATCATGTCAGCCCCTTTGTTCTCTGTGTGTCATTCTGGTTGTTTGTGTATGATATATTATTGACCTCCTGTGTAGATTCTGATATTTTATATACACTTGCCGCGTCTCGGGGACGCCCGGGGCGTGACAGTGTTGGGCATGGAACTGGAGCTTCCCTATGGCGTGGTCTTGCGTGCAGGGAGCGTTCCATTCGACGGTTGGCGAGTGCGAGGCTGTCAGCGGTCCTAGAGTCATGTATTTGTTAATCCGTGCGTTTTGCACATGATGTATTTTATTTGGATTAGACTTGGCTCTTACAGGACAATGATTGTGTATTCGAGTCTGTAACAATGTTTTTGGTTTACAGACTTATTGATATTCTTATGCTTCCACATTTTAGTTGAACTATCAGTTATCATTGTTTTGCCAGCTTTGTGTGTTATTTATTGGAGTCATTGTTGACCTCTTGTACTTGATAGCTGATACTTTATATATTGCCACGTCTCGGGGACGACTGCCCTGGGGCGTGACAGTCTACCTTTCGTAGTACAGCCTTGAGTGGCGAGTCAGTGATGACGTGGATCGAATGGGCTTGGAAGTAATGGCGTAATATCCGGATAGAAATGAGTAAAGCAAACGCAAATAGACTGCTCGCTGCCCCCGGTCTACGTCCTTCAACAGTGCAGAACTAACTGCATGCTCGGAAGCTGCAATGTAAAGGAGTAGGATATCTCCGGGAGAAGGGCACACCAGAAGTGGCGGCGTACTGAGGTATTTTTTAACTTCCTCAAACGCCTTTTGAAATTCCTGCGTCCATTCGAACTTTTGCGCCTTTTGAAGCAGTAGGAAGAATGGTTGGCACCGATCAGTGGCTCTGGAGATGAACCGGTTGAGTGCGGCCAGCCTACCAGTAAGCTTCTACACCTCCTTCTTGTTCCGCGGAGGCTCCATCTCCATGATCGCTTTGATCTAATCGGGGTTGGCTTTGATTCCCCGCTGTGACGTCAAATACCCCAAAAACTTGCTCGAGGTGACTCCGAAGGAGCACTTCGTTGCGTTTAATTTGAGGCGGTATTTGCGTAACACAGCGAAGACCTCTTCCAAATGGGACAGATGGTCAGCCTATGCTCGCTATTGACCATCATGTCATCAATATAGACTTCTACAGTTCTCCCAATCTGGTGCTGGAAGATCTTTGTAACCAACCTCTGATAGGTAGCTCCGGCATTTTTAACCCGAATGGCATTACTTTATAATAGTAAATACCAGTGGGGGTTATGAATGCGGTTTTTTCTTGGTCAGGCTCGTACAACGAGATTTGGTGGTAGCCTGAATAAGCATCCATAAAACTCATTAGTTCATTACCCGATGAGGAGTCCACCAGCTGATCGATCTTTGGAAGTGAGAAGCTGTCCTTCGAGCACGCGCTATTCAAGTCAGCGAAGTCTACGCACACCCGCCACTTCTTGTTCTTCTTTGGGACCACCACGGTGTTGGCCAGCCAGTCGGGATGTTGCACTTCGTGAATGAACCCGGCGACCAAGAGTCTATTCACCTCGTCTCGTACTGCTTCTGCATGTGCCGAGGCCATTCGCCGCTGCTTCTGTCGAACTAGGCGAATGGTGGGCGAAATGAACAACCAGTGGTTTGCGACCTCGGGGTCGATCCCCGGCATGTCGCGAGGTTTCCAGGCTAAGATATCCTTGTTTTTGACAAGGAGGTCGAGTATCGCATTTCTTTCCTCGGCTGACAATAAACTCCCAACGAGAAAGAATTTCTCGGGGTCAATAGGGTCTATGGGGACCTGCTCTTGGTCTTCCAGAACCCTGTCTTTGGGATTGGGTCGACTCTCGTCCACCTTGACTCGGTCCTGAAGTAATTGTTACCTCTTAGGATGGATCTCTCCCTCCTCGTGTAGTTCCTCGGGCAGGGTTGATTTCCCCACTAGTGCCGCCATATAGCATCATCTCGCGTCTACCTGATCCGCTCGAATCTCCATTATCCCTTCAGCTGTGGGGAGATGAAGACGCTGATGATAAGTGGAGGGGATCACCTTCAACACCTCCAACCATGTGCACCCAATGATTGAATGATGGTGATTCGTGACGGACGTCTTATTTCCTGTTCGGATTGGCAAGGTGATTCGTCCGGCCTGGACGACTCGTGCACCATTGAAAGTGATCAGAGGATCCTTAGTTGGGATGATGTCAGCCGCTTTCAAACCCATCAGAAGGAAGGGTTGCATAAAAAGGATGTTGGCTGAGCTCCCTGTGTCGACAAGGATCCTTTTGACGTCAAAATTAGAGATGCGTAGGGTAATTACCAACGCATTGGAATGTGGGGCCTGGACTCCCTCTAGGTCGGCGTCAGAGAAGGTGATGACTCCCTTGTCATCATTCTTTGCTTTCTTTGTGACCAGCTTCGGCTCTGTCATGCCCCGGGCGTCCCCGGGACGCGGCAAGTGTATATAAAATATCAGAACTATACCGGAGGTCAACAATATATATATCACACACAATAACCAGAATGACACACAAACAACAAAAGCAGGGCTGACATGATATATACACCAAATGCGGAAGCTAAAGACTGAATCTGTAATCAAAACACACTACAGACTCCATACATAATCACATGTCCTGTGAGAGCCAATATACATACAAAGACATCCAAATACAACATAAACGCGTGCCCAAGCACGAAAAATAATACATACTGGCACAAGGGATGCTGATAGCCTCTGATACTCGCGGGACGCGACGCTACTCCGCTACTGATGAAGTCCCTCGGGGAGCTCCTCCTCCAGATCCGACTCAGATGACACTGAAGAGAAAATATTATGCGAGGGGTGAGCCACACGCTCAGTGAACGGCACAACCCATGCATCACAGACAATATTGACCACAACCAGATATCTTTAACATCCACAACCACATTACCATAGCCACAAATAACAACAATTCCTCAAACTAGTGGGTCGCTAATGCCAACCCACTACACCCTCACCCTCACCCTCAATGGGTGACCAAGGATATTGGGACTAATCAACACAAAACCAGCGGGTCGCTTCCGCCAACCCGCTACACCCTCACCCTCACCCTCACCCTCAATGGGTGACCAAGGATATTGGGACTTACTACACCAATCCAGCAGGTCGCTATCGCCAACCTACTACACCCTCACCCTCACCCCTCAACAGGAGTGACATAGGATATTGGGACTGACAATCATCCATAGACAAATCCAGCGGGTCGCTCATCGCCAACCCACTGCACCCTCACCCTCACCCTACAACGGGTGACATAGGCTCTTGGGACTGACTAGGCTGTTGGTCACCCTTGGTCCACCGATAGTCTCTCCTCACTCCGTAGGTCGTTTGGCCACTCCCACGTTCAGCACAGTCCTTCTACCAGATCAGGAGGCGCCTACTACTGGGAGCCCCTGCACGGGACAACCTGTCTAACGCTGAGGTAGTCTCTACACGGATCCAACGAAGGGAACAGAACAGCCTATCCATCGCATATGATCCACTCGGATCCGCAGACAACACATCATAACAACACTACTGTTCTGAATTCCTCAGAACCCACCAGGGCGCATAACTACGATGTGGGGAACATGCATAAGGTTATAACAAGGGTGGAATATCATTGGGGGAAAGAAACTCGGGAGGGCAGCGTGAGTTCCCGTTATAGGACACCCCGACAACCAAACAAGGAACACGGTGTACCCTAACTCGGCTCTCACCGCTGTCCTCGCAAGGCCCCTCCCCTATAATATTCACTATAACATGCAATTTAACAAATACTAGCATTTAATTTAATAAATAAACTAGTAGGGCACATTCATTGGTCGGGCTTCCTAATCATGGAAACAGGAGACATGGTGCATGGCTCATACCCATATCCTAAGGGTGCAAGTCCCTAACATGCAAAGTCTAGGGTAACATGCATTCTACAATTAAATCATGCTCGCATGATATACAAATTACAACATGCCAATATCTATCCATGGTGCCCCAGGAGAGGTCGGTATACGCCCAAGTGCGTATAACACCTCTCTACTGGGTTGGATTGTCCCACTCACCGAAGTCCGGGTCGTCGCGCGACCGTCTGTCTAGATCTGCAAGACAGGGTATCGTATGGTGAGTAAAATCCACAAACATACAAAAATACCCAACAATACATTAAACTACTCCAAAAATACCCCATACTCGGGCAAACGTACATACGGCACGTACGCACGCTAGCCCGAGCACTCCGGCTCACTCCCGCACCACCGGCAACCATCCGCACGGCCACCCGACCCCTCGGGTTCGCCGCCGCGCCTCAGCTTGCGCGCCCAGGCGCCGCCGGGCCGCTGCCCGCCGCCCTGGACCCGCAGCCGAGCCACCCGGTGCGCCGCCGCCCACTGCGCCCCGCCGCAGCAGCCCGCGCGCACCCCCGCGCTCCCCGCGCACACCACGCGAGCACGCCGCACGCCCCGCGCGTCCAGCGCCTCGCCCCGCGCGCACCCCGCGCGCACCGCCAGCTCCGCCCCCGCGCGCACCCCGCGCGCACCGCCAACTCCGCCCCGCGCGCACCCCGCGCGCACCACTAGCCGCCTCGCCGCGCCCCGCGCGCACCCTGCGCGCACCCTGCACGACGCCCCGCAGCGATGCCCACCGCCCAGCGCGCCATCGCCCAGCACCCTCGACCAGCACCCGGTACCCGCGACCCAGCGCCCAGCACCCGGGACCCTCACCCAGCGTCCACGCACACGCCGGCGCAACACGCACCCAGCGCGCCTGGCAGCACGCGCCCCGCGCGCCTGCCCGCGCTGCTGCCCGCGTTGCCTGCCTGCGCGCGTCGCCGAGTGGCCTGAGCACCTCTCGCCTGCACGCCCAGGGCACTGCCCGCCTGATGCCCGAGCGCCCCTACCCTGCTCGCCTGCGCGCCCAGCCAGCTCGCCCAGCCTGCCAGCGCGCACAGCCCAGCAGCCTGCTCTGCACGCCTCTCCCTGCACCCCCCGAGCGCACGCCCGCACGCGCACCCGCGCGCACGCCCTCGCGCGCCCAGCAAACTGGTGCACCAGCTCCCATCCTACCCGAGCTAGCCCTGCCAGCCGGCCCAGCGCGCACGCCCAGCCCTGCTGGCCCCCAGCGCCAGTCGAGCGCCCGCACGCCCAGCCCTGCTGGCCCCTAGCACCGCCCGAGCGCACGCCCGCGCGCATGCGCGCGCGCATCCGCGCCAGCCACTGCGCTTGTACCCCCTGCGCTGCTGCCTTGCCAGAGACAGCAGCCCGCCTGCCCGAGCTGCACGCCTGCCAGCCCGAGCTGCTCTACCACCCACCTCCGACCACCACCACAGCCTCCGACCGCCTCCCACAGCCCTCCGACGGCCACCCACCGCCGCCAACCACCACCCAACCCCATTTCCACCCTCCTAGCATACATCTATGCATAAACAAGAGGGGAAAGAGGCTTACCAAGGGGAGGAAGAGAAGTCCGGTTGCTCTCCGCGCACCGAAACCTCTCCCAAAGGGTTTCCAACGCCCCGATCTACCTCCACCACCGAAATGGGCCAAAACAGAGGAGAAGGGAGGGCGGACGGACGGCCAAAACTCGCCGGAATCGGGATTTGAAACCACCGGAGTGTAGATCGGGACCCGATCTACACTTCCTATGCTTTAGATTTTAAGCTTGGAGGGGTCTAGGGGGCTCAAAAGCAAGAAAAACGGATAAGGGGAGAGAGAGGGCTTGGGGAGGAAGAAGATGAATAGTGCCAAGCACTTTTTAAATCCCACTTATATAGCGAGCGACTTAAAAACCCAGATACGCCCCGAAACTGCAAAATTTCAGAAACGTTACCGGAATTCGATGAAATTTTCGTGAGAGGCCTAAAATGGCACCAGGACACCAAATATGCAGTTAGATTTCCAATCGGAGTCCTCTAGCTCAGGACGATAGCTAACAGTCCAAAAATTAGCGGTATCGATCGAAAATCAAAAAAAAAACGAAAAACTGCCAGAACGCTCCAACGGTTACCAGCAGGTTAAAAGTGACACATATATAACAGGCTCCTGGTCGATCTGCATCATTTCGAAGGAGATTTGCATCTTCTTCGAATCTCGCCAGACACTCTTTGGCTTGGTGAAATGCAGTTTGCCTCCGAAGATGACATCGATAACCCCGGCCACAATGTTGGGGTCAACGTTTGTAACATGTTGCTCCTCTACAGCTTGGGTCTTCTCGGAGGGTACATATTCCTTTAGGCGCCCCTTCCAGACCTGTTCTTCCAGGAATCCTTGGAAAATGCGGCACCGATCGGTGGTGTGCCCCATGCTTTTGTGATAGTCACAGAGGAGAGACTGGTCCCGCTTTGACTCATCACTCTTCATTGGCTCAGGCCACCTGAACAATTGTTGACCCTGAATTTTAGGCAGAATTTGGGACGGTGGGATTTTAAAGAATGTCCCCCGTCCCTCTCGCACCTCATTCGTTGAGGCGCCCTGCTTCTTGTCCTTGTCGCCCTATCGGTCCCTCTGACGGGATTCCACTGAGCGTTTAGTTGCTGGTGCGGGAGTGGTGGCCGTCGGCGAAGTGCGGGATGCCGCCACCCCTTGTTTGAAGAGCTTAGACTCCTTTTCCACCTTTGCGTACTTTTCAGCACGCCCCATCAGATCACGCAAATCATAAGGAGTGTACTTGATGAGCTATTCCTTCAGGCTATTGTCAGTTGGAAGTCCGTTGCGAAAGGCCATGACTGCAATGTCCTCATTGCAGTCTTCTACTTTGAACTTCAGGATACAGATTGATTGACACATTGACGAATCGATTCTCCCTGTTGCATCTCGATCTTCATGAGATCTCCAAGGTCTTTCTTCTTTTGCCTACTACAGATGAAGTGCTCGACAAACATCGTTCCGAGCTCTTCAAAAGTTTGGATCGTCGTAGGCGGTAGAAGGTGGAACTAGGTGAGTGCGGCCCTTTCCAGGCTGGATGGAAAGAGGCGGCACATCAGCCCATCATATAGCTCGTACAATGCCATGGAGTGACGGAACGCCAAAATATGGTCGTAAGGGTCCGACGTGCCATTGTACAGCTTGAACTTGGGCTGAACAAACTTTCGTGGAAGTCGTTCTCTGAGGATGGCTAGGCAAAACGGAGAGGTGAAGCCCCGTAATGCGTGCCCTACCATCCCGTGATCTCGGGCTCGCCACACCTCCGAACGCAAGTTATGGCAGGGCTGCACGACGGGTCCCTCCGTTTGCTGCAGGGGATCGCCCTTGTATTCGTCGGATGCTTCGCGGCAGGCCAATCTTTCTAGATGCGTCGTCCTTCGCAATGCTTCCCTCCGGGTGGAACGTTCTCAGCGTGGGGAACGTCCGCGCCTTGGTTCCTCATGAACCCGTCTGCTCGCTCGAGGGGAGCGTGAATGTCGACGGCTCCGTTGCCAATGATTCGAGTAAGAGGTGCTTCCTTCTGAATCATGCACGGTGTTGGTTGGCGGATTGGTCTGTGTCAGGGGTGGCGGCAAAATGCCCTGTTGAACGGGAAGTTGCGGATGCTGGTTGGCGTAGAACTGTTTCATCGATGCTTCAATCATTTGTTGCATGGATCCTTGGAGGCGGGTGAGGAGTGTTTCCTGTGCGGATTCCACCGCCTGCCGGAGATCTTGGGCTTGATTGGTCATGGACCCGGGCGAATCATCGACGTCAACTCGACTTTGTTGTCTTTCGGAAGGGGTGTCATTTGGATCAGACATTTTGAACACTGGCTTTTTGTAACGATTTCCCACAGATGACGCCAAACTGAGGAGGATAATTTTCTCTACAGTTAAATTTGTAGAAGTGGGATTAAAACTCGGATTTGACTTTTTTTTGTCTCAATGACTGACTGTGATTGACTGGATAAATGACTACTTTGACTGGGCCTTTAGAGTGCTATCGCGCAACCTCTTTATCAGCTGCCTACGTACCCCTTATGGATCAAGTCACACATAGTTCCTTTACTGGCCTTGTAACTGCCTTGCCACTAAGTGTTTAGTGGGCTTTTTTCTAGGGAAACGTCCCCCACATCGGACCATTGAAGACCCACGTTTCGTAGGTAGTGGGCCTTAATTGCCAACTTGGCTGTTACAGGTGTTTCATTCCTCTGACCGTTTCTTCAGTCTGCTCGTGGCCCTTTGGCCTACTCGTTTTTTCGCCACGTCATTTTGAGTACGTTTGCAAGATGGAAGATCACCCGACCAGACCTCTTGTATGGTCGTGTCTTCTCTGCTCATACGCGAGGAGTAAGGTCGTCCAACCATATCTCTTGTCTGATCGTGCCTTAACTGCTCGGGGTGTATTTGTTATATATGTGTCACTTTTTAGCCTTCTGGTAACCATTGGAGCATTCTGGCAGTTTTTCAGCTTTTTCATTTTTCGATCGGAACCGCTAAAATTTTGGACTTTTAGCTATCATCCTGAGTTTAAGGACTCCGATTGAAAATCTAACTGCATATTATGTGTCCTGGTGCCATTCCAAGCCACTCACGAAAATTCCGGTAACGTTTCAGAATTTCGCAGTTCCGAATCGTATCCGGGTTTTGACCGAGCGAAAAGTCATTGGGAGACTTGACTTGGTCAATGTGGGCCCATGACTTGGTCAACTCTTTTGTTTTCTAGTGTGGTTGGGTTGACCCAAGTCAAAGTGCCCCTAAACCTAACCTAAACCTAATTAATTAGCCCTAAGTTAAGTGGGTGTGAGAGTGTGTGGTGTGTGT
The DNA here is from genome assembly GCA_030737835.1 of Acorus gramineus. Lineage (NCBI taxonomy): Eukaryota > Viridiplantae > Streptophyta > Magnoliopsida > Acorales > Acoraceae > Acorus > Acorus gramineus. The sequence goes on from CM060851.1 coordinate 12,685,543, forward strand.
GTGAGCATAAAAGCCTCCCCTATTCATCTTCTTCTCCACTCAAGCTCTCTCTCTCTCCCTCTCTTTAATCCCCCCTTTTGATCTAGTTGAAGGGGTTGAATAAAAAAACCCTAAGAAGAGAAAAGATAGGTGAGGACCCGATCTACCTTCCTATGGTCTTGGATTCGGATTCCCTCATGTGTGACCCCCTCTCATGGTCTCTTTTCTCCTCAGGTTTCAGCCACTTCAAGGGCTGAAGGAGGGCTTGGTAGTGGTGGCCTTGGAGGTGGTGTTTCGGTGCGCGAAGAGCACCCGATCTCCTTCCCTTCCCTTCCTCTCCTTTGGGTGAGTTTCCTTTCCTTCCATTCTTGTTTAGATGCATGTTTAGGAGGTGTTTTTGGGTGTGCATGGCTGTTGGGGAGTTGGAGGGGGCTGATGGGGACGGTTGGAGGTGTTAGGGTTGGCTCGGATGCATGCTGGCTCAGCGACGCCCGCAGGCAGGCAGGAGCAGGCGGTAGGCAGGGCTGGCTGGCAGGCGCAGGGCACGCGTGCGTGCGCGCGGGTGCTGCGCGTTGGGCGCCGTGCGGGGGCGTGCGCGCGGAGCGCTGCGCAGAGGCGCAGTGCGTGCTGTGCGCACGGTGAGGTGAGAGGGCGTGCGCGTGGGGTGCGCACAGGGTGCTGCGCGGGGGGCGCAGTGCGCGGGTTGAGCGGGTGGTGTGCGGGTGCTGCGCAGGGGGCGCAGTGCGCGCAGGGCGAGCGGGGAGTGCGTGCAGGGCACTGCGCTGGGGCACGGTGTGGACGGGAGTGTCACGCCCCAGGGCGGCCAACCCAGGGACGCGGCAAGTGTATATATAATATCAGAATCTACACAGGAGGTCAATAATATATATCATACACAGACAACTAGAATGACACACATGCAACAAAAGGGGCTGACATGATATATACACCAAATGCGGAAGCAAAAGACTGAATCTGTGAATAAACATTCTACAGATTCGATACTCAATCATCTGTCCTGTGAGAGCCAATATACACAAATACAACTGAACATATCCAAACACGTGCCAAGCACGGAAATCAAATACATACAGTCAAGAAGGGATGCTGATAACCTCTGGCACTCGCGGAACGTGGCGCTGCTCCGCTACTGAAGAAATCCCTCGGAAAGCTCCAACTGCTGCTCCGGCTCTAGCTCAGGCTCAGTGACCACTGGGGAAAAACATGTGCGAGGGGTGAGCCACACGCTCAGTGAATAGCACAACCCTTGCATCACAGACAATATTTACCACAATTCCATTATTTATCCATGCTCAAAGACATAACAACATAATCCAGTGATTCGTACTTCGCCGAACAACCACACCCTCACCCTCACCCATCAATGGGTGACATAGGCTATTGGGACTGATAATCATCTATTCACAAATCCAGTAGGTCACTCATCGCCAACCCACTACACCCTCACCCTCACCCTATCACGGGTGACATAGGATTTTGGGACTGACTAGGCTGTTGGTCACCCTTGGTCCACCGATAGTTCTCCCTCCACTCCGTAGGCCACTTGGTCTCCACCCACAACTTCAGCACAGTCCGTCACAAATATCGGGAGGCACCTACTGATGTGGGTCCTCCGAGGGACGGCCTTTCTAACGCTGGGGGTAGCCTCTACCGGATCCAACGCAGGGAACAGAACAGCCTAACCATACGCATATGATCCACTCGGATCCGCCGACAACACATCTCTACCACTCAAATGTCATGAACTCTTCAGAGTTCCTCCAGGGCGCATATCCAAGATGCGGGGAATAAGTACAATCAAAAGCATTGTTGGAATATCATTGGGGGAAAGAAACTCGGGAGGGCGGCGTTAGTTCCTGATACAGGATACCCCGACAACCAAACAAGGAACACGGAGTACCCTAACACGGGTCCCACCGCTGTCCTCGCAAGGCCCCTCCCCTATAATATTCACTACTCATGCTAATAATTGTACCAAACATACAACATTACATATAATATTATTGGGACTAGAAACCTTGGGAGGGCAGCATGAGGTCCCGATACAGGACATCCCGACAACCAAACAAGGAACACGGAGTACCCTAACACGGGTCTCACCGCTGTCCTCGCAAGGCTCCTCCCGATAATATTACCTAAGGCATGCGATTTAACATTCACTAGCATTTAATTTAATAAATAAACTAGTAGGACGCATACACAGGTCGAGGTTTCCTAACAAGAAACAGGGGACATGGTGCATGACTCATACACATATCCTAAGGGTGCAAGTCCCTAACATACAAGTCTAGGGTAGCATGCATTCTACAATTTAATCATACAAGCATGGATTACATATTATTGCAGGTTAATATACATCCACGGTGCCCCAGGAGAGGTCGGTATATGCCCAAGTGCGTATAACGCCTCTCTACTGGGTTGGATTGTCCCACTCACCGGAACTCGGGTCGGCGCGCGACCGTCCGTCGAGATCTGCAAAACAGGGTATTACTTGGTAAGTATAAATCCACAATTATCATTAAATACACAAATAAATACCCAAAACCCACAACAAACACCTAACACTCGGGCAAACGTGCACACGACCCGCACGCACGCTAGCCCGAGCACTCTGGCAACTACCCGCACGGCCGGCAACCACCCGCACGGCCACCAGACCGCCCGGGTGCACCGCCGCGCCTCCGCCCGCGCACCCCGCGCACCGCCGGGCCTCTGCCCGCCGCTTGGACACGCCGCCGCACCACCCGGGGCACCGCGCGTCCACTGCGCCCGACCGCAGCAGCCCGCGCGAGCCCCAACGCCTCGCGCCGCCCCCGCGAGCACCCCGCACGCCCCCGCGTGCAGCGTCTCGCCCCGCGCGCACTCCGCGCGCACCTCCGCCACCTCGCCGCGCCTCACGCGCACTACCGCCGCCTCACCGCGCCCCGCTCGCACCACCACGGCCTCGCCGCGCCCCGCGCGCACCACCACGGCCTCGCCGCGCCCTCCGCGCGCACCCTGCACTCGGCCACCACCTCGCGCACGCACCTCCCCTGCCTCAGCCACCACCACGCACCCGCGCGACCAGCTCCTCGCGCACCAGCCCGCCCAGCACCAGCCGCCCAGCACGCCTGCACGACCAACACAGCACGCCTCCCGCGCGCGCCTGCTTGCACGCCGCGCGCACGCACGCCCGCGCACGCACGCGCTCATGCCCGCGCGCGCCCAGCCCGCGCGCTGCTGCTGCTCTGCCTGCTGCCCGAGAACATCCCCTGCTGCCCGAGACCACCCAAACCACCACCCACCGACCTTCGACCACCTCCACCGCCCTCCGACGGCTACCCACAGCCGCCGACCACCCCTCATACACAGATCCACCCTCCTAGCATACATCTATGCAAGAAAAAGAGGGAAAGAAGGCTTACCGAGGAGAGGAAGAGGCGTCCGGTGGCTCTCTGCGCACCGGAACCTTTCCCAAAAGCTCTCCTACGCCCCGATCTACCACGGCCCTCGAATTGGGCCAAAACAGAGGAGAAAGAGGGGAGGTCATAGTGGCTAGAGTCGTCGGAATCGGGTTTTGAAACCACCGGAGCGTAGATCGGGACCCGATCTACACTTCCCGTGCTTTGGGTTTTCGATTTTGAAGGGTCTAAGGGGCTCAAACGGAAGAAAAACGGAGAAGGGGAGAGAGAGGGCTCGGGGAGGAAGACGATGAACAGTAACTCGGGATTTTAGATCCCACTTATTTATAGTGCGCGACTTAAAAACCCGGATACGCCCCGGAACTGTGAAATTTTTGGAAACGATGCCGGAATTCGATGAAATTTTCGTGAGAGGTCTAAAATGGCACCAGGACACCAAATATGCAGTTAGATTTTCAATCGGAGTCCTCTAGCTCAGGACGATAGCTAACAGTCCAAAAATAAGCGGTTCCGATCGAAAACCGGTAAAAACAAAAAAACTGCCAGAACGCTCTAACGGTTACCAGCAGGTTAAAAGTGACACATATATAACAGGGAGTGCGTGCGGGCGCTGCGTTGGGGCGCAGTGCGAGCTGGTTCATCCTGGGCTGGACGCGCGGTGCGCACAGGCGCGCGCGTGCTTGCGCCCGAGCGTGCGGTGTGTCTGGGCGCGCGGGCTGGGCTTGGCAGCGTGTATGGGCATGCGGGCAGGGGGCTCGACAGTGCGTCTGGGTGCGCGGGCTGGGGCGCGGTTGTGCGCTCGGGGCGGGTGGCTGTGCGTATGGCTGCCCGAGGGTTCGGGAGTGAGTCGGGGTGCTCAGACTCGCGTGGGTACAGGCCGTATGTACGCTTGTCCGAGTGTTGTGTATTTTTAGTGTATTTTTGTATGTATTGTGTATTTTACTCATCGTGTTTAATACCCTGTCTTGCAGATCTTGACGGACGGTCATGCGACGACCCGGGTATTGGTGAGTGGAACAATCCAACCCAGTAGGGAGGCGCTATATGCACTTGGGCGTATACCGTCCTCCCCTGGGGTACCATAGTTTTATATTAACTTGTAAAATCTATGCAAGCATGATTAGTTTGTAGTATGCATGCCACCCTAGACCTTATATGTTAGGGACTTGCACCCTTAGGATATGGGTAAGAGCCATGCATCCTGACACCATGTTATCATGCTAGGAATGCCTTGACCTATGCATGTGTCCTATTAGTTTAATTTATTAAATTAAATGCGAACTTATGGTATTTTGCATGCCTTAGTAAGTATTATAACCTGGTGGTTATTATATATGTTCCCCGCATCTTGGTTATGCGCCCTGGAGGAATTCTGGAGAATTCATGACATTAGAGTTGTTGAGATGCGTTGCCGACGGATCCAAGTGGATCGTATACGTGTGGATAGGCTGTTTCTGTTCCCTTTGTTGGATCCGTATAGAGACCGCCCCGGCATTAGACAGGCCTTCCTGACAGAGGGCTCCCATCAGTAGGCACCTCCTGATTTGGGTTTGCAGTGTGCTGAATTGTGGGAGTAGACCAGGCGGCCTACGGAGTGGAGGAGAGACTATCGGTGGACCAAGGGTGATTAACAGCCTAGTCAGTCCCAATAGCCGTGTCACCAATTTAGAGGGTGAGGGTGAGGGTGTGGTGGGTCGGCGATGTAGCGACCCACTGGATTGTGTAGTTCCTGCCACTTTGAGGCTTTGAATAATTAATTGTGGTTAATATGAATTGTGATGCATGGGTTGTGCTATTCACTGAGCGTGTGGCTCACCCCTCGCATAATTTTTCTCCAGTTATCACTGAGTCGGATCTGAAGGAGGAGCTCCCCGAGGGACTTCATCAGTAGCGGAGCAGCGCCACGTCCCGCGAGTGTTAGAGGCCATCAGCATCCCTTTTTGATTGTATGTATTATATTTCCGTGCTTGGGCACCTGTTTGTATTATATTGGATGTCATTGTATATATTGACTCTCACAGGACAGTTGATTATGTATCGAGTCTGTAATATGTTTTTGAATTACAGACTCAGTCTTTTAGCTTCCGCTATTTGTGTATATATCATGTCAGCCTTGCTTTTGTCTGTGTTGTCATTTTAGCTGTTGTTAGAGTATGTTATTGACCTCCTGTATAGACTGTTGATATCATATATACACTTGCCGCGTCCTAGGGACGGCCGCCTTGGGGCGTGATAGTATTCTTTCACGAGGTGCCTGACTGTCCAACTAGACCCTAGATCTACTCGTGTCAACGCATTTGGGAAAGTCATCTTTGCTCAGAATCCATACTCTGATTCGCAGGGCCCACGCATGGCCCATATCCGTCTTGCTATGACACGTCAGTCCTGGCCTAACACGTGTCGTGGTGCTGATTTTTACCTCCAGAAGCTCTGATAAGCTATTCTCACCTTTGATCAGTTAGCGGCTGCCTCTCCTCCAGCAGATGTGGTGCCAGTGCGAGGTTCAGCACCCATCACAGCAGTACCACTCCAGTCCAGGCGACCGGAGACGCGACGCTATTACCACTGTCAACGCATCGGGCATATTTCGTATAATTGCCCAGATGCTGGCCGACCCCGTGTGCAGCCTCAGCGTCAGCAGCAGCAGCCACAGGGTGGCCGTATTGACCAGTGGAGGCAGCCAGTGCAGCCTGCGAGGCGTGCCCCTGCTCCTCAGCCGCGGTTTGTTCAGGGCAGAGTTGTAGCACTTTCGGCCGAGGAGGCACAGGTTTCGGGTATCATGGTCCGAGGTATTGTTTTTGTTTTCCTAGTTCCTTATGTATATATGTGTGTTGGTTGCTGTTATGCATGTGTGTGATATCTCGATGAGCGGGTATCGAGAGTGGTTGTTCGAGTTGAGGAGGCCGGGTTGTAGCCGTCCTGGCAGAAGGCTCCCATCCGTAGGTACCACCGATGCAGTCGGAGGGGTACTGATCGTGGGAGTATGCCAGGTAGAGGCTACCCGGGAGAGGATTAATGAATGATGTCGCGAGCGTGGAATCGTTCTCCCCTTCGTTGGATCTGTGTAGGGACTCCTCAGCGTTAGACAAGCCTTCCTGACAGAGGGCTCCCATCAGTAGGCACCTCCTGATTTGGGTTCGGACTGTGCTGAATTGTGGGAGCGGACCAGGCGGCCTACGGTGTGGAGGAGAGGCTACCGGTGGACCAGGGGTGTAGAGCAGTCTAAGTCTCTCCCAAAGTCCCAATATGTCTCCTTTCGGGAGTGAGGGTGTGGATGAGGCGAAGACGCGTCGCCTCGTGACCCAATTGTTGTTCGACCGTTCCCAAGGATGTTGGGTCCGGTCTTGTGATGGAGGTTGAAGGTTATCGGTGGGTGATTATCTAGATGTAGATGATCCAGTGGGGTTGGTAGTATTCTTTAAGGGTGATGTCTTCTTCTAGTGTTCCTTTTCTGGGTTAAGGGGCCGTGTGAGGTCAGCGTTGAGACCCGGGCTAGGGTACTCCGTGTTCCTTGTTTGGTTGTCGGGGTATCCTATATCGGGACCTCATGGTGCCCTCCCAAGGTTTCTTTTCCCAGTCAAGAAATACCCTGGAAGCATCAGCTGATGGTGGTTTAAGTGCGAGTTTTGGTTGGAGCGTATGGTTTTCTGGGCCACGTGATTTCCGGCGAGGGCATATCCGTGGACCCGGTCAAGACGCTTGTTGTGTCAAATTGGCGTCGACCGTCGAACCCCACTGAGATTCGGAGCTTCCTGGGCTTGGCGGGTCATTGCAGGAGGTTTGTCGAGGGTTCTCGAAGATAGCTGTACCTCCTAACCTCCTCTCTCGGAAGGATGTCTGGTTTGAATGGTCCCCGTCTTGCGAGGAGAGCTTCCTGGAGTTTAAGCGAAGGCTCACCTCAGCGCCAGTTCTTACCCTTCCATCTGGGAGGGGTGGGTTCGCAGTTTGCTCCGAGGCATTGCGGTTGGGTGTGGGTTGCGTCCACGATCCTGCTCACGTCATCCCGTCTGAGCCGCTCGTCTTCGAGCCGGACTTGTCATTCGTGGAGCAGCCGATTGAGGTCATGGACCACCGCGAGAAAGGGCTCCGCACCAAGACCGTCCAGTTGGCAGTTTTCAGTTTTTTTCGTTTTTCGATCGGAACCGCTAAAAATTTCGGGCTTTTAGCTGTCACCCTGAGTTTGAGGGCTCCGATTGAAAATCTAACTGCATATTATGTGTCCTGGTGCCATTCCAAGTCACTCACGAAAATTTCATCGAATTCCGATAATGTTTCAGAATTTCACAGTTCTGAAGCGTATCCGGGTTTTGACTGAGCGAAAAGTCATTGGGAGACTTGACTTGGTCAAAGTTGACCTTTGACTTGGTCAAATGAGTTTGGATTTTAGTGTGGTTGGGTTGACTAGGGTCAAACCACACTTAAACCCCCCCTAATCCTAGCCTAAACCTAATTAGGGCTAATCTAAGTGGGTGTGAGAGTGTTTGGTGGGGGGAGTGAGTATAAAGAAATCCTACGACTTCAAACCCCCCACTATTCATCATCTTCTCCACCCAAATTTCTCTCTCCTCCTCTCTTTAAAACCTCATTTTGACCTAGCTAAGGTGGTTGAAACCAAAAACCTTAAGAAGAGAAAGGATAGGTGAGCTCCCGATCTATCTTCCGGTGGTCTCGGATTCGAGTTCCCACATGCGTGGCCCCCTCTCATGCCCTCTTTTCTCCTCTGATTTCAGCCTCTTTGAGGGCTGAAGGAGATCTTGGTGGTGGTGGCCTTGGAGGAGGTGTTTCGGTGCTCAAAGAGCACCCGTTCTTCCTCCCCTTCTCTTCCTCTCCTAGGGTAAGGTTTCTTTCCTTCCTTTTCTTGCTTAGATGCATGTTAGGAGGGTGGTTTTGAGTTGGGTGGCTGTCGGTGGTGGTGGGTGGTTGTTGGCGGCGGTTGGTGGCGGTTGGAGGCCATGGGTGGCCGTCGGAGAGGTGGTAGGTTGGCTCGGGTAGGCTGGCAGCGCAGGCAGCGCAGGCAGGCGGGCTGGCAGGCGCAGGGCTGGGCGCTGTCGGGCAGGTGGCAGGGCACGCGCGCGTGCGCGCGGGCGTGCGCTCGGGTTGAGCAGGATGTGCAGGTGCTGCGCGCTGGGCGCCGCACGAGGGCGTGCGCGCGGAGCGCTGCACAGAGGCGCAGTGCGTGCTGCGCGCGCGGAGCCGCGTGCGGGTGTTGCGCGCAGGGGGCCGTGCGGGGGCGTGCGTGTTATATATATGTCACTTTTAACCTTCTGGTCACCGTTGGGATATTCTGGCAGTTTTTTAGTTTTTTTTGTTTTTCGATCGGAACCGCTAAAATCTTGGACTGCTAGCTATTGTCCTGAGTTTGAGGACTCCGATTGAAAATATAACTGCATATTATGTGTCCTGGTGCCATTCCAAGCCGCTCACGAAAATTTCATCAAATTCCGGTAACGTTTCAGAATTTCACAGTTCCGGGGCGTATCCGGGTTTTGACCGAGCGAGAAGTCATTGGGAGAGTTGACTTGGTCAAAGTGGGCCCATGACTTGGTCAACCCCTTTTGTTTTTTTGTGTGGTTGGGTTGACCCAAGTCAAATCTCACTTAAGCCTCCCTAATGCTAGCTTAAACCCTAATTAACCTAGCTTAGCCTAATCTAAGTGTGGGGATTATATATAAGTGAATCTAAAATATCTCCCCCACTATTCATCATCTTCTCCAATGGATTTTCTCTCTCCCCCTCTCTCTTTTTCTTGGTTTTGACCTAGCTAGAGGGGTTAAAATAAAAAACCCAAAGAAGAGAAAGGTTAGATCTCATCCCGATCTATCCAATGGTGGTCTCGGATTCGAGTTCCCACGAGTTCTAACGCCCTCTTCTCTCCTCTGATTTCAGCCATATTGAGGGCTGAGGGAGATCGTGGTGGTGGTGGTCCTTGAAGAAGTGTTTCGGTGCGCGGAGAGCAACCGAACTTCCCTTCCTTCCTTTCCTTCCTTGGGTAAGGTTTCCTTCCCTTCCTTTCTTGTTTAGATGATTGTTAGGAGGGTGTTTTTGAGTGGGGGTGGCTGTGGGTGGCCGTTGGTGGCGGTTGGAGGCGGTTGGAGGCCGTTGGTGGCCGTCGGAGTGGTGGTAGGCTGTCCCAGGTTGGCTGGCAGGCAGGCAGGGCAGTGCAGGCAGGCGCAGTGCTGGGCGCTATCGGGCATGCTGGCAGGGCAGCACGGGCGTGTGCGCAGGCCTGCGCGAGGGCGTGCGATGGGCGTGCGCGCGGGTGGAGCTCGGTTCGGGGGCATGCGGGCAGCGGCGCGCACAGGCAGGCAGGCGCAGGCGGGCAGGCTCAAGCAGGCAGGCGCAGGCGGGCGAGCTGCGGGCAGGCGCGCTGGGCGCGTGCTGACGGGCTCGCTGGGCGCAGTGCGCGGTGTGCGCGCAGAGCGCTGCGCAGGGGCGCGTGGCGAGCGGGTGGTGCGAGCGGGTGATGCCAGCGGGTGGTGCGCGCGGGGTGCGCGCGGGATGCTGTGATGGGGCGCTGGGCGTGCGGGTGTGCGCGCGGGTTGCTGCGCTGGGGCGCAGTGAGCGCGCGGTGCACCGGTGGGGGGCTCGGCAGGGTGTCCGTGTCACGCCCCAGGGCGGCCGTCCCCGGGACGCGGCATGTGTATATATCATATCAGAAGCCTAACATGAGGTCAAATACATATACTCTAAACCACTGATAAAAATGACAACATAGATCAAACAAGGCTGACATAGTATATACACAATGTAGCGGAAGCTAAAAACTGAGTCTGTAATCAAAACATATTACAGACTCGATACACAATCATACGTCCTGTGAGAGCCAATATACATAGAAACAACTGAACATATACAAACACGTGCCAAGCACGGAAATCATAATACATACAGACAAGAAGGGATGCTGATAACCTCTGGCACTCGCGGAACGTGGCGCTGCTCCGCTACTGAAGAAATCCCTCGGAAAGCTCCAACTGCTGCTCCGGCTCTAGCTCAGTGACCACTGGGGAAAAACATATGCGAGGGGTGAGCCACACGCTCAGTGAACAGCACAACCCATGCATCACAGACAATATTTACCACAATTCCATTATTTATCCATCTTAAACCACAATTTCCATAACCCAGATCATACCCTCACCTTTACCCCTCACCAGGGGACTCAGGATGTTGGGACTAACAATTTACCATAAATAAAACCAGCGGGTCGCTCATCGCCAACCCACTACACCCTCACCCTCACCTTTCCAAAGGTGACATAGGATTTTGGGACTGACTAGGCTGTTGGTCACCCTTGGTCCACCGATAGTCTCTCCTCCACTCCGTAGGCCGCTTGGTCTCCACCCACAACTTCAGCACAGTTCGAAACCAAATCAGGAGGTGCCTACTTATGTGGGTCCTCCGAAGGACGGCCTTTCTAACGCTGGGGGTAGCCTCTACCGGATCCAACGCAGGGAACAGAACAGCCTATCCATACGCATATGATCCACTCGGATCCGCCGACAACACATCTCTACCACTCAAATGTCATGAACTCTTCAGAGTTCCTCCAGGGCGCATATCCAAGAATGCGGGGAAAATAAGTACGATCAAAAGCAGTGTTGGAATATCATTGGGGAAAAGAAACTCGGGAGGGCGGCGTGAGTTCCCGATATAGGATACCCCGACAACCAAACAAGGAACACGGAGTACCCTAACCCGGGTCTCACCGCTGTCCTCGCAAGGCCCCTCCCCTATAATATTCACTACTCATGCTAATAATCATACTAAGCATACAACATTACTTATAATATTATTGGGACTAGAAACCTTGGGAGGGCAGCATGAGGTCCCGATACAGGACATCCCGACAACCAAACAAGGAACACGGAGTACCCTAACACGGGTCTCACCGCTGTCCTCGCAAGGCTCCTCCCGATAATATTACCTAAGGCATGCGATTTAACATACACTAGCATTTAATTGAATAAATAAACAAGTAGGACGCATACACAGGTCGCGGTTTCCTAACATGAAACAGGAGACATGGTGCATGGCTCATACACATATCCTAAGGGTGCAAGTCCCTAACATGCAAAGTCTAGGGTAGCATGCATTCTACAATTTAATCATACAAGCATGGATTACATATTACTGCAGGTTAATATTCATCCACGGTGCCCCAGGAGAGGTCGGTATACGCCCAAGTGCGTATAACGCCTCTCTACTGGGTTGGATTGTCCCACTCACCGGAATCGGGGTCGTCGCGCGACCGTCCGTCTAGATCTGCAAGACAGACATTCAATATGGTGAGTTAAAATCCATACATACCACAAGAGACAACCAAAAATACACCAAACCCATAACAAACACCCAACACTCGGGCAAACGTGCATACGACCTGCACGCACACTAGCCCGAGCACTCCGACAACCACCCGCACGGCCGGCCACCACCCGCACGGCCACCCGACCGCCCGGACGCGCCGCCGCGCCTCAGCTTGCGCACCCCGCACGCCTCGCGCCGCCCGCGAGCACCCCGCGCGCCCCCGCGCGCAGCGCCTCACCTCGCGCGCACCACCGCCGCCTCACCGCTCCCCGCGCGCACCACCACGGCCTCCCCGTGCCCCGCGCGCACCGCCCGCGCGCACCCCCGCCTGCACTGCGCCCCCGCGCAGCGTCCAAGACTGCCTGCCGCACGCCCGAGTGCCCCCCGCCCCACGCGCAGCACCCGCGCGCGCCCTGCCCGCCTGGCGCCTAGCGCCCCGGGCCCTAACCCAGCACCCGCAGCCCAGCACCCCGGCGCTCAGCGCCTAGCACCCGGGACCGTCACCCAGCGTCCACGCGCACGCCCGCGCAGCACGCACCCAGCGCGCCTGGCAGCACGCGCTCAGCGCGCCTGCCAGCCTGCGCGCGCTGCTGCCCGCGCTGCCTGCCTGCGCGCGTCGCCGAGTGGCCCGAGCACCGCTCGCCTACCCACCCGAGTACCGTCCGCCTGGTGCCCGAGCACCGCTCGCCTACCCACCCGAGTACCGTCCGCCTGGTGCCCGAGCACCCCCTGCCAGCTGCCCGAGCATGGCCTGCCCAGCCGGCCTGCCCGCAGCCTGCCAGCTCCGCACGCCTCCCCCTGCATCCCCCGAGCGCACGCCCGCGCGCGCACACGCGCGCACGCACTCGCGCGCCCAGCAAACTGGTGCACCTGCTCCTGACTACCCAGCCAGCCGCACCCAGCGCTCCCAGCATGCCTGCGCACAGCACGCCCAGCACTCGCGCCTGCTGGCCACCATCTCCACCCGCGCGCACGCCTGCGCGCACGCGCCCCTGCCAGCTGCTGCGCCTGCTGCCTGTGCTGCTGCCAGTGCTGCTGCCACCAGCCACCCTGCCCGAGCACCTCCACCACCACTCCTCTGGCCACCAATGGCCTCCGACCACCTCCACAGCCCTCCGACGACCACCCACCGCCTCCGACCTCCACCCAACCTCATTTCCCACCTCCTAACATCCATCTAAACAAGAAAAGAGGGGAAAATAGGGCTTACCAAGGGAGGGAGCGAAGTCCGGACGCTCTCCGCGCACCGAAACCTTTCTCAACGGCCCTCTCACGCCCCGATCTACCTTGGCCTTCAAAACGGGCCAAATCAGAGGACAAAGAGGGGAGGTCGGGGAGGCTAGGATCGCCGGAAACGGGATTTGAAGACACCGGAGCATAGATCGGGACCCGATCTACACTTCCTGTGCTTTGGATTTTTGGTTTTGAAGGGCTTAGGGGGCTTGAAAGTGAGAAAAAGAGAGAGGGGAGAGAGAAAATCACTTTGGTAGGGATAATGAATAGTAACTCGGGATTTAGCTTTCACTTATATATAGTGCGCGACTTAAAAACCCGGATACGCCCCGGAACTGCGAAATTTCAGGACCGTTACCGGAATTCGATGAAATTTTTGTGAGAGGTCTAAAATGGCACCAGGACACCAAATATGCAGTTAGATTTCCAATCGGAGTCCTCTAACTCAGGACGATAGCTAACAGTCCAAAAATTAGCGGTTCCGATCGAAAAACCGAAAAAAACGAAAAACTGCCAGAACGCTCCAACGGTTACCAGCAGGCTAAAAGTGACACATATATAACAGTCCGGGCGTGCGGGCCGGGCTCGGCCGTGCGACTGGGCGGGCGGGCCGGGGCTCGGCTGTGCGCCCGAGGTGGGGGGCAGTGCGTGCGGCTGCCCGGTGGGATCGGGATTGAGTTGGGGTGCTCAGGCTCGCGTGCGTACGGGCCGTATGTACGTTTGCCCGAGTGTTGTGTATTTTTAGTGTATTTTTGGTATATTTGTGTATTTTACTCACCTAGTTGATTACCCTGTTTTACAGATCTGGACGGACGGTCACGCGACGACCCGACTATCGGTGAGTGGGACAACCCAACCCAGTTGGGAGGCGTTATATGCACTTGGGCGTATACCGTCCTCCCCTGGGGCACCATAGTCAATATTAACTTGTTAATATGCAATCTCTGCAAGCATGATCAGTGAGTAGAATGCATGCCACCCTAGACTTTGTATGTTAGGGACTTGCACCCTTAGGATATGTGTAAGAGCCATGCATCTTGTCACCCTGTTCTCATGCTAGGAAGCCTCGACCTATGCATGTGTCCTACTAGTTTGACTTATTAATTTTAAATTCGAACTTTAGTAGTTCAGCATGCCTTGATAATATTATAGGGAGGGGCCTTGCGAGGTCAACATTGAGACCCGGGCTAGGGTACTCCGTGTTCCTTGTTTGGTTGTCGGGATATCCTATATCGGGACCTCATGCTGCCCTCCCAAGGTTTCTTTTCCCAATAATATTATAACCTTGTTATTATTATAATATATGCTTCCCCGCATCTTGGTTATGCGCCCTGGAGGAAGGCAGAGACTACCCCGGCGTTAGAAAGGCTGTCCCGTGGAGGGGCTCCCATCAGTAGGCACCTCCTAATTTGGGACGGACTGTGCTGAATGTGGGGGTGGCCGAATGGCCTACGGAGTGGGGAGAGACTATCGGTGGACCAAGGGTGACCAACAGCCTAGTCAGTCCTAATATCCTATGTCACCTATTGAGGGGTGAGGGTGTAGTGGGTTGGCGATAGCGACCCACTAGTTTGTAAGTCCCAATATCCTATGTCACCTATTGAGGGGTGAGGGTGAGGGTGTAGTGGGTTGGCGATAGCGACCCACTGGATTTGTGTAGTTAGTCCCAATATCCTATGTCACCATATTGAGGGGTGAGGGTGAGGGTGTAGTGGGTCGGCGATATAGCGACCCACTGGATTGTTTGGTTCCAGCCACTTTGAGGCTTGAATAATGAGATAGTGGTTAATAAAAGAATCTGGTGGTTAATATAATTGTGATGCATGGGTTGTGCTATTCACTGAGCGTGTGGCTCACCCCTCGCATATATTTTCTCCAGTGCTATCTGAGTCAGATTTAGGGGAAGGAGCTCCCCGAGGGACTTCATCAGTAGCGGAGTAGCACCACGTCCCGCGAGTATCAGAGGCTATCAGCATCCCTTTTGATTGTATGTATTATATTCCGTGCTTGGGCACGCGTTTGTATTCTATTTGGATGTCTTTGTATATATTGGCTCTCACAGGACAGTTGATTATGTATCGAGTTTGTAATATGTTTTTGAGTTACAGATTCAGTCTTTTAGCTTCCGCTATTTGTGTATATATCATGTCAGCCCCTTCGTTGTCTGTGTTGAAATTGTTGATGTTGTTTAGGGTATATTATTGACCTCCTGTTTAGACTGCTGATATCATATATACACTTGCCGCGTCCCGGGGACGGCCGCCCTGGGTAGTGACAGCCCTCCCCTGGGGCACCATAATTGTATATTAACTTGTGATAATGTAAAACTATGCAATGCATGATTAATATGATGTATCCATGCCACATTAGACTTTGTATGCTAGGGATATGCACCCTTATATCATGTATAGAGGCCTATGCATGCCTAGACACCATGTCCCTCGATTGGAAAGCCCCGAACTATGTATGTTCCCATCTAGTTTAATCTAATTAAATCAAAATGAGAGCATATAGTTATAAGCATGCCTTAGAGAATATATATTTCCCCGCATCTTAGTTATGCGCCCTAGAGGAATTCTTGAGAATTCATGACATTAGTAGAGTTACAATCGTTGTCGACGGATCCAAGAGGATCGTATACGCGTGAGTAGGCTGTCTTCTCCTTTTGGTTGGATCCGATGTAGGGACTCCCCGGCGTTGGAAAGCTGACCTGACAGAGGGCTCCCGTCCGTAGGTACCTCCGATGCGTCGGACAGTACTGATAGTGGGAGTATACCAGGTAGAGGCTACGGAGTGTGGGAGAGGCTACCGGGTGGACCACGGGTGGAGAGCGGTCTAGTATGCCCCAAGAGGCCCATGTCACCCCCAGTAAAGGGTGAGGGTGAGGGGGGAGGTGGGTTGGCGATGAAACGACCCACTAGAATGTGTAGTTGCTCCCGTGTTAGGGACTATAAATTATTTAAGGTTAATATGAATTGTGATGCATGGGTTGTGCTGTTCACTGAGCGTGTGGCTCACCCTCGCATATTCTTTTTCTCCAGTTATATCTGAGTCGGATCTGAAGGAGGAGCTCCCCGAGGCACCACAGCAGTAGCAGAGCAGCGTCACGTTCTGCGAGTGAGAGGCCATCAGCATCCCCTTCTTGATTGTATGTATTGTTATCCGTGCTTGGGCACACACTTGTATTTGGATGTCATTGTGTATATTGGCTCTCACAGGACAGTTGATTATGTATTCGGGTCTGTAATATGTCTTTGAATTACAGACTCAGTCGTTTAAGCTTCCGCTATTTGTATATATTATGTCAGCTACATTTTTGTCTGTGTTGTCATTTTCGATGTTGTTTAGAGTATTTTATTGATCTCCTGTATAGACTGCTAATATTATATATATTTGCCACGTATCGGGGATGGCCGCTCTGGGGCGTGACAGTTTAAATGTCCCAAAGAGAAGTGAAGGAGAAGGTGAAGAAGGTTTGTGTGGGTGTGTTACGTTGTTGATCTCCTCTCTCTCAAGCTCCCTTTTCTTGATCCTTCCCCCCCTTGATTTGTTATATATGTGTCACTTTTTGGCCTGCTGGTAACCATTGGAGCATTTTAGCAGTTTTTGAAACTTTTGCATTTTTCGATCGGAACTGCATAATTTTGGACTGTTAGCTATCGTCTGAGTTAGAGGACTCCGATTGAAAATCTAACTGCGTATTATGTGTCCTGGTGCCATTTTAAGCCACTCATGAAAGTTTCATCGAATTCCGGCAACGTTTCCAAAATTTCGCAGTTCCGGGGCGTATCCGGGTTTTTAAGTCGCACACTATATAAGAGTGGGATCTAATTTTTGAGGTACTATTCATTATCCCTACCAACCCTTCCCCTCTCTCCTCTTCTCCATTTTTCTCACTTTTGAGGCCCCTAGACCCCTCAAAATCAAAAACCCAAAACCTAAGAAGTGTAGATCGGGTTCCCCGGTACCTTCAAATCCCGTTTTCGGCCACTCTAGCCCCTCCGTCCTGCCCTCTTTCTCCTCTGTTTTGGCCCGTTTCGAAGGCCGAGATAGATCGGGGCGTGAGAGGGCCGTTGAGAAGGGTTTCGGTGCACGGAGAGCACCCGATCACCTCTTCCTCCCCCTTGGTAAGCTCTTTTTCCCTCTTTTTCATGCTTAGATGTTTGATAGGAGGGGTTTTTGTGTTGGGGGGGTGGTCGGCGGCTGTGGGGGGGGGGTGGTCGGAGGTGGTTGGGGGCGGTCGGAGGCCGTCGGAGGCTATTGGGTGGTGGTGGGGGTGCTCGGGCAGTGGAGGGACCTGTTCCGGGCAGCAGGCAGCAGCGGCAGCGGCCCAGGCAGCGCGCAGGCTGGGCGCGCGCGGGCATGCGCGCGTGCGTGCGCGGGCGTGCGTACGCGAGGGGTGCGCGCGGGTGTACGCGGGTCTGGTGCGGGGAGCTGGTCGGGCAGCTGTGCGCGGGGGTCTGGTGGCGAGCTGCGCGCGAGGTGCTGGTCGCGCAGGTCTGTGCGCGAGGAGCTGGTCGCGCGGGTCTGTACGCAAGGAGCGGGTCGCGCGGGTGCTAGGCGTGCGGCAGGGGTGGTGCGTGCGCGAGGTACTGGCCGAGACAGTGGTGGTGTGTGCGCGAGGTGATGGCCGAGGCAGGGGTGGTGTGTGCGCGAGGTGGTGGCCGAGGGCAGTGCGCGCGGGAGGGCGTGCAGGGTGCGCGGGAGGGCGCGGTGAGGCGGCCGTGGTGCGCGCGAGGCGCGGCGAGGCGGCAGAGGCGCGCGCGAGGCGCGGCGAGGTGGCGGAGGTGCGCGCGGGGTGCGTACGGGGCGAGGCGCTGCGCGCGGGGGCATGCGGGGTGCTCGCGGGCCGGCGCAAGGCGTGCGGGGTGCGTGGGCTGAGGCGCGGCGGTGCACCCGGGCGCTCGGGTGGCCGTGCGGGTGGTTGCCGGTCGTACGGGTGGTTGCCGGGGGTGTTGGGTGTTTGATTTGGGATTTTGGGTGTCTATTTGTGTATGTTGTGTATTTTTGGGTAATTGTGGATTTACATTCACCCAGTTAATATCCTGTCTTGCAGATCTCGACGAACGGTCGCGCGTCGACCTGATTTCCGGTGAGTGGGACAACCCAACCCAGTTTGGGAGGCGTTACATGCTTTGGGCGTGTACCGTCCTCCCCTGGGGCACATAGTTAGTATTAACTGCTTTGATATAATCCATGTAAGCATGATGTGTGTGTGTAGAATGCATGCCACCCTAGACTTGTATGTTAGGGACTTGCACCCTTAGGATGTTGTGCATGAGCCGTGTATCATGTCACCCCGTTATCATGCTAGGAAAGCCCTGACCTGAGTATGCGTCCCATTAGTTTGATTTATTTATTTAAATGGAAACTGCGATATATATATATTAGCATGCCTTGGGAATATAGGGGGCCTTGCGAGGTTAACATTGAGACCCGGATTAGGGTACTCCGTGTTCCTTGTTTGGTTGTCGGATGTCCTACATCGGGACCTCAGGTTACCCTCCCACGGTCTCTTTTCCCCTTTATGCATTATTTATATTCCCCGCATCCTGGTTATGCGCGCTGGTGGAATTCAGAGGAATTCAAGACATCAGAGTTGTAGAGATGTGCTGTCAGCGGATCCGAGTGGATCATATGCGATGGATAGGCTGTTCTGTTTCCCTCCATTGGATCTGTGTAGAGACTACCCCGGCGTTAGAAAGGTTTGTCCCGTGCAGGGGCTTCCATCAGTAGGCGCCTCCTGATTTTGTGAAGGACTGCGCCGAACGTGGAAGTGGCCAAACGACCTACGGAGTGGGGAGAGACTATCGGTGGACCGAGGGTGACCAACAGCCTAGTCAGTCCCAAGAGCCTAGGTCACCTGTTGAGAGGTGAGGGTGAGGGTATGGTGGGCCGGCGATGCGACGACCCACAGGATTGTGAATGGATGATTATCTACCCATTAAGTCCCAACATCCTAGGTCACCTATTGAGGGTGAGGGTGAGGGTAAGGGTGTGGCGGTTCGGCGATGTGACGAACCCCCGGATTTGTGATGTTTATGCTGTTTTGGGGCTTGTGGCTTGATTTAAATGTGGTTAATATGAACTGTATGCATGGGTTGTGCTATTCACTGAGCGTGTGGCTCACCCCTCGCATATTATCTTTTTCAGTGATCTCTGAGGGAGGAGCTTCCCGAGCGACTACACCAGTAGAGGAGTAGCGCCGCGTCCCACGAGTTTTGAGGCCATCAGCACCCTTCTTTCTGTTGTATGTATATATTCTGTGCTTGGGCACCTAGTTTGGATTATGTATGGATTTTTTTGTTGTGTATATATGGACATGTTGGCTCTCACAGGACGTATGATTATGTATCGAGTCTGTAATATGTTTTGATTACAGACTCAGTCTTTTAGCTTCCGCATTTGGTGTATATATTATGTCAGCCCTGCTTTTATCTGTGATGTCATTTTTAGTTGTTGTTTGTGGTATATTATTGAACTCTTGTTACTGATATCATATATACACTTGCCGCGTCCCGGGGACGGCCGCCCTGGGGCGTGACATGATTTGCAGCCAAGAAGGAGGCTGAGGAGAGGCTGAGGAGGTGGTGGTAGTGGTGGTGGCGGTTGAGGTGGTCGCGGGTGCATCGAGGGCCCCCAAGCCTCCCCCTTTCATTTCCCCTCCAAAGGTGAGCTTTTCCCCTTCTTTTCTTGATTTTTATGGCTTAGGGTTAGTTGGGAGGGTCATGCATGTTGGGTAGATGGGTTAGGGTGTGTGTGAGGGGTTGGGAAGGGTTAAAAAGGGGTTAGGGTAGGCTGGGCACGCGCAGGGGGTTGTCTGCTCGCGTGAGCGCGCATGCGTGCGCGCAGGCGGGGGCTGGCAGGAGCGCATAGTGGGCGCGCGGGTGCTGGAGCGAGCGGGGGTGCGCGCGGGAGCGCGCGAGCTTGCAGCGCACGGGGCAGTGCGCCTGGGCGCTGGGCTGGGGACCAGTGCGCGTGCGCGCGTGTGTGTGCGTGCTGGGGCGTGCGCGCGGGGTGCTGCGCGGGGGGCGCAGTGCGGGCTGGTACGCGTTGGGATGGACGCGCGGACAGGCGCGCGGCAGTGCGCCGAGGGTGCTGGGGTGCGTGCGTGCGTGCGCATTCGTGCGTGCGCGTGTGGGGGGCCATGCGTGTGGCTGCCCGAGGGTTCGGGTAGGTGTCGGGGCACTCGGACTCGCGTGCGTACGTGCATGCTCGCATGCGTGCGAGCCCGTATGCATGCTTGTCCGAGTATTGGGTATTTCTAATGATTTCTATGTGTAAATTGTGTTGTTACTCACCAAATTGGATGCCCCTACCTTGCAGATCTCGTCAGATGGGATGCGCGAGGTCCTGGGTTGTACGATGAGTGGTTCGATTCCAACCCCCCCCCCCCCCTCTCTAGGGATGCGCTCGACCCGCATAGACGCGCGTCGCGCATCGATGGGGCCCCCTAGCTATAATATGTAGATACCATGTTAATGCATGATTAATATGATGTAACCATGCCACATTAGACCCTGTATGCTAGGGATATGCATCCATATATCATGTATAGAGGCCCATACATGCCTAGACACCATGTCCCTTGATTGGAAAGCCCCGACCTACGCATGTTTCCCATTTTGTTTAATTTATTTAAATCAAATGTGAGTATATTGTTGTAAGCATGCCTTAGAGAATATTATAACCTTGTTGTTATAATATATGTTTCCCCGCATCTTAGTTATGCGCCCTGGAGGAATTCTTGAGAATTCATGACATTAGTAGTGTTAGAAATCGTTGTCGACGGATCCAACAGGATCGTACGCGCGTGAGTAGGTTGTCTTCTCCTTTTGGTTGGATCCGATGTAGGGACTCCCCGGCGTTGGAAAGCTGACCTGACAGAGGGCTCCCGTCCGTAGGTACCTCCGATGCGTCGGACAGTACTGATAGTGGGAGTATACCAGGTAGAGGCTACGGAGTGTGGGAGAGGCTACCGGGTGGACCAGGGGTGGAGAGCGGTCTAGTCTGTCCCAAAAGGCCCATGACACCCCTAAAGGGTGAGCGTGGGGTGGATCGGCGATGTTACGACCCACTAACTTGTGTAGTTACTCCCGTATAGGGACTATGACTATTTTAAGGTTAATATGAGTATGTTGAATGGATTGTTGTTATGCCTGTGTTTTGATATCTCGATAAGTGAGTATCGAGAGTAGTTGTTTTCCATTGGGTTCGCTTTGCGAACATGGGATCGTTCTCCCCTTCGTTGGATCCGATGTAGGAACTTCTCGGGTTTAGTTGTCCTGACAGAGGGCTCCCATCCGTAGGTACCACCGATGCACTCAGAAGAGTACTGATCGTGGGAGTATACCAGGTAGAGGCTACCCGAGGAAAGGGCTACTGGCGGACCAAGGGTGTAGAGCGGTGAGTTGAGGAGATCGGGTTGTAGATACTACCCGGGAGAGGGTTAACGAATGATGTTACGAGCGTGGGAATCGTTCTCCCTTCGGCGGACCAAGGGTGTAGAGCAGTCTAAATCTCTTCCATAAGTCCCAAGAGTCTCCCTCCAGGAGTGAGGGTAAGGATGAGGTGAAGAATATCGCCGCGTGACCCATTCGTTGTTCGACCGTTCCCATAGTTGTTGGGTCCGGTCTTGAATCGATGTTCAAGGACATCGTTGGGCGATTATCTAGATGTAGATGATCCAGTAGTGTTGAGTAGACCAGTAAATCCGGGTCTCTTCGACCGACGGTATGGTCTCTAGACCAGTAAATCCGGGTCTCTTCGACCGACGGTATGGTCTCTCCCCAGACCAGTAAATCCGGGTCTCTTCGACCGATGGTATGGTCTCTCCCCAAAAGTCCCAAGAGACTCTCCTTCCGGGAGTGAGGGTGGGGGTGAGGTTGGTCGCGCCGTCGCGTGACCCAGTTATCCATGGGTTTCCACCCATGTTTTCCTTGAAAGGAAATTGATTATGTATTGAACTGTAGTATGGTGATTGGTTTCCAGCCACTCACTGAGCTTGTAGCTCACCCCTCGCATACTGTTTCTTTTCAGGGGCAGTGTTGGGCGTGGAGCTGGAGCTTTCCTGTGGCGTGGTCTTATGGGCGTGGAGCGTTCTGCCGGCGGGTGGCGAGTGCGAGGCTGTCAGCATTCCTAGAGTCATTTTATGTTTTGTAAATCGTGCATGTGGCACAAGTTGTATTTTCTTTGGTCTAGACTTGGCTCTCACAGGACAGTGATTGTGTATTCGAGTCTGTAATAATGTTTTTGATTTACAGACATTGTTTATATATTATGCTTTCGCTTTTCAGTCAGTTATCATTATCTTGCTTTGCCGCCTTGTGTATTGTTGTTGGTGTCTTTATTGACCTCAGGTATTGATAGCTGATATTTATTATTTTGCCACGTCTCGGGGACGCCTGGGGCGTGACAAATAGAATGTCAGCCGAACTCCCCGTGTCTACCAGTATCCGTTTAACGTCGTAGTTTACGATTCGCAAGGTGATGACCAGAGCGTCGCTGTGTGGTACGGATACATTGGACATATCATCGTCGGAGAAGGATATGAGCCCAAGGTCTTCCACCTTGGGTCTTTTGGGGATGAGTCGGGCTTCCTAGTTGATCTGCAAAACCTCCATATGGCACGCACTCTTTTTCTCAGCCCGTTGGACCGACTTCGGGTCTTTCAAGGCTGGTAGTCCTCCACGGATCATGTTTATAACCCCAGCCGTGTGTGATGTCACGCCCCAGGGCGGCCGTCCCCGAGACGCGGCAATATATAAAGTATCATCTATCAATACCTGAGGTCAACAAAGACTCCAACAACAACACACAAGGTGGCAAAGCAAAGATAAATGATAACTGACTGAAAAATGGAAGCATAAGATATCAACAATGTCTGTAAACCAAAAACATTATTACAGACTCGAATACACAATCACTGTCCTGTGAGAGCCAAGTCTAGTCCAAATAAAATATAACCTGTGCCACATGCACAATTTACAATACATAAAATGACTCTAGGACTGCTGACAGCCTCGCACTCGCCACCCGCCGGACAGAACGCTCCACGCACATAAGACCACGCCACAGAGAAGCTCCAGCTCCACGCCCAACACTGCCCTTGAAAAGAAACAATATGCGAGGGGTGAGCTACAAGCTCAGTGAGTGGCTGGAAACCAATCACCATTACAACAGTTCAATGTTAAGGTAATTTCCTTTCAAGGAAAACATGGGTGGAAACCCAATGGATAACAAGGTCACGCGGCGGCGCGACCAACCTCACCCTCACTCCCGGAGGATGACTCTTGGGACTTTTGGGGAGAGACCATACCGTTGGTCAAAGAGACATGGAATTACTGGTCTACTCAACACTACTGGATCATCTACATCGAGATAACTGCCCAACAATGTCTCTAAACATTGATACGTAACCGGACCCAACAACTATGGGAACAGACGAAAAATGAATGGGTCACGCGGCGATGTGACTTCACCTCATCCTCACCCTCACCCCTAAGGGTGACACAGGACTGTTGGAAGAAAACCTTTTGTTCTACACCCTTCGTCATCCGGTAGCCCTCTCTCGAGTAGCCTCTACCTGGTATACTCCCATGATCAGTACATCTGTCGAATGCATCGGTAGTACCTACAAGTGGGAGCCCTCTGTCAGGACAGCTTTAACGTCGGGTAGCTTCAACGCGGATCCGAAGAAGGGGAGAACGATTCCACGCTCACAAAATCATCCGGTAGCCCTCTCCCGCGTAGCCTCTACCTGTCGGCCTTCCACGATCAGTACATCAGCCAGATGTGTACCGCGATATGCATCAGTAGCACCTACAAGTGGTGGCACCCAAACAGGACAGCTTCGACATTGGGGGTGTTCGACGCATGACAATGTCGGGAGGAAGCACCCCACGTTCGCAAAGCGAGCCCTATGGAAAAGTCAACTACGCTCGATAATCACATATCGATAATAACAAATACTCTTGGACTTCCACATGAGTGCATCGCTCAGACGCGAGGGGTTACCTCTACTCTCACGCAGAAATAAGCCCAAGGCATATAACCCAACAGGCGGTTCATATACGCGCCTAGCACGGGTAGGCCTAACTTAATGCCAAAGCTACCGATTTAACAAAACCGATACAACAAATGAATTCTCCTGAATTCCATTCAAGTGCATCACACGGATGCAAGGGCGATTACATCGCTCGCGCACTAACTAATGAGGTACATCCCGATAGTGGGTCGTACCCATGCCTATTTCAGATAGGCCTAATTAGTTTTAACATGTGCATATATAACAGGAGAATCATATCACAGCTTTGTGCATGAACCATATGCACAATCATCTAATAATTGACTATAAGGGTAACCCCTAACATGGATTTACATCATAAACAACAAATCATACAACATGCATACAAGCGTGCAAGCATATAAGCATACCTCATACAAGTATATAAGCATCCAAGCTATACTCTAAAATGCGTTGGATATCACCAACTTAAAAAGGAAGGGTCAAGCGCGATCTCGCGCACTAACAGGTGCATGCCAATATTCCAAACGAACCTGAGTCGAGTAGGAAATCGCATCTACTTACTCAGTTCGTGCAGAGGGAGAGGGCGAGAGAGAGATCATCATCTCTTGAAGTTGGTCATAGCTTTGTCCCATTATCATGGGCGCAATAACTACACCACGCCCTCGAGTCTTATCGCAAGGGAATATTAGGCATGTGCCCATTATTAACTCAGACTTAATCATGCTGGATATTTCAATTAATATGGTAGCATTTCTCATAGGGACTACCTAAGGCATGCCATATTCTATACATTCATAAAAACACATCACACATGCCCATACATGAAGGGCGCAAGCATACATAATAATTCACACATGATTATGATACATGGGCAAGTATATGGTAGAAAAGGGGGTTCTGTTATATATGTGTCACTTTTTGGCCTGTTGGTAACCATTGGAGCATTTTAGCAGTTTTTAAAATTTTTGCATTTTTCGATCGGAACCGCATAATTTTGAACTGTTAGCTATTGTCCTGAGCTAGAGGACTCCGATTGAAAATCTAACTGCATATTATGCGTCCTGGTACCATTTTAAGCCACTCATGAAAATTTCATCGAATTCCGGCAACGTTTCCGAAATTTCGCAGTTCCGGGGCGTATCTGGGTTTTTAAGTCGCACACTATATATATGTGAGATCTAATTTTTGAAATCACTATTCATCATCCCTACCAACCTTCCCTCTCTCTTCCCTCTCTCTTTTTCTTCCTTTTGAAGGCCCTAGACCCCTCAAACCTAAAAACCCAAAACCTAAGAAGTGTAGATCGGGTCCCAATCTACACCCCGGTACCTTCAAAACCCGTTTCTGACGATCCTAGCCTCCCTGTCCTCCCCTCTTTCTCCTCTGTTTTGGGCCGTTTCGAAGGCCGAGATAGATCGGGGCGTAGGAGGACCTTTGAGAAAGGTTTCGGTGCGCGGAGAGCACCTGGTCACCCCTTCCTCACCCTTGGTAAGCTTTCTTTCCCTCTTTTTCATGCTTAGATGCTTGATAGGAGGGGGTTATTGTGCTTGGGGGGTGGTCGGCGGCTGTGGGAGGCCGTCGGAGGCGGTTGGGGGTGGTCGGAGGCCGTCGGGGGTCGGTGGGTGGTGGTAGGGGGTGCTCGGGCAGTGGGGGTCCTGTTCCGGGCAGCAGGCAGCAGCGGCAGCAGCTCAGGCAGCGCGCAGGCTGGGAGCGCGTGGACGTGCGCGCGTGCGTGCGCGCGGGCGTGCGTGCTGGTCGTGCTGGGTGTGCTCGGTGCTGTGTGCGTGAGTGCTGGTCGCGCGGGTCTGTGTGCGAGGAGCTGGTCGCGCGGGTGCTGGTGCGAGGAGCTAGTCGAGCAGCTGTGTGTGGGTGTGCTGGGCGTGCGGACGCTGGGCGTACTGCGCGCGGGTGCACCCGGAAGGAGCTGGTCGAGTGGCTGGTGCGGGGAGAGTGTGCGAGAGGGCGATGCGCGCAGAGTGCGTGCTGGCCGAGTGGGCGGTGTGTGCAGGGAGGTCGTGCAGGGTGCGCGCGGGGTGCGCGCGTGGTGCGGCGAGGCGGCTGTGGTGCGCACGGGGCGCGGCGAAGCGGCCGTGGTGCGCGCGGGGCGTAGCAAGGCGGCTGTGATGCGCGCGGGGCGCGGCGAGGTGGTGGAGGTGCGCGCGGTGCGAGGCGCTGCGCGCGGGGGCGTGCGGGGTTCTCGCAGGCCGGCGCGAGGCATGCGGCGCAGTGGACGCGCGGTGCCCCGGGTGGTGCGGCGGCGTGTCCAGGCGGCGGGCAGGGGGCCCGGCGGGGCGCGGGGTGCGTGGGCCGAGGCGCGGCGGTGCCCCCGGGCGGTCGGGTGGCCGTGCGGGTGGTTGCCGGAGTGCTCAGGCTAGCGTGCGTGCGAGTCGTGTGCACGTTTGCCCGAGTGTTGGGTGTTTGATTTGGGATTTTGTGTATTTTGGGGTATTTGTGGATTTATACTCACCAGTTAATACCTTGTCTTGCAGATCTCGACGGACGGTCGCGCGTCATGCCTTGGGCGTGTACCGTCCTCCCCTGGGGCACATAGTTAGTATTAACTGTTTATTTATAATCCATGTAAGCATGATCTATGTGTAGAATGCATGCCACCCTAGACTTGCATGTTAGGGACTTGCACCCTTAGGTTTTGTGCATGAGCCGTGCATCCTGTCACCCCGTTATCATGCTAAGAAAGCCCTGACCTGAGCATGCGTCCTATTAGTTTGATTTATTTATTCAAATGCAAACTGCGATATAGATTAGCATGCCTTGGGAATATAAGGGGGCCTTGCGAGGTTAACATTGAGACCCGGGTTAGGGTACTCCGTGTTCCTTGTTTGGTTGTCGGATGTCCTACATCGGGACCTCAGGTTACCCTCCCAAGGTCTCTTTTCCCCCTTTTATGTCTTATTTATTTCCCCGCATCCTGGTTATGCGCGCTGGTGGAATTCTGAGGAATTCAAGACATTAGGATTGTAGAGATGTGCTGTCAGCGGATCCGAGTGGATCATATGCGATGGATAGGCTGTTCTGTTCCCTTCGTTGGATCTGTGTAGAGACTACCTCAGCGTTAGAAAAGGTTGTCCCGTGCAGGGGCTTCCATCAGTAGGCGCCTCCTGATTTGGTAGAAGGACTGCACCGAACGTGGAAGTGGCCAAACAACCTACGGAGTGGGGAGAGACTATCGGTGGACCGAGGGTGACCAACAGCCTAGTCAGTCCCAAGAGCCTAGGTCACCTGTTGAGAGGTGAGGGTGAGGGTATGGTGGGCCGACGATGCGACGACCCACAGGATTGTGTATGGATGATTATCCACCCATTAAGTCCCAACATCCTAGGTCACCTATTGAGGGTGAGGCTGAGGGTGAGGGTATGGCGGTTCGGCGATGGACGAACCCCCGGATTTGTGTTGTTTATGCCGCTTTGGGGCTATTGGCTTGATTTAAATGTGGTTAATATGAACTGTATGCATGGGTTGTGCTATTCACTGAGCGTGTGGCTCACCCCTCGCATCAAATCTTTTTCAGTGAGCACTGAGGAGGACTTGGCGGAGGAGCGTCCCGAGCGACTACACCAGTAGCGGAGTAGTGCCACGTCCCTCGAGTTTGAGGCCATCAGCACCCTTCTCTTGTTCTATGTATATATTTTGTGCTTGGGCACCTAGTTGGGATTATGTATGGATTTTATTTGTATACATATAGACATGTTGGATCTCACAGGACTTATGATTATGTATCGAGTCTGTAGTATATTTTGATTACAGATTCAGTCTTTTTAGCTTCCGCACTTGGTGTATATATTATGTCAGCCCTGCTTTATCTGTGTTGTCATTTTAGTTGTTGTGTGAGTATGTTATTGATTCCTGTTTACTGATATCATATATACACTTGCCGCGTCACGGGGACGGCCGCCCTGGGGCGTGACAGGTTCTACGTAATATACGAGCTATACAATCCTAGCATGCAAATATCTAACATATTTAGGGTGCAAAGAAGCCCCATGGATGCGCGATGCACGACTACGTGCATCGAGCGCATCCCAAAGGGTTGGATCGAACCACTCACCGCAACCCGGGTCGTCGCGCATCGCGAGGCAGCACGCGAGCAGGGCAAGCGGGGCAGCACGCATGCAGGGGGAGGCACGCACACGCGGGGCAGCACTCGGGATGCACAGGCAGGGCAAGGCGCGCTGGGCACAGTCGCAGGGAACGTCGCAGGACGCACTGGGCACAGTCGCTGGGCGCGCTGGGCACAGTCACAGGGAACGTCGTAGGACGCACTGGGCACAGGCACAGGACGCGCTGGGCACAGACGCAGGGCATGCCGCAGGGCACGCTGGGCACAGGAGCAGGGTGCGCTGGGCACACAGCGTAGGGCACGTCGCTGGACGCGCTGGGCACAGATGCAGGGCACGCCTGGCACAGACGCAGGTTCTGGTAGGGCAGCAAGCAGGGCATGCTGGGCATAGCCGTTGGGCACATCCACTGGGCATGCTGGGCACAGTCGCTGGGCATGAGTGCTGGTGCTGGCAGGGCAGCAGACAGAGCATGCTGGGCACCGGCAGCAGACACACGAGCACGCCGACACCCCTACACCCAAGCAACCAAGCACACACAAACCAAAACACAAACACTTAGCATGCACCACCTCCCAACACACCCAATGAGCTGAAAAACCAGAAAAAAAGAAGAGGGGAAAGCTTACCAAGAGAAGGGGAAAGGGAAGGGGGAGGTGTGGGAGCTCGCAAGCACGCCCATGACCACCTCGACCACCCCCACCACTACCACCACTTCAACCTTCATTCCTGATCTTCTTGCTGAACCAGAGGGGAGGGGGATCCATGGATAACATTAGGGGGGAGCAATAGGAGGAGAGGGAAGAGACAACAACAATGGCACACACCTTCTCTTCTTTGCTCTTCCAAGCACTTCTTCCTCATCTTCCCCTTCTAAAACTCTACCAAACACACTCAAGAGGGCTGGACCAAAGAGAGTGAGAGAGGAGACATTTGGGGGGGAGGACATTATATAGCCAAAGTGGGGTTCAAAGGACAAAAATCGTCCATGACCCAAAATTCTGTACATGCTTCACTAGAACAGCCATAACTTCCTCAATATAGCTCAGAATTGCACAATTCAAAATCCACTGGCAAGCCAAGACGATTATCTAAAACTTTCATGTTTATGCTCAGATTAAATAACCCCTCCAGCTATTTCCAAATGTGAGCTAAACATCGAACAGGGCTGCTGCTAGGATTTTCTCATCCCCAGGGTATACTTGGAAAAATACCCATAACTTTTACTACATGAATCCAGTTGATCCAATTTCACTTTTGTATGAAAGCTAACTCAAAACTGAGCATCTCATGATAAAATCATATTTAAACCTCTTCATCTTCGATATTAACAAAATTAAATCCGAATATGTAACGCCCCCGATTTACGTAACCGCTAATCGGATGGTAAACGGGTCGCGTTACAGATGCTGTCAGAGCCACGTCCTGTCGGAGCCTAGGTTCGGGTTGAGTCTAAGGGGAAAAAAAAATATAGGTGTCATTAATATTAACGTTTGTTAATCTATTCAGGATTTTTCTATGGCACGAAGACGTAATGTTCCAGTGACTGGTGCACCTCGCGCTCCAACAGTGGAACCTGAGGAGGTCAATCCTCCAGTAGCTGATCCCCCAGTGTTGGATCCTGCTATGGCCCTCGTACATCAGTCGCTTCAACAATTGACTGGAATGTACGCAGCTATTCAGGCGCAAATGCAACAACAAGCTCAACAGATGAATGCGATTCAACAG
The DNA here is from genome assembly GCA_030737835.1 of Acorus gramineus. Lineage (NCBI taxonomy): Eukaryota > Viridiplantae > Streptophyta > Magnoliopsida > Acorales > Acoraceae > Acorus > Acorus gramineus. The sequence goes on from CM060851.1 coordinate 12,715,317, forward strand.
CAGTTGCACCATGATGCACCAGCTGAGGTTGTCGAGAATGATCCACCACCTGTTGCCCAAGATCCTCTGGCTGGTGTTCCAGATGAACATCATGTTCCTCGCACTCCTCAGGCAGAAATTGTTCATCCTCAGGCTCCTGCCCCTGTGATAAATCCTAATGAGGATTGGCTTACTCGATTCCAGAGGACGCGTCCAACTGCGTTCACTGGCATGGGTGATTCCAAAGAATCGGAGGCTTGGATTGCTGAGATGGAAAAGAGATTTGATGTGATGGATTGCCCAGATCGTCAAAGAATCAAGCTGGCATCTTTCCAACTCCGTGATGAAGCGGAGCAATGGTGGAAGACTACCAGGAGGGGTCTTAAAGCAGAGTATGATACTCTAGCATGGGATCGATTCGTGGAGCTCTTCTATAAACGTTACTTTCCTCCATCTGCACGAAGAGCAAAGATCAGCGAGTTCACCAACCTGAAGCAGAATAGTATGACTGTAGACCAGTATGAGGCCCAATTCGTTGCACTGTCTCGTTTTGCTCCTCATCTTGTTGAAGACGAAGGTGAACGTTGTCGCTTATTTGAGGGTGGTTTGAGGGGGCAAATCAAGGGTCGAGTGGAAGTTTTGAGGATAGAGAATTTCTTCGACTTGGTGGAGAGCGCGCGCACAGCTGAGCGTGGGTGTGCAGAGGCATCACAGGCTCGTGATGCTCGAGTTAAACGTCGTCAGGATCAACAAAACTTTACCCCTGCAAAGAAAGCAAATCAGCGACCACCTACTACAGCCGTACCCTTGAAGACACTTCATCCAGCGCCTCATGCAGCACCAAACCAGATTCGTGGACCAGATACGAGGACTTGTTTTTATTGCAAGGAACAAGGCCACATAAAGACGTTTTGTCCCAAACTTAATAACAAAGGAGGCCAAGATCGATCTCAAGCTCAAGGAAGTTCTACGCGGCTTGTTCGTGCACGTGTGGCGGCACTTACACCAAGTGATGCTCAGGCCACTGGAGATCCTGTCAGAGGTATTGTTTCTATTTCTGGTCATTCAGCGCATGTTCTTTTTTATTGCGGTTCCACACATTCATTCACATCATCAAAATTTTCAAAACTCTTGGCAAGGGAGCCTAGCATCTCTATGTCCTCACTTCATGTGACCACCGCCGTTGGTGAACAAGTTGTCACCAAGGTTTGCTTTCCTTCTTGCATGGTTCAAATCAATGGACATGAAATGCCTGCTGATCTCTTTCTTCTCGATATTCTTGGCTTCGATGTTATCCTTGGCATGGATTGGTTGTCAACTTTCCATGCAAGTGTCGATTGTTTTTCTAAGGTTGTGACCTTCCGTATTCCTGGACGGCAATCGTTCCACTTCGAGGGTTTCGGTGGTTCATATCCAATCGGATTCATCTCTTCTCTTCATGCTCAAAGATTGCTAGATAAAGGGTGCGAGGGATATCTAGCAGTTATTGTGGATGCTACTACTGACTTGAAGGCCTCAGTCAGTGACACTCCCATTGTTTCTGAATTTCCTGAGGTATTTCCAGATGAGTTGCCCGGACTTCCCCCTGATCGTGACATAGAGTTTTCTATCGACCTTGTTCCTGATACCGAGCCGATTTCTAAATCTCCATACCGGATGGCTCCTGCTGAGCTAAAGGTATTGAAAGAGCAGCTTCAGGAACTTCTAGACAAGGGGTTCGCTCGACCTAGTGTCTCTCCCTGGGGAGCGCCGGTTTTATTTGTTAAGAAGAAAGACAATACCTTGAGGCTTTGTATCGATTACAGGATGTTGAACCAGAGGACTATCAAGAATCGATACCCTCTTCCTCGTATTGAAGATCTTTTCGATCAACTTCAAGGAGCCTCTGTATTTTCAAAGATTGATCTGCGTTCGGGCTATTATCAATTAAAGATCAAGGAAGGCGATATTGAGAAAACTGCATTTCGTACTCGCTATGGTCACTATGAATTTTTAGTGATGCCATTCGGATTGACAAATGCACCTGCGGCTTTCATGGACATGATGAATCGTGTCTTCAAGCCTTTTCTTGACCTATTTGTGGTGGTTTTCATAGATGACATTCTCATCTATTCGAAGAGCGAGGAGGAGCACGCAAAGCACCTTCGAGCAGTCCTGACCGTCTTGAAGAAGCACCAATTATATGCAAAATTCAGCAAGTGTGAATTCTGGTTAAAGAGAGTGGTGTTTCTTGGGCATGTCATTTCAGGCGAGGGTATTTCTGTTGATCCAGCTAAGGTTAGCGCAGTGTTGGATTGGAAGCGACCATCTAATCCAACTGAAGTTCGAAGTTTCCTTGAGTTAGCGGGTTATTATCGGAGGTTCGTTGAAGGATTTTCCAAGATTGCAGTTCCTCTCACACGTCTAACGAAGAAGGGGGTTAACTTTGATTGGTCTGAAGCCTGTGAGCAGAGCTTTCAGGAGCTCAAGGGACGTCTGACGTCCGCACCGGTTTTAACCCTTCCTTCTGGTGGTGGTGGTTTTTCTGTATATTGTGATGCATCGCACCATGGTCTTGGCTGTGTTCTCATGCAACGTGGTCATGTAGTGGCGTATGGGTCTAGACAGTTGAAGCCCCATGAATTGAATTATCCCACTCATGATTTGGAGCTTGCAGCTGTCATTTTTGTGCTAAAAATCTGGCATCACTATCTGTATGGGGAGCAGTTTGAGATCTTCACGGACCACAAGAGTTTGACATATTTAAAGTCGCAGCCAGAATTGAACAATCGTCAGCGTCGTTGGACTGAGTTCTTGAAGGACTATGATTGTCAAATCCTCTATCATCTCGGAAAGGCGAATGTCGTTGCGGATGCTCTTAGTCGACGACCTTCACCTACGGTTGCTCACATCAGGGTGCACAACCGGAAGCTCTTGGAGGAGGCTGCTAGTTTGGTTCGTGTATGGGAGACTCGTGAGGGGCATTTCCTTGCACGACTTGTGGTTGAGCCTATGTTAATCGATGAAATCCGTGTGGCGCAAAAGAATGACCTTGATCTTATAGCAGAAATGGAGGCTATCGCTCGTGGAGAGCATCCTGATTTTCAAATCCGTGAAGATGGAGTTTTATGCTTTCGTGGTCGTATATGTGTCCCTGCAGTGAAGGAATTGCGTCACCAAATTCTCTCTGAGGCTCATCGATCACGATATACCCTTCACCCTGGAGGGACAAAGATGTATCATGATCTCTGCAGGAACTATTGGTGGATTGGCATGAAAAAGGATATAGCTCAGTTTGTAGCTCAATGTCTTACCTGTCAGCGTGTCAAGGCTGAGCATCAAAGACCTTCTGGAGAATTGCAGTCCCTTTCCATTCCACAATGGAAGTGGGAACACATCACTATGGACTTTGTCACAGGTTTACCCAAAACTCGATTGGGTCGTGATGCTATTTGGGTCATAGTGGATCGCTTGACCAAGTCTGCTCATTTTCTCGCTATAAAGGTGAGAGATTCACCTGAGGTGTTAGCGCGATTGTTTGTTCAAGAGATTATTCGACTTCATGGTGTTCCGGTCAGTATTGTATCTGATCGGGATACACGCTTTACATCGCGTTTTTGGCGCAATCTTCATGAAGCTCTTGGAACAAGATTGGACTTTAGTACGGCTTTTCATCCTCAGACTGATGGTCAGTCTGAGCGCACCATTCAGATTCTCGAAGACATGCTTCGAGCTTGTATAATCGACTCTGGTGGTAGTTGGGAGGATCATCTTCCACTAGTAGAGTTCGCTTATAACAACAGCTATCAAGCAAGCATTCAGATGGCACCATACGAGGCACTGTATGGTCGCAGTTGCAGGTCACCGTTGTGCTGGGATGAGGTTGGAGAGCGTCAACTTTTGGGTCCTGATATTGTTCGAGATACATCCGAGAGGGTTAACTTGATTCGCGATCGCATTCGAGCAGCCCAGAATCGTCAGAAAAGCTATGCTGATCAGCGTCGAAAACCTCTTCAGTTTGAAGTTGGTGATCATGTATTCTTGAAAGTCTCTCCTACGAGAGGTGTCTCACGGTTCGGCATTCGAGGAAAGCTTAGTCCTAGATTTATTGGTCCCTTTATGATCCTTGAGCGTGTTGGTGAGGTAGCTTATCGATTGGCATTACCTCCACAGTTATCGCAAGTCCACAACGTGTTTCACGTATCTCAGCTGAGGCGATATGCTCATGTTATTGAGTATGGGCCGTTGCGGTTGGAGGAGGATCTTACTCTAATCGAGCGACCCGTCGAGATTTTGGATCGCACGGAACATGTGTTGCGCAACCGTACTATACCAATGGTTAAAGTGCGGTGGCAACACCATTCTAGGGCTGAGTCTACGTGGGAACGCGAAGAGGACATATGTTCTACTTATCCTGATCTTTTCTCCGCCCCAGGTATTTTCTGAATTTAGAGGACTAAATTCCTTAAGGGGGAGAGAATGTGACGATTGCATATTTTGAATTTAAATTTTATTTATTTATTTAAAAAAAAATATTCATTGCATACATAATTGCATTTCAATCAAATTTCAATGTTTAATTATTTTTAAATGTATAAGATATTAGATTAGAATATGTGGGTGTGTGTAAATGAAATAGGGGTGTTGGGTTCAGCCCATGATGGGCCTTATGAGGGAAACCAAAGAGGGCCCATATGCATGGGAAATCATGCACGTGAGCAGTGCATCATTTCCTTATATGGCATCTCTTCTCCTCTATATAGTCACCCTTAATGAAAAAAAAAAAAAATTAGGGTGAGCCGCTGTGTATTCTATTAGGCAGAGAGAGAGAGAGAGAGAGAGAGAGAGAGAGAGAGAGAGAGAGAGGTACTCTTCTTACCTTTTGATTTTCTTCTAAATCATTGTTATTTTTTTTTGTGATATTGGATTTATGTTTGGGTTATTAAGTTTTTATTCATTTATTTATTTATTTTAAAGATAAAATTAGGGTTTTTATTTATTTTAAGAATTTAATATATTTTTATGTTATGGGATTTTTAGTTTTGATCAAGTTAGAGTTTTGATATATATGTTCCTGTTGTTAGATTCTTATGATTTTATAAAAAAAAAAAACAAGGGTTTTGATTTTTATTTATTATTATTAGATGTATGTTGGATATTTGGATTTTTTTTTAGTCTTCATAAACTTATGGTTTTGATTTATTATTTATTTTAAAGATTAGATCTGTGTTTAGATTTCTAAAATATGAGTTTTTAATCATACGAGGGTTATGATTTATACAAATACATGATAAGTTTTATATATTTTCAAATTTTATCAATTAATAATTATGTTTATTAAAAAAAAATGTATGTTTTCATAGTATTTTATGAATTTTTGTTATTTTATTATTATTTTGAATTTCTGGATTTTTTTTTATCTTTTCTGATTTGTCTTTTCTGTTTTGTCTTTTCTGGTTTCGTCTTTTAGTGCCTGGTTATATGGTAAATAGGTTTTGATCATCTTTTTAGGTTGTGTGTTGTATATGTGGATATGGGTCTATATTGTTGAGTAAAAATTTATACCCATTAATTATGGATAGATATTTAGGTCTTGGACGTAGGCTTAAATCATAGATTTTAATTAATCATTTATATGGTTCATCTAGGTTCTAATTGCGAGCTTCGTTCTCCGGACCTAGGATTCATTCGAGATGAGTGAGCTTACCGATCTATTCATATGAGTTTTTTACCCTAGAACCATGTATTCTTGATTCTCAAATGTCGATTTAGATTAATTTTTCTAACGATATTATAAGTTATTCATGCATTTATATTATGATAACTATGCATGATTTTATTGTTGTACATATTGTAAAAATTGCATTATTTATTGAGTAAAGTTGCATGATTTAATTCCTTCATCGTGTCATTTAAATAGCATGAATTATGCTATTCATGTTTCAAGAATTATTATAATACAATTTCTGATGCTTATGTTTTTGAAATAATATTTGGATTAAATATTATCATTTTTGAGATTTTTGAAAAAAATTTAGGACTAGTGGAGGCAATCTAGTCCTAGAAGATTTTATTAAGATGCACATCATAGCATATTTCAAGAACAAATCCCCCCGTTGTATTTCGCCTTTGGGGAGGAAGGTCTAGGACTCGAAGAGTCCTAAGATCGGTGAGGGGTGTGGTAAAGCATTCCTTGCAGCGGCAGATTTCTTTGTTTGGAGTTTGCAGCAACCGGGGCATCCTGTGCTGGTGTTCTCGTAGTGATGGCAGCGGCGACCCATCAGCGTCTTCTAGATCTGACGTCTCCTCGAGGGAGCTTTTTGAGCGATTTAGTCGCTTGGGGCTTGGCACACCTGTTTTGGGGGAACGGTTCTTCCGATTGAGAACCCTACCCGGTCATACCATTTAAACTGCATGATTTCTATAACGTGGGCCAAGGATTGGGCCACGTGATTGCATTAAAATACTTTTATGTTCATGATCATGATTTTAAATTGATTTATCAAAGGAAATTCTTGTTTTTCACATAACTTTATTTTTTATATATATATAATTGTCATATGAGATAATATGTCTGTGAGTCTATTCACTGAGTTAATCGCTCACCCTATTCCAAATGGCTGGTTGTTTCATAACCAGGTAGTTCATCTTCTGAGGATCAAGACAAAGCTTGAACTTTTCATACACTTCAGGGATCTCGAGGTAGCAGTGTTGGAAAATAAATAATAGTCGTAGCTGACTATTTGGTTTTATTTTAGTTAGATGGCTTCCACTGGGGTGGTTTAGTATGTCTTTTCATTTTAGTATTTTTTTTCCGTCAAACTCTGATATTTTGTATGACCATGAGTGGTTTGGAAATTTTGGATATTGTTTTAATGTTTTATCATTTTCAGTTTTATTATATTAGTATGTTTTAAAAAAAAAGTGCACATTTTGGTTTTGTGTTTTATATAGGTGTGGTAGCGACCCGTTTACCATCCGATTAGCGGTTAGGTAAACCGGGGCGTTACAGAATACCAATCGGAATGCATAACTTCTACAAAGATGTCAGAATGCGACGCGAATTTACAAGTAGGCCAATGCCAATACTAGGAGAACAATTATGCAGATAGATTTTCAATCAGAGTACTCCAACTCCTGCAGGTAGCTAAAAACCAAAATTTTAGCGACTCCGATCGAAAATATATGCCTCCAAATGACACAGGGCTAACATGTGAAGGGGCACCGGCGACCACGTGCTTTTCGGGCTTCTTTTCCTCCTCAGTGTCTATAAATTCTATGAGCTTCCCATTGCGGACCAATGTTTCCAGGAATCATTTCAGTGTCTGACAGCTCTCCGTCTAGTGCCCATAGTCTCTGTGATAGTCACACTTGAGACCCTTATTCCGAGTGGCAGGATCGCTCTTCATCGGGGGCGTCCATTGAAAGAACAGTGCATTTTTTATCCTTTCCAGGATCTAAACGAGAGACAGGGTGAACTTGGTGTATAGCCACTCCCTGACTTCGTTAATCGTCGGGTTACCCTTAGTGTCAGGGCTTGCGGTTTTCGTCCCTTGTCTTCCTTTGTCGGGGGGTTCTTGGAGACAGCAGCGACCGCTTGCGGTCGGGAAGAGATGGCTTCATCTTCGACCTTAGCGTATTTCTCTACGCGGCACATCAACTCGCTCAGTGATTCTGGGACCTTCTTTACCAGAGAGTTCCGTAGTTCGTGCTTTCAGGGTAACCCGTTCCTAAATGCCATAATGGCCACGTTTGGATCACATTTGTCGACCTCAAACATGAAGAGACAAAAGCGGTCCACATAGCACAGAATTGATTCTCGGGTTGCATGTTCACCTTCATGAGGTCTCTAAGATCCTTCATTTGTTTTCTGCTGCATATGAAGTGCTCGAGGAATAGAGTGCCGAGTTCTTCAAAACACCGGATTGATCCTCCAGGAAATTGATGGAACCAATTGAGTGCTGCTCCTTCTAGACTTGAAGGGAACATCTTGCACATCAGCTCATCGTACTACTCATACAAGGCCATCGCGTGCCGCAAACCCAGCACATGATCAAATGGGTCAGTGGTTCCATTGTACAATCGAAACTTGGGTTGGACAAACTTCTTGGGTGGGGTGCTGTGCAAGATGTGCTGCACAAAGGGGGACTCGAATCCCTTCAGTGCTCTTGAGACAAACTCACGATCGCGGGTGTTCGTCATTTCACTCCTATATGTTCGCTTTGTCCGTTCAGGACGGTCTTCCTCATAATCGTCGTCCGATGCCGAGTATCGACTAGGACTTCGGAACCGCCCTCGTCTTGCTGGTTGATGAGGGGGGGAACGCTTGCCCCGCTGTTCCCGACGCGGGGAGTAGTCATGGTACTCCCCTTTGTCGTGCCTGGCCCGGTTCTCCGTGGTAGGAAAGGCTAGGGGATCAGGTTCATCATCATGTTGCTTGTGCCCTCCACCGGAGGAATATACTGACTCGTGGCTCCTCACGTTTGCTCGCCGGCTTTGGCAATCATGATCTCGTGGTTCAACTCCCGTCCTCACCGGGTCTTGCTAGTTTCGCGCTTCAGGAGGAGGTGGTGGTGGCGTGACCTCCTTCCGATTTAGGAATTCCTCCATCAATCTCTCCAAGTGATGATACCGTTGGTTCATCACTTCGAGCTCCTTAGCGAAGTCACGGCCTACTTCCGGGGTTCGGTTTTGTGAAGTGGATCCGTTCGTGGTCTTGCCCTTCGGCAGGGGTGGGTCTTTGGGTGTCACACGTTCTTCTTCTCCACCTTGCTCGTGAACCGTCGATTGAGTCCTCGTCAACACCATCTTCTCATGTTGAAGATTGGGACGGCTTCTTGCTCGGTCCCACAGACGGCGCCAATTTGTGGGGGATGAAATCTGGCTTTCCCCTCTTGGACCGGATCTTCGCTGATCCGGGCTTTGGATGTAGACCCGAGATGGTGTGAGCTCGTCCTCTTTCTCGCGTCGATCCACCACCAGCCTTCGATCTCTGTTTTCGTCTTCCTCTTCCTCCTTTTTCTTCCGCCTTCGGGTACCTGAAACTCACACCAGTGTGGTGCCGGCTAACGCCCCTCCGACGCTCAAGTCAGTCACCTCTTCGTATCAAATGAGGAACTTAGAATTCTTGAGTTTTTAGTAGGAGAGAGAGTCAGTGTTCGCATACCTCGAGAGGGAGGTGAAGTCCCCCCTTTTATACTAAATATGGGCGTGCCGAGCTTGGCCTTGTGGGGTGGCCATATCATGATATGGAATCTCCATGTGGCCTCAGGATATGTGGACATGTGACACCTAGGGATCATCATTATCCTATAACTGTTTTTCTGACATTCTGTCCTTTTCTAGTGTCAGGGAATATTCCCTTTGCTAATTGTTTTCTTGCTATGGCCGACCTGTTTTTTAGTTCGGGCATTGCCCTCTGGACGGCCTAACCTTAAGGTCGGGCAATGCTTGGAACTCGTCCTTAGACCTACAGTGTACGGTCGTCTTACCTTAGTTGGGCACAGTCTTTGTCCGACTTGGCCAGGTCGAGCATAATTGTTTGCCCGACCTTCGAGGATAGCGGGCTTGTTTAGGCCGTAATAGAATTTGGGCCCATGGGCTTTCCTTTCTCTGACTCATATTTTTATCAACATGGGCTAATCCTTGTTCAATCCTTGCCCTTATACAATCTTATTCTTATTCGACTTTGATTAATTTGATCTCCTACAGTTAGTGATATCCAAAAAGTTACAATATAATATATTCAAAATTTACGTTTTAGAAACAAAAGAAGAAAGGCCAACCAAAACCATTTCAAGGGGGACAACCACAAGGAGGGAGATCTCAATTGAATGAGATTGCATCCCTCGCAACTACTCCTTGTCATGGGATTAGGGAGGCCAACCCATTGTTTTCTAAAGTTTCTAGTGAACACTGCCAGCAAAATCTGAAACAATGATGTCCTGAGTGTGTCACCATCAGATCCGGAGGAAATATGTCATTTAGAGACTGAACGTATGCAGACTTGACCTACAGCATCCCTATCCAAAATAAACAGTAGGTCCTCCCCAAACTGAGACAACTGGAGAAAAGTAACCCCGGGTTGTCCGCTGTGACGCCAGTAAATCGGCCGCTTGGTTTCCCTCTCATTAGGAGTGTGAAACCTTCCATGCAGATAGCTCGGTCCGAAGAGAATGCATGTCATGCCTATTTCGTATGAGCTGCCAAGGTAAACACCCTCCCCCATTCAACCAAATCATTGCCGTGGTCGAATCACTTTCAAAATGAACTTCAGATATGCCGATTTGCTGAGATAACCTTAGCCTTGCAAGAATTGCTTTGTACTCCAAAATATTTATAGATTGAAGACCTTGTTCTTGAACCACAATAGCTCGAAGAGACTCACCTCCCCAATTGCGAACAATGGCTCCATAGCCCACCCAAACGGAGGAGAATGAACCGTTTGAGTTGGCCTTGAACTAGCCTTCCAAGGGGGGTTGCCAAAAAACCTGAATCTGCTAGAATTCTCGCTGGACAATCCGAACCTCCCAATTATTGGCAATCTATTGGACCATGTCCAGATTGTCCTCCTTCAATATCCTGCTGTGAAAACAGAGCACCACCATGGAACAGAGGGAGGCGAACACCTGAACTTATGTGATTCAACCCCTTTGAACAATCGGTTACACCGTTCCTTCCATAAAGTCGTTATCGTAGAAACAAAAACAACCTGCATTATATGACGAGAACCTCTAGCGGGAAAAGACTTATCGAGCCATTCCACGAAAGGATTCAGACCAGCCGTTCGTGGTCGTTTTGTCCCCATTTTGCGAAAAATAAGGGACCAAACAAAAGCTACAAATGAGCATTTGAGGTATAGATGTTCTACCGTTTCGATATCAGATTTACACAATCGGACAAGTTACCTCACGTACTAGACCTTTCCGTTGGAGATTAGAGAGTGTGGGCGCCTTATCAAGCAGTGCTAGCCAAGTAAGATTGAGGATGTAGGAGGTTGATATTTTTGCCTCAAGAGATTGAACTAAACCTACAAGTTTTGAACCGCAAGGAACATATTTTCAAAAAAAATAATTATAATGCTAATGATTGAAAAATGTGCACAGAAAATTGTCTGTATTTTTTCATCGGAAGTGTGCAATGGTCATTGTATTTTTCTTGTAAAACATAATTTCATATAGGAAAAAATCTTCTTTTAACTACCTGAAATCTTCTTAGAATCACAAAAAAAATTTGTAAAATCAAAAAATCATCTTAAATCCCCATAAAGAGCATATGGCTAACGAATTTAACTCCAATGTCAAAAGTATATCAAAATAAGTCTCCAGAAACTTACTAAAATCATATTAAGTCCGTACAAACTTTATAAAATCAGATTTAGTCCTTTTGTAAGATGAAAATACCCCCATCATTTTTCAACATCCCATCTCCTGAAATATTATCTTCAACTGTAAAAAAAAAAAAAACTGTTGAATCTCATTTGATCTATAAAATCGAATTATTTTTCAATCACCCTCTCAATCTCATTATAGAGACTGAACAAAAAAATTACACTTCATCAACTCCATCATAAAATTAGATAAAACAATTTAAAAACCAATTCAAAATTCAATAATATATTTTCAGCTCAAAATCATTAACAATAAAAAGCATAATACTTTGATTATAAAATTATAATTTGTTTAATAAAATTTAAATAAATCAGTATATATTTTTGGATAATCAGAGGGACTTTTTGTGATTTTAAAATGATTTGAGGAGTTAAGACGATTTTTAAATTTCATTGGGACTTTTTTCGATTTTCATAAGTTTTCAAGGAGTTATATCATTTTTTTTTAACAAAGAAAATAAATTTTAAAAGGGTATAACAATAATTTACCATGCATGGTTAGAGTTAATCACACATTAGGTTAGTTATAGGGATTAAAATAAATATTATTTAATAAAATAGGGATCTGAATGGATATACCAATTTTATAAGGATTTTTTCTGATTTTCATAAGTTTTCAGGGGGCTACATCGATATTTCCCTTTTATATAATGTCTTCGTTTACATGTAAAATTATCATCAATAAGAACATTCTGTAGGTTTTCCTAATCAATATCAAGATTTTCGTGTCTTGGCTTAATGAACTGATAATATATGGAAAACTATGTCTAATATGCATGCAGCCCGTGTATAGCCTTCACAGTCACTTGTTTTCTTTTTCTAAAACTATATATTTATCTATTAAAATACATACTATTATCAAAAGTGAAACACAAATTGAATCACATTAATTAGTGTATTTTTCTTATAAAATTTTTTTATATATTGCGATAATCCATTATACATATACTATATTATCATAGTATGTGGAATTATAGGCAGCTGGGGTTCACTTTGAAATGAAGTCGAAGCTGTAAAACATATTGAAAAGTCACACCTTGGATATTCTCTTGTGAAATATCCATCAATTCCAATGGATTTTCACCAAACACCTTTTTTTTATCAAATTTTTTTCTCAGGATAAGAGAACCAAATTTGGACCACGCAAACTAATGTCACACGGCTCAACTTTAGCCACAGTCCGATTGATATCATATTAAAAAAATATAAAAAGTCAATTTTGATAACCCTGAAATATTCCAGATCAGATGGGCTAGTCAATAAAATCACATAAAAGACACAAAATTTTGCTAATGAAATCACATCAGTTTAATTAAAATTAACATGAAAATCATACGCACTGATCTTAAAAAATAATTATTTTTAACTCACAGCACATCATCAAGTGGGGTAGATTTGAGCAATTTGACACACATGTAACTCAACGATGTTCCAGGGGCAACATTTTATGATTGGAGTGTGACAAGAAGGACAAAATATAATCATCTTCTATTCGAATCTCTTGTGGTTAATCTATTGAATTTCTAATTTCATATTTTGATTTTTATATGTTAAAAAATAACAAGCTCCTCGTGTGCTTGAGATAGGGTGATGGAATACGCATTGTACTACTCAAGCTTCTCATGTGCTTGTAGTTCTTTATAACAAAGTATCCCATTGGAGGTTCTTCAAAACATTAAGTCTTGTTTTATAAAATGATAAATATTTAGAATAAGTTAGCCTAATTCAAGTTCAAATTTATCACCTCCTCTTTTCTCGGATTTTATTTAAAGGTTTGGATCTTTACTTTATTGGTTAATATATGTTATTTTCGAGCTCATGTTTATTCACATGAAAATTATCTAAAAAAGACCTTATAAACTTGAGGGACAAATATAGCTCAAGTTGACATGGGAGAATTCATTTTGGGTCGTCCAAAGTTTGATTTATTAGAAAAGGAAAAAGAAAAAGTTGTGGTTGGTGGAATCCAAAGTCTACGGTCCATGCATTTTTAGTGGATGGATCAACACACAGAATAATATCCAATGACTGGTGCTTTGATTTTGAAAAGCAATACAGGCCTCTTGGGTATAAATTGAGGAATCTTATGATCAGGCAAAGTCTTATAACATAAAAAAAATAAGTTATCCTGATTTTACATGGTTATATTAATGTTCACAAATCATAATAAATTTAGATTTCAAATAACATCCATTAATAAGCAAGCAAATCGTTATGACACAGACTGCTATATATGTCTTTTCCATTCAGTTGAATTTTCAATCAATGGAGGAAATGGGGTTGGCTATTTGGCTCTCGAGGAATTCAATCGTGTTCAGGGGATAACGTCTTCATGTTGAAAATCCTTAGAAAACAAAGGAATGTTTCATTAAAGAGTGGAGCAGATTCATTGCAGGCGCCAAACACATTAAATTTTACTGAGGGCCCAAGAACGCTGTGGTGTGAGTGCTCGACATCATGTTGCGGGGGTGAATAGAATTCTCTTATATTCGTAGCTCTCATTGGCGATGGTACATCTTTTTTCTTTCTTTTTTTTCCCGTTTGTTGTTTCTACATTCTTTATTCTCTTCTTTTGCCCACCTTCAGATGCTGGAGCTTCAAATTCTATCAATGTAATCGGCATTACAATGATCTACCATTGCTTCAAACTAATAAATTTAGATATCATAATCGATTGTATGTCCCACTTTTTCTCATCCCTTCTTAACATGCCACGTGTTCAGAGTCATGTTCGGATTCCATTGGTTTATTCTTGTGGTAAGGCTTTGATTACATATATCATGTGGAGCTAAGTTAAGAAAGGTTTCAAGGACTAGTTTGACAAGCGGTAATTTAATTTATAAACTAAAAATTGTATTAAATTTATTATTATTTATATGTCATAAGCAGAAAAAAAAAGAAAAAGTAAGAATAAATGTTATTCCAATGTTTAAGTGTTATAAAAGACTATTTTTAATTTATATCAAAATCGACATAATTGTTCATAATTTATTATGATTTTCTACATTTATAATCTTATCCCAGTATTTATCCCATTGTCAAAATAGCCTTAAACCCTGTTTGGATTTGAACAGGTGGATCAGATCGGAAGAGAAAAAGAGTTTAATTTTACTTATAATTATACATCACATATATTATTATTTGTTACATATATATTTATATTGATATTTATATGATATAATATATAGTTTTATTGATTATTTGTTAAGGATTATATAGGCAAAATCCAATCAACAATTTTTTGGAAAACGTAATGCTGCTGAGGGGGATTCGATCCCTTGATTCTGAATGAGGATTGTGGACCATTAACCAAGTCTCCATGCTTGGGCGGGTTTATTTATTTTTACTTATTCTTATGCAATGGATATTGTAAAGCTTTAACAATTTTATTCATTCTTCATTTCCATGAATTTTTTTTTTGGGTATTAGGTTATTGGAGATTTAGATGAATTTTTTTATGTATACTACAAAGTCATCAAACTGAAGATTATGTATTTTAGAATCCCAAAATAGTTAGAACCCCATATTTTATTTTTAATCACGTCCAACTTCACTTTTTTTTTCCTTAATTAGTTTTCTTTCTTGATCAAGAGACCCAAAAGCTATAAAAATTGAATTTTTTAAAAGCAATGTTTGAAACACAATTTTAAGTGAATCTCTGATTTTCAATCTCACTTCCAAATGCACCATTAATTAAGTATATTGTAATATAACATGCTTGCCAGTACATGCCATTGGAGTAGAAGGTTTAGCACATCCAATTTTATTTTGTCAGATTTTAGAAAATATTCGGAACAATCCCAACATATTATTACGAGGCTACACATTGTCTAATAAAAAATAAACCTCTACAAAAACAAAATACATACTTGGATGAATCGAACATAGTTTATATATATATATATATATATATATATATATATATATATATATATATATATAATATCCTAATCTAGTACATACTTATTTAGGGAGAAGCAGAGAAATTTAATCCCCTATTTGTTTCAAGAATCAGAGGGTGGATAAGAGAAGAACATGTTTGTTTGGCACAGGCTAGTGAACCACATGGTGGAATCCATTATCCATGGTCTTTCAATTTAACTCCAACAATCAAATATAAAATCAACCCCCACCTCCTAAAAAAATGCAATTTATTCATCTAAAGATCACAAAAAATCTAATAATACAACATAATCAGAGCCCCAGTATCTAAAAAATTAGTCATTTCATGGCAATGGAGGCACAGAATTCAATACCAGGTGTGGCACAATATAATAAGTGCTCGATCTTTTTTTTTTAAATTGCAACAGTAAGTAATGGATGATCCTATGTAAAAAAGGCCAAACTTTCTCCAAATCCTTCTTCAAGGGGGTGGAGTGGTGGACTCTATTACGCATACCCTCCAATCTATAAATGATGCACTTTTCTGCAACTTCTGTCAAACAATGCAGAAGTGTGATACCAAATCCATCCACCATGCCAAGACTAATGATTAGGGTTGTTCCAGACAATCTCTTGAAACTTTTCCTTTGCATCAACATCCGATGAAAACTGACCCATTGAAACCATCGTGCCCGTGGTACTCCCCACCTTCTCGATCCCTCTCGAAACCATACATATGTGAATGGCTTCCACCATAACAATCACACCCCCACTAACAATCGAAGAGACCGCCTCCGCAATCTGTCTTGTCAACCTCTCCTGCACTTGGAGCTTGCAACCGAAAAAATGAACTATGGATTGCAAAACAGATCTATTAATGGAGTTTCCTTCGATATCGATGTAGCCAATGTGAACCATGCCATGGAATGGCAAGAGATGGTGCTCGCATTGCGACCAGAATTGCAAGTTCAGCTCATGTTGGATCTCTCCAACTGCGATCTTAGTTCCACCATGTGCCGAATCACTGAGGACCTTCATTTCCAAATTCGATCTCTGAAAGTTCATTAGCCACTTCACGAAACGTTGAGGAGTTCCCACAAGCTCCTTACGAAGTGGGTCCTCTCCCAGTGATCTGAGAATAGCGGCTGCAGCATCCACCATATCGTTGTATTTCAAAAGATATCTACCCTTTGAGGAATTTCGGGTATCATGGCCAATGCAGGATGAGATCTCATGAGGCCTCATGGGGCACCAATCCTGAAAATCATTTGTACCAATCACTCCTCTAAGTCTTGCAACAAACAAAAAGTCTCTCCAAAAAACACTGGTTTGATCTTCAAAAACTCCTGAACCGGAATGGACAAACATCGAATTCCAATTCTGCATTCCCAGTTTCAAAGTATGTGAATGCAGTTCGTCGGAACCTTTCATTTCTTCTTTGGGGATTTGGATGTGCCAACACTGGAGGACAACAGCCACTCCGGCTGATTTGATGCTTTGGTGTAGCGCAGAACATATGTCATCAACGAGCCTTCGTGGATTCTGTAATCTTTTGGCAAAGACTTCTGCGACTCTTGGAAGCTTGCTGAGGCCCACGACTCGTTGTTTCGAAGGGATGTACCCTATGTGGCATTCAACCTTGAATGGGAGCAAGCAAGATTCGCAGTAGGAGAATAGAATGGTGTCTCGAACAGCGACGTGCATGCTTTTTCCGAGTGGGTGACTGGTTCCACCTTCCAAACTAGCTTCTGGGAACAAAGCGTCATGTACGATATCCTCGGCTTTTTTTCTATAACCTGAACAAAAAAAAATAAGGGATTTCATAATAGCTAACATTAATGGCATCCAAATCATTGGAGTTCATCAAAACAACTTGTTTATATCCTGAATTCAATTCAATGATTAGTCAATAATTTTATAAACATCAATTGTGCATTAAACAAAATATAACATGCAGTTAATAGGACTTTACCCCACATTATGTGCAAGACCTGAATAAGATAGCATTGAATTACCAGTATCTAAAAGTGTTCTAATTTTCCTTTCAACAATACCATTAGATTGTGCAGAATAAGGAGTTGTAGTTTCATGAATAATACCTTTTTCTTCAAAAAACTGTTTTAACTCATTAAAAGTATATTATCCTCCCCTATCGGAACGAATTCTTTTAATTGTTTTTCCAATTTTATTTTCAACCAAGTTTTTATAAGCTTTAATTTTGTTGATAGCCTTATCTTTTGTTAATAACAAATATATGATACAAAATTATGTATTATCATCAATAACAGTAATAAAATATCTTTTACCATTTCTAGTCAACACACCATTTGAATCACATATATCAGTATGAATAAGATCAAGAATTTCAAAATTCCTATTTATTGATTTAAATGAATGACGAGGTAATTTAGCTTCTACACAAGTTTCACATCGAGACTTAAGATTAAGTTTCGTTTGGGAAATGAAATTCAAATTCATCATTCTTTTCATAGTTTTATAATTTACACGACAAAGTCTAGAATGGCACAAATCACTGTTAGATATTCAAAAGAACATATTTTTATATGCTTTTAAGAGTTGTTTTGGAACATTTCCCTATGTAATTATTCATATATACATGCATATTAGGGAAGTTTCTATTCTTTATATTCAAAGCATATTTTGCACAAATTGACAATATTTATACAATTAATATGCATTATTATATTTTTCATATAGAGCCATATTTTAAAATTCAGAAATCTAAATTTGGCAGTATTTAAATTTGGCAGGTTATAAATTGAAGAAGGAATTAGCATTCAAAGCTTCATCAAAACTTCTAAAAATGATCCACCAAATCAATAAAATCTTCAATCAAATCAGCTTTGACATCTCCAACAAATCAACAAGATCTCTAACAGATTTTGCAATTATATCTCCAACATATTTTGCAAATCAGCATTAACAACTCAAACAAATCAGCATTTACAACTAATTCAACCCTCAAAACCCCCTATAAAAAGGGCACTCCAGGGAAAGAGGAGGCATCTCTGTATTTAGCCAAGGAGAGATCTCAGCATTCAGCCAAGGAGGAATTTATTTTCAGTTTTTGTTCTTTCTTTTCTGTTTTTAGTTTTTGTTTTTATTTCTTTAGTATTAGAGACAAATTCTCTTGTGTTTTCAATAAAGTGCATTATTATTTTATGGAATATTTTTATTTTTATTCTAGAATTTCATCAACCATGGTAGGCTAGAAAATCCTTCCATCAAGGAGAGGATTCCACCCCATGATTGAGTGATTGATTATTTTCTTTGTGCATTGATGTTTTCTGATTTGTTCTTCATGTTTATATAGTTTCTTCAACTCAGATTTCTTTTGATTATGGGTATTTTTAGATCTTCCGTCGTTCTACTTAGATGGGATACGGTTGATGCTTTATAAACCCTATTTTTAAATCGAGTAGAAGTGAACTGCTTTTGAAATATTCTCTTTCATTGAATGCAAAATAAAGAATTATCACAATATTCGTGGGGTGGATTTCCAATCCTTGGTGGTCTTTTTTTATACATTGACTCCAACATAAGCTTTTCAAATAATTTTTTTTAAACCTTTTTGCCAAATATTGATAATCTTTTACTTTTATTCATTTGCTTCAATAGCCTCCCTGTGGATTCGACCCCTTGCTACCACTTTCTACCTAGGTAAGGGTTTTATATTTTTGTTGGCAAAGACGAGATTTTAACGACAATCAAAGCCACCAACAATCACCAAACTCAATATTATTGACATGAGAAATATTAGAATCAGAAGAAGGCATAGAAGAAACATTATTTTCATTCAAAGAAACAGCATTCAACTTAAATAAACCTTCACACACATACCCTCTTCTTACAAACAAACCAAACCTAGATATTACAACTTTATTAGACTACAAATTTATAACCAGACTCACTTAATAACGATCCACATATTAAATATCTTCCTATTTTAGGAACATGCTAGACTTTATGTGGAGGTAGGACATTTCCGAATGTAAACTTTCATTTAGTGTAATGAGTCTAAGAATGAAAGGGACGTAGTGGATATTTCACCTTGAACTAAGCCCTTTTGTATCAAACTTTGACAGACTACACAATATAGTATGACTTAAGGGTTTGATTCTTCTTAAAGGGTAGCACTATAGGCCGTGCGCTAATATCTTGTTTCATGAGTGCTCTAGGGATTACCCGGGTTCCCATAGATCGCGGCCCAACGATCACTCACGTAGGTAGGTCTCCAAGGGTACCTATAACCAAACACACCCTGCCTCACTGAGTAAATAACTCTAGGCCTTAATCCCACTAAGAGTATAAAACTCAACCTTCGTCATTACAGTTGAGCATTGATCATCATAGGAAGAGGCCTTTTTTTTCTTTTTTTTTCTTTTTCTTTGTAATGCTCCTCAAGTCACTCATCAATAGAATTCCACATTGAACCGCCTTCATGGGATCTCCGGTCACAGAGGTTGGGTATCTATTAAGGTAACTAATTATTGGGTAAAAGCCCCATCCCCCTCGATGACATATGAACTAATCTACTCGCTAGTCCCTTTGTGAATGGATCTGTAAGATTATTCAAAGATCTTATAAATTCTAAAGATAACACTCCATGTGATATTTTATCTCTTACATAATTCCATCTAATGCTTATATGTCTTCTTTTTTCATTAATAGTGATCTGTTGAACTTTATCAATATCAGACCGGCTCTCACAATGCATGGAAATGGGTGGAATTGGTCTACTCACAATTGGAATGTCACATAACAAATTTTTTAACCAATCAACCTCAGAGCTAGCAATATCAAGAGCTATTAATTCAGCTTCCATGGTAGACCTTGCAATAATTGTTTGTTTTGCAGATTTCCAAGAAATAACAGCTCCTCCTAAAGTGAAACGCATATCCACTTGTTGAAATAGTCTCAATTGAATCAGAAATTCAATCAGCATCACAACAACCTTCTAATACAGCAGAAAACCAGAAAAAAGAAGACCAAAATCTGAAGTACCTTTTAAGTATTTAAAAACATCTTTCTAAGGTAAGCCAATGATCTTCACTCGGTTACTTGTAAATCTACTCATAACCCGATAAATCTGGTCTAGTACTATTAGATAAATACAAGAGACTTCCAATAATCTGAGCATATATTTCTTGAAAAACAGTAACACCCATGTGCTTAATTAATTTAGTGCTAGGACAAAAAGGTGTTGAAACTGGATTACAATCCATATAACCAAATTTATTCAAAATCTTTGACACATAATGAGATTGAGACAGAGAAATCCCTCTAGAAGATCTTATCAATTGTATTTCCACACATCAGCTGGGCCTAAATCTTTCATATCAAATTCATAGGACAAGAATGATTTGGTTTCATTAATAACATGCATGTTGGAACCAAATATAAGAATATCATCAACATAAAGACAAAGAATAACATAATCATTGACAACAGATTTACAATAGACGCACTTATCAGATTCATTGATAATAAATCCATTGGAAACAACAATCTTGTTAGATTTTTCATTCCATTGTTTAGGAGCTTGCTTTAAACCATACAAGGATTTAATAAGCCTACATACTTTATTTTCTTGTCCAACTACAACAAAACCTTCAGGTTGATCCATATAAACTTCTTCTGAATCACCATTTAAAAATGCAGTTTTAACATCCATTTGGTGAATTTCAAGAATATGAATGGAAGCCAAAGCAACAAGAGTTCTAATTGTAGCAAGTCTAGAAAAAGGCGAATATGTATCAAAATAATCAACATCTTTTCTTTGAGAATATCCTTTAGCCACTAGCCTTGCCTTACATTTGTCAATTGACCCATCAGCTTTTAATTTTTTCTTAAAAATCCATTTACATCCGATTGTTTTACAACCCGAGGTAAATCAACTAACATCCAAGTATGATTACTCATAATAGAATTTATTTCAAAATTAATAGCTTCTTTCAAAAATTAGCATCAATAGACAACATGGCTTCATCATATGAAGAAGGATCATCCTCAACTTAATATAAATAAAAATCATAACCAAAAGATTTTTCTTTTCTAATTCTCATACGCCTATCTTTATAGGGAATAATTTCAGATTCAGTCACAGGTACATCAATATGGGAAATACTAGAGGATGGAACATCAGCAACATTTTGAGGTATTCTATTTTTCATAGGAAAAATATTTTCATAACAAACAGCATCAGAAACCCGAACCTCAACAATAGTATTCAAAGAAATATCAGTAATTTCAGATTTAATTACAAGGAATTTACTTGGATCACTATTTTCAACATAGCCAACAAAAATAGCATCAAAAGTTTTTGGACCCAATTTTCTCTTTTTGTTTTTAGGAATTTTGACTTTAGCAAAACACCCCCACACTTACAAGTTATATAAATTTGGTTTTCTTTTGAACCACAATTCATAGGGTGAAACATTTGAATTTTTAGGAGGAATTAAATTTAAAACATAACATGCAGCTAATAGGTCTTCACCCCACATATGATGTGCAAGACCAGAATAAGATAGCATTGAATTAACAGTATCTAAAAGTGTTCTATTTTTCCTTTCAGTAATACCATTAGATTGTGCAAAATACGGAGCTGTAGTTTCATGAATAATACTTTTTTCTTCAAAAAACTGTTTTAACTCATTAGAAGTATATTCTCCTCCCCTATCGGAACAAATTCTTTTAATTGTTTTTACAATTTGATTTTCAGCCAAATTTTTATAAGCTTTAATTTTGTCGATAGCATCATCTTTTGTTCTTAATAAATATGTGATACAAAATCTTGTATTATCATCAATAACAGTAATAAAATATCTTTTACCATTTCTAGTCAACACACCATTTGAGTCACATATATCAGTATGAATAAGATTAAGAATTTCAAAATTCCTATTTATTGATTTAAATGAATGACGAGGTAATTTAGCTTCTACACAAGTTTCACATCGAGACTTAAGATTAAGTTTTGTTTGGGGAATGAAATTCAAATTCATCATTCTTTTCATAGTTTTATAATTTACACGACAAAGTCTAGAGTGGCACAAATCACCAAACTCAATATTATTGACATGAGAAATATTAAAATCAGAAGAAGGCATAGAAGAAACATTATTTTAGAGAAGAAACATTCCAAGAAATAGCATTCAACTTAAATAAACCTTCACACACATACCCTCTTCCTATAAACAAACCAAACTTAGAGATTACAACTTTATTAGACTCAAATACAAGTTTATAACTAGACTCACTTAATAACGATCCACTTATTAAATTTCTTCTTATTTTAGGAACATACTGGACTTTATGTAGGGGTAGGACCTTCCCAGATGTAAACTTCAAATCCACTCGTCCTTCCCCCACAACTCTCGCAGCACTTGAATTTCCTAAGGTCACTGTTCTACCATTATTGGCCTGATAAAATTTAAAAACAGACTGATCAAAAAACACGTGTATATTAGCCCCTGTATCGAACCACCAATCACTTGAAATATCAATTAAGTTTAATTCAGGATTATAAGTCACTAACCCATAAGATGCCCCCAGAAGAAGTCCCAACTCCACAGACCACCATATTCACTTGAGATGGGGGAACAATTTTATTCTTATTGTTCTGTGGCTGGTCAATATCCATCCACTTAAAGCAATTCTTTGCAAAATGACCTGGCTTACCATAAACATATCATCTTCCTTTGTTTAAACAATTCTTCACTAATTTTCCCTTAGGCTTAAAATTCTGTTTTTTCTGAAAATTGGACTTCCTAAAATTCTTGAACCTATGTTTATTATTAAAATTATTATTATTCTTAACAAGGTTAACATTAGAGGGGCTTTTAGAAGTATTTTGATCGATCCCATTATTTGTTCTCTCTCTATTATTTTCTTCGATCCTAAGAGAAGACATCAATTTATCAAGAGAAATTCACAATAAACCCACATAACCCAACCCATCAAATCTAAAAACCCAAATCATAGAAACCAAATATCAAATCCAATTAATAGAAATTCCCAAAACAAAATCCCACAAAAAAATTCTCCCACCAAATCAGTCCCACCGAATCAAACCCAACAAAACCCAATTATTAACAATATGCAATCAAATCTTCAATAAACTCGCACAACCAAAACCATCAAATCTAAAAACCCAAATCACAGAATTCTAAAATCAAACCCCATCCCCAAAAAACCCAACCAATCCCACCAAATCAAACCCAGCAATACCCATTTTTAAGAAAGACAAGATCGGCGCAGAAGATCTGTAGCAGCTCGAAATACGAGTTTCCTGGATCAGTCGAAGAACATCTCTGTAAACTTGAAGGAGATCGGCGCAAAAGATCTGTAGCAGCTCGAAATGCAATCTCCAGTTTACTCGTCCATTCTGGGGTTCAAAAAGGGTGAAATCGGCGCGGAGAAATGAGGAGAGAGAATGGCTTGTTTTGTTGAAAGAGGGTTTAAATACCCTATGTAATTACAAAAAATAGACAAGGGTATTCTGGTCTTTTCACAACATGGACGAATGGTTGAACACGTTTGCTGACTCTTTCAGTGAGGCATAGTGGGCTGAAAAAAAGTTGCCAAAAATGACTGAATGAGGGTAATAATGAGAGTTTATTTGAAGCCAACCAAACAGAATTAAGGCTGATTTTCACCTTTAAGCTGGATAAGCACTGATTTTAAGTGCAACCAAACCGCCCCTAAGAGTTAGAAATAAATCGCCGGAGTGAAGAAGCACCCAGGAGAGACTTTATTTGAAACAGATTTGCCGCCTCCCTCACATAGGATTCAACCGGCAAATTGTTCCTGAGATACGTCTTTCACCCGCGATTTCACCGACTCCCCATGGTGCGTCAGGTGGAGTCCTCGAACCAAACCCTTTTTTCAGTCAATGCCCAGAATGAAGAGTGATGGATCAAAGTAGAACTTTTTTAGAGAAGGAATATTGGAGAGAGAGAGAGATGAGACAGAATAATTTTTCCTTGTCTCATATCAAAGAAGATATTGGAAATTTATAAACAGAAAAGGAAATAACGCCAGTAACGGTTATAGACAACCTCATAATGGTTGTATCCAACTCTTAATTGAAATTTAATTTTGGCCTAAATCAAATTATTTGCTTGATTTCTCCAACGGCCAAAAAAAGAAACCGACAGTATATTATTGTCTCATTTAAACCTCTCAGATTTAAATCCTATAACAGCTAGAATGGAAAGGACAATTTATTAATTGTCAAATAAATCCTGTAACAGCTAAAATGGAAGGGACAAGAAAAATAATAGTCATTATTCTCACAATGACTAAAACGGAAACAATGATAACAATCATTCAAATACAAATTCTACATAGATTTGAAGTCTCAGAGATTCCTAATAAGATAGAACAAGATAAAAATTTGGATAAAAAATTATATGTATAACCAACAAGTTGCTATTGCAAAAGCTGAAATGAGCCATGTAGTAAGCAAACCAAACATGACTCTCTAATTCTATTTATAACATTCTCCTTAGACTGAAAGTTAATTAGAAGACATACAAGATAACTATCACAATTTCTAGATAATAGTATCACCATCACAATTGGAGCAGTCTTTGTTAAGGCGTCATACTTAGTTTTGGCAACATTTTCATGTTAAAACTGAGCTGAATTCTGCGCTCATAGAAATTCTATCCTGAAGAAAACATTAAGCAAAAAGTTATTAGAGAGTGGGGTGAAAATCATTTGCCATGTGGAAAGTAAAGAGCAAGGTCACTGTCGATGAAGTCCTCTCCCAGTGCTCCAAAATTGTAAAGTTATGGATGTGCCCATAAAAGAGAACTAAAGCTAATCATCATATGTCATGAAGGGATTTTTAACTTCCAACCAATACCCAAGCAGATAGAATCAAACAATATTCAGTTCACTGTTCTTGGATATGAAAATTGCAACCCAATATACAAAGGAAGACTACCTCAATTAGAATATAGTAGCAGAGAGAAAGAGCTAATCAGAAGGTGAAGAAAAGTAAAAGAATGTTGAAAGGGAGCATCAGGCCATGACCAAAATTAATAATAGTGATCTCATACGAACTGATTTACTATATAATCAGCGGACAAATTTTCTCTCTGAGAATGGTGGGGTGTCTACTCAATTCATATAACACTAGTAAACATCTGTAATTAGGACAAGATGTCCCCCAACAAAGACAAACAAGAAAAGTTAAAAAGAACAAAAACCGAACCCCTCTATTCAAAAACAAAGCACCCTTCCCCATCCAATATTAACGCTATTGTGCTAAAATATTATGTTCTCATCCTCTTATGAATTCCAGAATACGCTGACTTACACTTTTTACATGGCAGACTCTAGCTTGAATATTTTCATTTCTCAAACAGCATGTGATAGTAGTTAAAATGAGTTCATAGTCAATGGATATTTATAACTCTTGTTGAGAGTGTAGAATAGCTGCCAATTTTGTGAACCGAAAAAAGTCTTTTCCTACTAAAACAGTAGCCACCTGCCTGCCTATACATGCGGCATACTACCAATCATTAGGTGATGTGTGGACACGATGTCCAAGCCACAGATGTCATACTTCATGAACCCATCCTATGCTCATTTGTCCCTATTCACTTTAGTCAAAACTTTGTATGGATACATCAACCACACATACACTTGAACCTTCAAGGATATTTTATTTGATGATAATAGATATTCCAGATCTTACCAACCTCTAGAAAATCATTCCTCTACAAACCCAATTTAGTATCAACAAATTTACATTCCTATGGTCAAAAACTAAACACATGTATAAGGATTGTCAACCAACTAAACAATTGGCCCACAAAATTGCAAAAAAAAATTAAAGTGTGCAAGCAAACAGCCAATATCATACACCAAGAACTCTCTGCTCAAAACCCCATATCCATTGGTGCCTCAAGCTATCCTCTGGCACATTTGGCAAAAAAGAATTCCAATAGAAAAGAGAGTTTTGTTGATAATACTAAGGAATTTCTGATGTCCCCACCTATATTTTTCTTAAAATTTTCTGCATCTTTGAATTTCTTAGCATGAATAATCTATTGAAATTGGTATTATCACCCTTCAAGAATAAAAACACTATTAATACACTTCCAAAAATTAAGCCCCACTTTCATATATATCTCTAAGAATGAACCATAATCACAGAAAACACACTACGGAACATGCAGCTATAACATGCTCCCAATCCATCCAGATTTCAAATGATGCTCGCAACCGCGAAAACCTACCATGTCGACAAACAGATAAACAGGTCTCCAACCACAAGTCTCATTCTACGAAAACCATCAAATCTCAACATCTTCCATTCCAAAATTGAACCTTTCCATAATACAAGTTCCAAAGAGAGTAAAATCACACAAAGTAACCAACTAAACCCAATTCAAATTTAAACCAACAACACAAGCTCACTTATTACTCCCAACTCTTCAAAACCCAAATCAAAGAAAAAGAAAAAACAACAACCCACACATAGAAAAACAATCCAAAACTTAAATCAGCGTTTGAAATCAGCTTATCTAAAAGCATATGTTTGTTAGATTCCTGAAAATCTTTTTTTTTTTTTGCTTTTTGAAAAAAGCTGTTACCAATTGAGATGTTTGTAATGAACGAGTTTGAATTAAAGCATGATTTCTGTAAGAATAGAATCTTCAAAAGTTGTTCAAACCCATAGAAGGAAGGTCAAACAAAACACTGTATTAACAGATTCACAAAAAAAAAACAAGAATTACAAGGAGAGAGAGACGAACCCCTTGTCCCTTCGCGAAGGGCCCTGGCGACGCGGCGGGGGGTCTTCTTGATTCCCTCCCTCTCGCAGTCCTCGCCGAGACCCTTCAAGAGGACCCTCACAGCGTCCTCGATCACCACATCCTCCTCTCCACCACCGCCACCACCAACACCACCGTCCCCAGCCTCCCCACCGTCCAGTTCGGAGTCGGCGCAAAGACCCACCTCAAAAAACCTCAGCTTGGATCCCTCGGTCTCGAAGTCTCCGACCAGGTAACGGCACCCCTCACCCAAAGCTCCCATTTTTTTACAAAGCCGAAATGATGGTAGGAGCGAGCGAGCGAGAGAGAGAGAGGGATCCGGGAACGTTTGGTGGTGGTTGGTCTCGGTTGGCGCTAGCTTTATCGATCGGGGGGGGGGGGGGGGGGGGGGGGGGGTAGTCGATACGGACTTTGATGGATTTTTGTGGACATTATTTAAGTGATGGACTTTTGTAGACTTTCACAGACTTTTATAGACTTTTACAGACTTTCACAAATTGACTCTCATGGACTTTCACAGACATTTGCAGACTTTCACAGACTGACTCTCATGGACTTTCACAGACTTGTACAGACATTTGCAGACTTTCACATATTGACTCTTATGGATTTTCAAAGACTTTCACATACTTTTGCAGACTTTCACAAATCACTCTCATGGACTTTCACAGACTTTCAGAGATTGCCTCTTTTCACATCTGGATTTCTATTAATAAACAAAAAAATATTTTTAGAATTTTAAAATAACAAATAAAGAACTCAAATATTCAAATTCAACATGAATTATTGATACCCATATAAATAAAATAAAAGCAATCAATATATTTCATATATGTAAATATATCTTTTTACTTTTATATATGTTTAAACATTATAAAAAATATATATATACATCTATATTGTACAATAATAGAAACATCTTCAATGAAAATCAAATTAAACATTATACATATAATCAAATATATGATAAATCTATATTTTAAAAAATAATTGTGGATGATCTAGGCATATATAATATAATCTATCATTCTCATATATTCATCAAACATATGAGGTGATAGGAATATTTCATACATATGGACATTCATAAAAAAAAGAAAATAAAGAAAAAAATGTAAATAAAAATATGAAAGGCATGTGATAAAAATCATAAAGTATAGATTTGTTAAAAGAAAAAAAGAAGAAATATTCACAAAGTTGGAATAAAAGTCCATGAGGATTTTGAAAAGATTTTTTCCTTTATATTTCTCTCTCTAAAGTCCACAAAAGTCCACAAGAATCCATCACTTATGAAAGTCTTCACAAATCCTGTTTAAATTGAATAACACATGACAAAATGTCTACTATGAGAAGTCTCAATTGAATAACGCTGGACTTTTTGTCCACGAAATAATGTCTTAATTGAATAACACTGGACTTTATGTCCACGAAATAATGTCTCAATCGAATAACGCTGGACTTTATGTCCACGAAATAATGTCTCAATCGAATAACGCTGGACTTTATGTCCACGAAATAATGTCTCAATCGAATAACGCTGGACTTTATGTCCACGAAATAATGTCTCAATCGAATAACGCTGGACTTTTTGTCCACGAAATAATGTCTCAATCGAATAACGCTGGACTTTTTGTCCATGAAATAATGTCTCAATTGAATAACGCTGGACTTTTTGTCCACGAACCAAAGTCCTGATTGAAAAACACAAGATTTACAAATCCACGAGCATGGACATTTTGTCCATGAAAATCCTAATTGACTACCCCCCTAAATTAAAATTTAGTAAAACTTTTAATTAATGTTAAAAAAAATATAAAACTTAAAATGTATATATATATATATATATATAAATTAAATAAGTTCATATTCATAATGAATATTATATATCTAGTAAATTTAATATATACACACAAAATATATATAATAAAATGACACCATTAAATTGAGTGTTGTTACACGCAGTCTATGGTTAGTCTCAAATACAGTCGTGCATATCTCATTAGCCATTCATAGGAGAATATACCTCTTTAGGTAAATATATATCTCGATAAAAAAAATTACATTTATTAAAAATATGATAAAAATTAGAAAGGAAGTAATATACATATTTTTATTAAAATATATATTTCATTAAATAATGTTTACTAATTTTAAAAAATTAAAAATTGTACGGACTGTCCGTAGGATTATCCACATGACACCCTAGTATTTCCTATTAAAATTGAACCCTACAATGTTTCAAATAATAAAAATCATTTGTTATCAAATTTGGATATATATTTTTTTTATCAAACTCTTTTTCAATACAGAGAATCATCTAATATGCAAGAGATTAATAGTCTACTCACACTCAAATGAGTTTTATAACCTCTCTAAACTAAATTAAAGATAAAATAACATATTGATTTTGACAAATCTTGACCGGGCTACAGTGTCACGCCCCAGGGCGGTCGTCCCCGGGACGCGGCAAGGGTATACATGATATCAGCAGTCAATACAAGAGATCAATAATATACCACAAACAACAGCTAAAAAGACAACACAGACAACAAAGAGGCTGACATGATGTATACACAGAAATGCGGAAGCCAAAAACACTGAATCTGTAAATCAACAACACTTTACAGACTCGATACATAATCATATGTCCTGTGAGAGCCAATATATCCACAATACATCCACATACAATCCATACTAGGTGCCCAAGCACAGAAATATATACATACAATGAAAGAGAAGGATGCTGATGGCCTCAAAACTCGAGGGACGTGGCGCTACTCCGCTACTGGTGTAGTCGCTCGGGAAGCTCCTCCTTCAAGTCCGCCTCGGTAATCACTGGAGAAAATAATTATGCGAGGGGTGAGCCACACGCTCAGTGAATAGCACAACCCATGCATACAGTTTATATTAACCACATTTAATCAGATCACTAGCCTCAAAGCGGCATAATCAACACAAATCCGGGGGTTCGTTACATCGCAGAACTACCATACCCTCACCCTCACCCTCACCCCTCAATAGGTGACAAAGGATGTTGGGACTTAATAGGCTGATAATCACCCTTACACAATCCAGTGGGTCGCCACATCGCCGGCCCACCATACCCTCACCCTCACCCCTCAATAGGTGACATAGGCTCTTGGGACTGACTAGGCTGTTGGTCACCCTTAGTCCACCGATAGTCTCTCCCCACTCCGTAGGTCGTTTGGCCACTCCCACATTCGGCACAGTCCATCTACCAAATCAGGAGGTGCCTACTGATGGGAGCCCCTGCACGGGACGACCTTTCTAACGCTGAGGTAGTCTCTACACGGATCCAACGAAGGGAACAGAACAGCCTATCCATCGCATATGATCCACTCGGATCCGCTGACAGCACATCTCTACTACTCTAATGTCTTGAATTCTTCAGAATTCCACCAGCGCGCATAACCAAGATGCGGGGAGTACATAAGATAATAATGAGGAAAAGAGACCTTGGGAGCCCGAGGTAGGACATCCGACAACCAAACAAGGAACACAGAGTACCCTAACCCGGGTCTCAATGTTAACCTCGCAAGGCCCCCCTTATATTCCCCAAGGCATGCTAACAATATCACAAGCTTGCATTTAAGTAAATAAATCAAACTAATAGGACGCATGCATAGGTCGGGGCTTTCCTAGCATGATAACGAGGTGACAGGATGCACGGCTCATGCACATATCTTAAGGGTGCAAGTCCCTAACATACAAGTCTAGGGTGGCATGCATTCTACACATAAATCATGCTTGCATGGATTACAATAAAACAGTTAATATTAACTATGTGCCCCAGGAGAGGACGGTACACGCCCAAGTGCATGTAGCGCCTCCCAACTGGGTTGGGTTGTCCCACTCACCGGAAGTCGGGTCGTCGCGCGACCGTCCGTCAAGATCTGCAAGACAGGGTATCAACTTGGTGAGTAAAATCCACAAATACCACAAAATACACAAAAACATACAAATAACCACCCAACGCTCGGGCAAACGTGCATACGGCCCGTACGCATGCTAGCCCGAGCACCCCGACTCACTCCCGCACCCTCGGTAACCACCCGCACGGCCACCCGCCCCCGGATGCACCGTCGCGCCTCAGCCCGCGCACCCAGGCGCACCGCCGGGCCCCTGCCCGCCGCCTGGACACGCCGCCGAGCCTCCCGGGTGCACCACGCGCCCACTGCGCCCCATCGCAGCAGCCCGCGCGCACCCGCACGCCCCGCGCTGGCCTGCGAGCACACCGCACACCCCGCGCGCCCAGCGCCTCGCCCCGCGCGCACCTCCGCTGCCTCACCGCGCTCCGCGCGCACCCCGCGCGCACCACCGGCTCGCCCAGCGCTCCACCGACTCGCCGCGCGCGCACAGCGTGCCTGCGCAGCGCTCCGCGCGCACACCGCACGACGCCCTGCACGCAGCGCCTACTCGACCAGCACCCCCAACACGCCCAGTACGCCCGCACACCCAGCACGCGCTCCCTGCTGGCCTCCAGCTCCACCCGAGCGCACGCCCGCGCCCACGCGCGCGCCCTGCCAGCTGCTCCGCCTGCTGCGCCTGTGCTGCCTGTGCTGCTGCCCTGCCCGAGACAGCAACCCACCCTGTCCGAGCACCTCCACCACCAACCACCGGCCTCCGACCGCCTCCAACCACCTCCGACAGCCACTACCACCCCAAACCCCCCCTCCTAACAAACATCTAAACAAGAAAAACAAGGAAGGAGAGCTTACCCAAAGGAAGAGGAGGAAAGGAAGGGAACCGGAAGCTCCTTTCGCACCGAAGAGCTTCCCCAAAGGTCTCTACCACCAAGACCTAATCCCACCTCCGATTTGGCTCGGATATGAGGAGAAGAGAGGGCGGACGGAAAGGCTAGACACGCCGGAATCCGGATTTGAAGACACCGGGGTGTAGATCATGACCTTTCTATGATTTAGGTTTTAAGCTTTGAGGGCTCCAAGGGGCTCAAAAGCTTGTTTTTAAGAGAAGGGGAGAGAGAAAACACAACGAGGAAGATGATGAATAGGGGGTTTAAGTCGTGGGATTTCTTTATAACCACCCCCATCCCACCTATTCTCACACCCCTAATTAGTTTAGCCCTAATTAGGTTTAGGGGGGCTTAAGGGGGGGTTTTAAGTGGGTTTGACCTAAGTCAACTCAACCACACAAAAGGACAAAAGAGGTTGACCAAGTCATGGGCCCACTTTGACCGAGTCAACTCTCCCAATGACTTCTCGCTCGGTCAAAACCCGGATACGCCGCGGAACTGCAAAATTTTGAAACGTACCGGAATTCGATGAAATTTTCATGAGTGGCTTAAAATGGCACTAATATGCAGTTATATTTTCAATCGGAGTCCTCTAGCTCAGGACGGTAGCTAACAGTCCAAAATTTTAGCGGTTCCGATCGAAAAACGAAAAAAAAAAAACTCAAAAACTGCCAAAATGCTCCAATGGTTACCAGCAGGCCAAAAAGTGACACATATATAACATACAGCCTGGCCTAGCCCACTCATGGCTCCGCCCATGACGGCCGGTGACCCAAGGTGTATCGAGTCACCTTTAAAATATTATCAGTTAGATAATATTGAATGACACACCTTGGCTCGCGGTAAACAATATCAGTTTGACTTCTTTTTCATTTTTTTTTGCATTAAGAAAAAGATTAGTACACGGTCTAAATGGGGGGTGAGAGAAGTAGAGAAAAATACAAGTAAAATAATGTAAACCAAAAAGGTCAGACGCGGGCGTAGATAGGACATCTACCCCCCCCCCCCCTTTCTCGAAAACCAACACTCGTCATTGCTCCGACTACATGAAGATCTTGATATTACCTCCATGGAGAATAGCGCCCCTCACGCCAACCAGTTCCCCGTGCCCAGTCCTGGATCAGTGACGCAGTAAAAGCCCACATATTCTCAACATATACCATTGCCCCCATTGAATTTAGCATTGTTTCTAGTGAACCAGATCACCCAAGCACCAGCCGCGATGATCAAACAGGCAATGATCAATACCGGCTTGATTTGGTGTCCATCGAACTACATAAAATGGGGTATGTCAAACTGGGGTTTTGTAGGGATGTGTTTACATAAAATACATATTAACCACTTTTAACCATACAATAAGTTCAAACCGTAATATACATAAACGGATAACATAACACTTTGCATCATTTGAACTTTAAACATTTAACACATTGACAAGATAGGAACACTATATGTTACAATACAGTAGCATGTACACTCCTTCTACATATTTTCATCATTTTGGCTTTACAAAATGAATCAATACGCATGCGACCTTGTAAGACTCACAAAAAATAAAAATCTCACACATTGCTTCTATTATGTGCAAAATATACAAAAAAAAAAAAAATCATTTCAATTATATTAGAACCAATAAAACCAAAAGATTTCATTTCATTATATATGATAATTATTTATTGTTTATTTATGATGGGTAAGCAAATTAAAATATTGTCAATTAGATATTGTTGAACGACACACCTTGAGTCACAGTAGACACCACCCCAATTCGACTAAGAATGTGTCAAATCGAACAATGGTGACCCAAGGTGTGTCAAGTCACTTTTAAGCCGGTTGGTGGTGGTGGGGAGGGAATGCTTGATGAAATAGGTCGGTAAGCTAAGCCTGTTGGTGGGGTTAATGTCTAAAATGAAAATGAGATCATATGTTTTTTTTAAAGAAAAAGATACACGTAGCCTCCATTGCAGCTCTAATTGCAGTTCATCTCATTTTTTTTTTATATAAAATTATATACTCACCTTTTGAAGTGCATGCTATTATATGAAATGAAATATATAATGAGATACATCAATGTATTTTTTTTCATAGTAAAAAAATGAAAAAAATTAACTGTAGTATATATTATGATAGCGCAGTATACACTATGATAACGCAGTATATACTATGTTATCATAGCGTATGTGGCTGCAAAACGGGCTGTAAAACGAACTGCAGCGCTCTTTTTTTAATTGGGTTGGGGAGGGGACAGTAAGTGGGCTGGTGGGATTAGACGGTTTTGGTGGCTTTTGGTCGGGTAGTTGGGGGTGGGTGGGTCACCTCCGGTGAGGTTTTCCTTTTATTCCATCGTGGGTCACGAGTTTTTCTTGTGGTGCTCCTCTTTCTTTCTTCTTATTCTTTCGCTTTCGCATAAATTAGGTGGGTAAAAAGGACAGCCCCATAGAATGGGAATAACAAGAATAATAAATCTTAATAATTATGTTTAAGTAAATTAACATAAATTTATATAATCATTGTTATATGAGACTGATTATGCTACTCAAAAAATATTAAAAATAAAATAATGATGATAGAATAAAAAAGAGTGATCAAATAAAAAATTATCTTGATAGTTATCTATCCTAGACTATCACTATCTCGAATATAGTAAAGGGCTTGAAACTTAAAAATAGTCCAAATGTTTCAAGGATTTAAAAATAATTC
Source organism: Acorus gramineus (assembly GCA_030737835.1). Lineage (NCBI taxonomy): Eukaryota > Viridiplantae > Streptophyta > Magnoliopsida > Acorales > Acoraceae > Acorus > Acorus gramineus. Next base: position 12,749,830 of record CM060851.1, read on the forward strand.
AGAGGTTTCACGGAAAATGTAGAATTAATTTTTCTTTTATTTTTTGTACAAAAATGTATAAAAAAAATAAATAAATCTATAGACGTGTATCAATGTATGTATTTATTTAGGGAAAATTCCAAAAAAAAACCCCCGTAAACTGTCTAAAATCCATATAACCCCATGGGTTTTCCTAAAGTTCATATAACCCCCTGAAAACACCTATATAAATCCAAATAAGCCCCTGAGTTAAATTTTCGTTCACAGTTTAGAATTATTTTGTGAATATTTTATCAGATTAACCCTTGCTGAAAACATAGTATACCAAAAAGTCTTACAATATGTTTAAAATACGAAAAATCATCTATAAATGATGATTTTACCCCCAGTTTTATAATCTATCCAAAAAAGTAAAATTGTCATTTACATATGGTTTTCCGCATTTTAAACAAATTGTAGGGGGTTCTAGTATGCTGTGTTTTTAGTCAGGGTTAACCAAACGAAATATTCACATAATATTCATCATCTGTCAACAAAAGTTTAATTCAGGGGGTTATTTGGATTTACATATGTATTTTCAGCGGGTTATATGGATTTTACGAAAAGTTAGGGGGTTATATGGATTTCATGGGTTATTTGGATTTTTTCCATTTATTTAATGATTATTAGTTTTTTGTGTAATTATCATTATTTTATTGTTTATACATGTTTTGGAATGTTAGAACACGTGCATTGGCGCATGTATTATTTCCAGCGTAAATGTAATTCTATATTGTATTATTCGTAACTATAATCTAGAGATGAACTGTCACGCCCCAGGGCGGCCGTCCCCGGGTCGCGGCAAGTGTATATAAGATATCAGCAGTCTAAACAGGGAATCAATAAATCACTCTAAACAACAACTAAAATGACAACAACACAGATCAAGCAAGGCTGACATAATATATACACAGATGCGGAAGCTAAAAGACTGAGTCTGTAATCCAAAACATACTACAGACTCGATACATAATCATATGTCCTGTGACAGCCAATATATACAAATACATCCGAATAATACACAAATGGGTGCCCAAGCACAGAAATATATACATACAATAACAAGGAAGGATGCTGATGGCCTCAACTCGCGGGACGTAGCGCTACTCCGCTACTGGTGCAGTCGCTCAGGGAGCTCCTCCTTCAAGTCCTCCTCAGTAATCACTGGAAAAATATTATGCGAGGGGTGAGCCACACGCTCAGTGAACAGCACAACCCATGCATCACAGCTATATTAACCACAATTAATCAATAACATAAAACCAGTAGTTCGTACTTCGCCGAACCACCACACCCTCACCCTCACCCCTCAATAGGTGACATAGGATATTGGGACTTATAATCATCCATACACATCCATACACCCTCACCCTCACCCCTCAATAGGTGACATAGGATATTGGGACTGATAATCATCCAAACACATCCATACACCCTCACCCTCACCCCTCAACAGGTGACATAGGATATTGGGACTGACTAGGCTGTTAATCATCCTTGGTCCACCGATAGCCTCTCCTCCACACCGTAGCTTGCCTGGTCTACTCCCACATTCAGCACAGTCCGAGTCCAAGATCAGGAGGTGCCTACTGATGGGAGCCCTCTGTCAGGATAGCCTGTCTAACGCTGAGGAGTTCCTACACGGATCCAACGAAGGGAAGAGAAACAGCCTACCCACACGCATATGATCCACTCGGATCCGCTGACTACACATCTCTACAACTCTAGTGTCTCGAATTCATCAGAATTCCTCCAGGGCGCATAACCAAGATGCGGGGAACATGCATTAATATAGATGGGAAAAGAAACCTTGGGAGGGCACCATGAGGTCCCGATATAGGACATCCCAACAACCAAACAAGGAACACGGAGCACCCTAGCCCGGGTCTCAATGTTGACCTCGCAAGGCCCCTTAATATTCCCTAAGGCATGCAATAATATTACCAGTTGCATTTAATTTAACAAATTCAACTAATAGGAGCATACAAAGGCCGAGGCTTTCCTAGCATGATAACAAGGTGGCAAGGTGCATGGCTCTTACACAACCTAAGGGTGCAAGTCCCTAACATACTCAGTCTAGGGTAGCATGCATACTACATATCAATCATGCTGCATGGATTACATATTAAACAGGTTAATATTAATCTATGGTGCCCCAGGGGAGGACGGTATACGCCCAAGTGCATATAGCGCCTCCCAACTGGGTTGGATTGTCCCACTCACCGGAAGTCGGGTCGTCGCGCGACCGTCCGTCAAGATCTGCAAGACAAGGTATCAACTGGTGAGTAAAATCCACAAATACCACAAACATACTAAAAAATACACCAAAAGTACCCAACACTCGGGCAAACGTACATACAGCCCGTATGCACGCTAGCCCGAGCACCCCGACTCACTCCCGCACCCCTGGCAACCACCCGCACGGCCACCCGCCCCCGGATGCACCGTCGCGCCTCAGCCCGTGCACCCAGGCGCCCTGCCGAGCCCCTGCCCGCACGCCTGGACACGCTGCCGAGCTCCCCGGGTGCACCGCGCGCCCACTGCGCCCCAGCGCAGCAACCCGCGTGCACACCGCATGCCCCGCGCTGGCCCGCGCGCACACCGCACGCCGCGCGCTCCCAGCGCCCCGCCCCGCGCGCACCACCACGCGCATCACCCTTCGACCAACCGCTCGCCCAGTCCCGGGTGCACCCGTGCGCACTGCGCCCCAGCGCAGCGCCCCGCATGCGCACCCGCCCGCTCGCACCCACTGGTCTCCTCACCGCACGCACGCCTGCGCCCTTGCCCAGCGCCCCGCGCGCATGCTCCTACACGGTGCTCAGCGCCCAGCACCCTCGCCCAGCACACCTAGTACGCCCAGCACGCCCAGCACGCCACCCGAGCGCACGCCCGCGCGCGCCCTGCCACTGCACGCCTGCTGCGCCTGCCTGCTGCGCCTGTGCTGCCTGCTGCCCGAGACAACCAACCTCCCTGCCCGAGCTCCTCTACCACCAACCACCGGCCACCAATGGCCTCCGACCACCCCCAACCACCACTGACAGCCACCCACAGCCGCCGACCACCACCCAACCTCAAAACCACCCTCCTAACAAGCATCTAAGCCAAAAAAGAAGGAAAAAGAGCTTACCAAGGGAAGGAAGGGAAGTTCGGTTGCTCTCCGCGCACCGAAACACCTCCCCAAAGACCTCCACCGCCAAGCTCCTCCCTAGCCCTCGAAATGGCTCAAATCAGGGGAGAAAAGAGAGGGGGAGAAGGGGCTAAACACCTCGGAATTCGAATCCGAAAACACCGGGGTGTAGATCGGGACCGGATCTAACCTTTCTATGTTTTGGGTTTTAAGTTTTGAGAACCCTAGGTGGCTCAAAACTAAGAAAAGGAGAGAGGGGGAGAGAGAAAATGAGATTGAGAAGATGATGAATAGTGTAGGGCAACATTTTAGATCACTTAAATAAGTCAAACCAACATTAATTAGGGTTTAAGCTAGGTTTAAGTGAGGATTAAAGGCTTTAAGTGGGATTTGACTTAGGTCAACCCAACCACACAAAAAAACAAAAAGGGTTGACCAAGTCATGGGCCCACTTTGACCGAGTCAACTCTCCCAATGACTTCTCGCTCGGTCAAAACCCGGATACGCCCCGGAATTGTGAAATTTTGGAAACGTTACCGGAATTCGATGAAATTTTCATGAGTGGCTTAGAATGGCACCAGGACACATAATATGCAGTTAGATTTTTAATCGGAGTCCTCAAACACAGGACGATAGCTAACAGTCCAAAATTTTAGCGGTTCCGATCGAAAAATGAAAAAACTCAAAAACTGTCAAAATTCTTCAATGGTTACCAACAGGCAAAAAGTGACACATAAATAACATGAACAACACAATATATATGAAATATTTATAGAATATTGAACCATCTAAACTGTTTATTACATTTAATATATAGGATAATAAATTTATATTCCATGTAATATTTTTATATTATAATAAAAATAATGTAACAAATTTTATACAATTCAGTTGAGATAGATTTAATGAATAGTTTTAAATTTAAATTATTAAAAAAATTAATATATTCATATGAAAAAACAAAGAAAAACTATGGATGAAGTGGCGTTGACTAAATAAATAACTTTGTTCCGAGTTTGATTTGATGCAGACATGTTACTTAAATCTGATTTTAAAATCTTAAAATATAATTATAATTTATTTAAATTTGATTTGAAATCTTAAATTTTGAATAAGTAAGATATATAAGTAATTGTTAAATTTATGGAAGAATAAAAATAAAATGGAAAGATGGATCATTCTCCCTTTAATAAGTAACTAGTTAAATGCACGCGCGCGTGTTAGTTACTAATCACATATACGCAATGAATCATCTCTTGAACTATGACTTTTAGAACCCAAGAACTTTGAATCAATCTTATGATACATTTCAACTACAGCATGATCAACAAAACAAAATAAATAAAAAGCACAATCTTTACAGTAAATATGATACTAAGAAATAAACATGTCTAAATAAGCTAATAATGCACTTAGCATTATGTTAAGAACCTGAACACTTTTTTTTTTTCAGTAAACGATAGGCATACACCCTTAATTTTATTCAAAGAAATGGGTTGCTCAAAGCATAAACACATACAAGATCATCTACCAAAAAGTTAGAAGTAGAAGAGATATCTATTGTATCTCTTGGTATTACAAAAAGAACTCAAACTACTCATCCACACACAGTTTGTCCCCAATAAAACTCACTCTCTTGGCACCAACACAAGAGGTGCACCAAGATTTTGTTATAATTGTGTCACTTTTAACCTGCTGGTAACCGTTGGAGCATTCTGGCGGTTTTTCGTTTTTTTTCGGTTTTCGATCGAAACCGCTAATTTTTGGACTGTTAGTTATCGTCCGAGTTAGAGGACTCCGATTGAAAATCTAACTGCATATTATGTGTCCTGGTGCCATTTTAAGCCACTCATGAAAATTTCATCGAATTCCGGCAACGTTTCTGAAATTTCGCAGTTCCGGGGCGTATCTGGGTTTTTAAGTCGCACACTATATAAGGGTGGGATCTAAAATTTCGAGTTACTATTCATCATCCTTACCAACCCTTCCCTTCTCTCCTCTTCTCCATTTTTCTCACTTTTGAGGCCCCTACACCCCTCAAAACTAAAAACCCAAAGCATAGAAAATGTAGATCGGGTCCCGATCTACACACCGGTGTCTTCGAATCCCGTTTCCGACGATCCTAGCCTCCCCATCCTCCCTCCTTTCTCCTCTGATTCGGGCCGTTTCGAGGGCCGTGGTAGATCGGGGCGTAGGAGAGCCGTTGGGAAAGGTTTCGGCGCGCGGAGAGCAACCGGACTTCGCTTCCTCCCCTTGGTAAGGTCTTTTTCTTCTCTTTCCTTGCATAGATGTATGCTAGGGGGATGGATTTGGGGTTGGGTGGTGGTCGGCGGCGGTGGGTGGCCGTCGGGGGGCTGTGGGAGGCGGTCGGAGGCCGTCGGAGGCCTTTGGGTGGTGGTAGAGGAGCTCGGGCTGGCAGGCTCTGTTCCGGGCAGCAGGCAGCAGCGGCAGCGGCCCAGGCAGCGCGCAGGCTGGGCGCGCGCGGGAATGCGCGCGTGCGTGCGCGAGCGTGCATACGCGCGGCGTGCGCGCGGGTATGCGCGGGTCTGGTGCGAGGAGCTGGTCGGGCAGCTGTGCGCGGGTCTGGTCGAGCGGCTGGTGCGGGGAGGTGGGTGAGTGGTCGATGCGCGCGGAGTGCGTGCTGGGGCGCGCGCGTGCGTGCGCGCGGGCGTGCGCTCGGGGAGAGCTGGAGGCCGGCTAGGCGTGCGAGCGCAAGGTGCTGGTTGAGCAGCTGTGCGCGAGGGGCTGATGGAGAGCTGCGCGCGAGGTACTGGTCGCGCGGGTCTGTGCGCGAGGTGCTGGTCGCGCGGTGATGGCCGAGTGGGCGGTGTGTGCAGGGAGGTCGTGCAGGGTGCGCGCGGGGTGCGCGCGGGGCGCGGCGAGGCGGCTGTGGTGCGCGCGGGGCGCGGCGAGGCAGTGGTGGTGCGCGCGGGGCGCGGCGAGGTGGCTGAGGTGCGCGCGGGGCGAGGCGCTGCGCGCGGGGGCGTGCGGGGTGCTGGCGGGGGCGGCGCGAGGCGTTGGGGCTTGCGCGGGCTGCTGCGGCTGGGCGCAGTGGACGCGCGGTGCCCCGGGTGGTGCGGCGGCATGTCCAGGCGGCGGGCAGAGGCCCGGCGGTGCGCGGGGTGCGCGGGCGGAGGCGCGGCGGTGCACCCGGGCGGTTAGGTGGCCATGCGGGTGGTTGCCGGCCGTGCGGGTAGTTGCCGGAGTGCTCGGGCTAGCGTGCGTGCGGGTCGTGTGCACGTTTGCCCGAGTGTTAGGTGTTTGTTGTGGGTTTTGGGGTATTTATTTGTGTATTTAATGATAATTGTGGATTTATACTTACCAAGTAATACCCTGTCTTGCAGATCTCGACGGACGGTCGCGCGACGACCCGGTTAGGGGTGAGTGGGACAATCCAACCCAGTAGAGAGGCGTTATACGCACTTGGGCGTATACCGACCTCTCCTGGGGCACCATGGATGTATATTAACCGGAAGTAATATGTAATCCATGCTTGCATGATTTAAATGTAGAATGCATGCTACCCTAGTCTTTGCATGTTAGGGACTTGCACCCATAGGATAGGTGTAAGAGCCATGCACCATGCCTCCTGTTTTCATGCTAGGAAACCTCGGCCTATGCATGCGTCCTATTAGTTTGATTTATTTAATTAAATGCTAGTGTATGTTAAATCGCATGCCTTAGATAATATTATAGGGAGGAGCCTTGCGAGGTCAACATTGAGACCCGTGTTAGGGTACTCCGTGTTCCTTGTTTGGTTGTCGGGATGTCCTGTATCGGGACCTCATGCTGCCCTCCCAAGGTTTCTAGTCCCAATAATATTATAAGTAATGTTATATAACTGGTATGACTATTAGCATGTTAGTGAATATTATAGGGGAGGGGCCTTGCGAGGACAGCGGTGAGACCCAGGTTAGGGTACTCCGTGTTCCTTGTTTGGTTGTCGGGGTATCCTATATCGGGAACTCACGCCGCCCTCCCGAGTTCTTTCCCCCAATGATATTCCAACCTTGCTTTTATTGTACATGTTCCCCGCATCCTGGTTATGCGCCCTGGAGGAATTCTGAGGAATTCAGGACATTAGAATTGTAGAGATGCGTAGTCGGCGGATCCGAGTGGATCATATGCGTATGGATAGGCTGTTCTGTTTCCCTTCGTTGGATCCGGTAGAGACTACCCCAGCGTTAGACAGGCCTTCCTGACAGAGGGCTCCCATCAGTAGGTACCTCCTGATTTGGTTTTGGACTGTGCTGAATGTGGGAGTAGACCAGGCGGCCTACGGAGTGGAGAAGAGACTATCGGTGGACCAAGGGTGACCAACAGCCTAGTTAGTCCCAAAATCCCAGGTCACCCATTGAAGGGTGAGGGTGAGGGTGTAGTGGGTTGGCGATGAACGACCCACTGGAGTTGTGATTGGATGATTATCAGTCCCAAAATCCTATGTCACCCATTGAAGGGTGAGGGTGAGGGTGAGGGTGTAGTGGGTTGGCGATTAAGCGACCCACTGGTTTGAGTATTTGTTACCATTCTGTGGTTGTTAATAAGAGATTGTGGATTATAAAGATTGGATTGTGGTCAATATTGTCTGTGATGCATGGGTTGTGCCGTTCACTGAGCGTGTGGCTCACCCCTCGCATATGTTTTCCCCAGTTGCCACTGAGCCTGAGCTGGAGCCGGAGCAGCAGTTGGAGCTTTCCGAGGGATTCCTTCAGTAGCGGAGCAGCGCTACGTCCGCGAGTGCCAGAGGCTATCAGCATCCCTTTTCTTGGCTGTATGTACTTTATTTCCGTGCTGAGCACGCGTTGTATATATTCAGTTGTTTCTATGTATATTGGCTCTCACAGGACATATGATTGTGTATCGAGTCTGTAATATGTTTTGGATTACAGACTCAGTTTTTTTAGCTTCCGCTATATTGTGTATATATTATGTCAGCCCTGTTTGATCTGTGTTGTCATTTTTATCTGTGGTTTAGAGTATATATATTTGACCTCATGTGTAGGCTTCTGATATGATATATACACCTGCCGCGTCCCGGGGACGGCCGCCCTGGGGCGTGACAAAAGTTGGTATCAGAGCCTGGTCCTGTCAGAGCCAATGGTCCTCTTTTCGTAGAGATGAGTCCTAGGATTGCTATATGAGTATTCTGATCCTAGTGTCTGGTTTTCTTAGGGTGCTGATATGCCTCCTCGCAGAGGACGGCGCGGACGAGGTCCCTCTCGGTCTTTGGAGGTTTCCGGACCTACCAGAGACGAGGATGCTACCGGAGAGCCCTTGACGCAGGAGCCTCCTGCTTGGGAGCGTGCTTTCGCTCGGTTGGCTGATTTGGTGGAGACACAGACGAGGGCGCTGGAGGCCCAGACCAGAGCATTGGCAGAGCAGGCTAGAGAGATTCAGGAGCTGAGGGCGACTCGCGAGGCAGTTCCGCAGGTCCCCTTGGCGGCAGATCCGCCTGCGGTACCCGATGTACCCCCAGTTCCCGTGGCGATTCCGGCAGTAGGAGTTGAGGATCCCCTGGAAAGGGAGGAGGAGCTAGAGGCGGCGGCGCGAGTGCAGCAGAGCGGCCTCAACGCCTTTTTGAAGCTCCACCCTCCCGAGTTCCATGGTCAGTCGGCAGATCCTCTTGCGCCAGAGCGTTGGTTGAGGGAGGTGGATACGATCTTCGCGGCAGATCCTCTTGCGCCAGAGCGTTGGTTGAGGGGGTGGTGCGTGCGCGAGGTGATGGCCGAGGCAAGGGTGGTGCGTGCGCGAGGTGATGGCCGAGGCAGGGGCAGTGCGCGCGGGAGGGCGTGCAGGGTGCGCGCGGGGTGAGGCGCTGCGCGCGGGGGCGTGCGGGGTGCTCGCAGGGCGGTGCGAGGCGTTCGGGGCGCGCGTGGGCTGCTGCGGCTGGGCGCAGTGGACGCGCGGTGCTCCGGGTGGTGCGGCGGCTTGTCCAGGCGGCGGGCAGAGGGTCCGGCGGTGCGCGGGGTGCGCGGGCTGAGCGCGGCGGTGCACCGGGCGGTCGGGTGGCCGTGCGGGTGGTTGCCAGCCGTGCGGGTAGTTGCCGGAGTGCTCGGGCTAGCGTGCATGCGGGTCGTGTGCACGTTTGCCCGAGTGTTGGGTGTTTGTTGTGGGTTTTGAGTATTTAATTGTGTATTTTACGTACTTGTGGATTTATACTTACCAGTTAATACCCTGTCTTGCAGATCTCGACGGACGGTCGCGCGTCGACCCGATTTCCGGTGAGTGGGACAACCCAACCCAGTTTGGGAGGCGCTACATGCCTTGGAGCGTGTACCGTCCTCCCCTGGGGCTTATAGTTAGTATTAACTGTTATTTTGAATCCATGTAAGCATGATGTGTGTGTGTAGAATGCATGCCACCCTAGACTTGTATGTTAGGGACTTGCACCCTTAGGTTTTGTGCATGAGCCGTGTATCATGTCACCCCGTTATCATGCTAGGAAAGCCCTGACTTGTGCATGCGTCCTATTAGTTTGATTTATTTAATTAAATGCAAGCTTTAATATTGATAGCATGCTTAGGGAATATAAGGGGGCCTTGCGAGGTTAACATTGAGACCCGGGTTAGGGTACTCCGTGTTCCTCGTTTGGTTGTCGGATGTCCTACATCGGGACCTCAGGTTACCCTCCCAAGGTCTCTTTTCCCCTTTTTGTGTCTTATTTATTTCCCCGCATCCTGGTTATGCGCGCTGGTGGAATTCTGAGGAATTCAAGACATTAGAGTTGTAGAGATGTGCTGTCAGCGGATCCGAGTGGATCATATGCGATGGATAGGCTGTTCTGTTCCCTTCGTCGGATCCGTGTAGAGACTACCTCGGCGTTAGACAGGTTGTCCCGTGCAGGGGCTCTCACTAGTAGGCGCCTCCTGATTTGGTGAAGGACTGTGCTGAACATGGGAGTGGCCAAACGACCTACGGAGTGAGGAGAGACTATCGGTGGACCAAGGGTGACCAACAGCCTAGTCAGTCCCAAGAGCCTAGGTCACCTGTTGAGAGGTGAGGGTGAGGGTATGGTGGGCCGGCGATGCGGCGACCCACTGGATTGCGTGAGGATGATTATCAACCCGTTAAGTCCCAACATCCTTGGTCACCTGTTGAGGGTGAGGGTGAGGGTGAGGGTATGGGGTTCGGCGATGTGACGAACCCCCGGTCTTGTGGCTTATGACTTGATTAAATATGGTTAATATGAACTGTATGCATGGGTTGTGCTATTCACTGAGCGTGTGGCTCACCCCTCGCATATTATCTTTTTCAGTGATCTCTGAGGGAGGAGCTTCCCGAGCGACTACACCCGTAGAGGAGTAGCGCCGCGTCCCACGAGTTTTGAGGCCATCAGCACCCTTCTTTCTGTTGTATGTATATATTCTGTGCTTGGGCACCTAGTTTGGATTATGTATGGATTTTATTTGTGTATATATGGACATGTTGGCTCTCACAGGACGTATGATTATGTATCGAGTCTGTAGTATGTTTTGACTACAGACTCAGTCTTTTAGCTTCCGCATTTGGTGTATATATTATGTCAGCCCTGCTTTTATCTGTGTTGTGATTTTTAGTTGTTGGTTGTGGTGTATTATTGAACTCTTGTTACTGATATCATATATACACTTGCCGCGTCACGGGGACGGCCGCCCTGGGGTGTGACAATATTAAACTATGGTGCCCCAGGGGAGGACGGTATACGCCCAAGTGCATATAGCGCCTCCCTACTGGGTTGGATTGTCCCACTCACCAATACCCGGCTCGTCGCGGGACTGTCCGTCAAGATCTGCAAGACAGGTATTTAACACGGTGAGTAAAATACACAAATACATACAAAAATACACTAAAATACCCAACACTCGGACAAACGTACATACGGCCCGTACATACGCGAGTCTGAGCACCCCGACACACTCCCGAACCCCCGAGCAGCCATACGCACGGCCACCCGCAGGGGCACTGTCGAGCCCCCTGCCCGCATGCCTGGACACGCTGCCGAGCCCAGCCCGTGAGCCCAGACACAACGCACGCTCGGGCGCACGCACTGCGACCAGCCCCGTATGCACCCGCGCGCACTGCGACCCAGCGCAGCGCCTCGCGCGCACACCCGCCAGCACTGCGCCCCAGTGTAGTGCCCTGCAAGCACTCCCCGCTCGCCTTACCGCGCGCACAGCACGCATTGCGCCTCTGCGTAGCGCTCTGCGCACACGCCCCCGCACTGCGCCCAGCGCGCAGCACCCCCACGCGGCCCTACGCGCACAGCACGCACTACGCCTCTGCGCAGCGCTCCGCACACGCGCCTCCGCAGGGCGCCCAGCGCGCAGCACCCGCACGCACGCGCGCATGCCCTGCCAGCTTGCCCGACAGCGCGCCTGCCCAGCGCCTGCCAGCCTGCTCTGCCTGCCTGCCCGCGCGTGCAGGCCCGATGAGCCCGCACTGCCCGAGCCGGCTCTACCACCCCAACCGCCACCAACAGCCACCGACAGCCACCACAACCACCCTGAAAGCCATGCATACCTAAAAACACCTCCTAATCAATCATCTAAACAAGGAAAGGAAGGAAAGAAACTCACCCAAGGAGAGGAAGGAAAGAGGAGGAAGAACAGGTGCTCTTCGCGCACCGATTTGCCACCTCCAAGACCACCACTACCAAGATCTCCTCTCAGCCAAGGAAGGGTTGAAAACAGAAGAGAAAAGGGGTTATGAGAGGGGGTCACACAAGAGGGAACTCGAATCCGAGACCACCGGAAGATAGATCGGGACAATACCTATCTTTTCTCTTCTTAGGGGTTTCTCAATCCAACACCCCTAGCTAGATTATAAAGGGGATTTAAAGAGAGGGAGAGAGAGAGAAATTTTTGGAGAAGATGATGAATAGTGGGGCTTATGTTGTCGTGGGATTTTATTATGCTCACACACCCACCACACATACTCACACCCACTCACTTAGGGCTAATTAATTAGGTTTAGGCTAGGTTTAGGTGCACTTAGGTGAGATTTGACCCTAGTCAACCCAACCACACTAAAATCCAAAGGAGTTGACCAAGTCATGGGCCCACATTGACCAAGTCAAGTCTCCCAATGGCTTTTCGCTCGGTCAAAACCCGGATACGATTCGGAACTGTGAAATTCTGAAACGTTACAGAAAATCATTGAAATTTTTGTGAGTGGCTTGAAATGGTACCAGGACACATAAAATGCAGTTAGATTTTCAATCGGAGTCCTCAAACTCAGGATGATAGCTAAAAGTCCAAAATTTTAGCGGTTCCGATCGAAAAATGAAAAAGCTGAAAAACTGCCAGAATGCTCCAATGGTTACCAGAAGGCTAAAAGTGACACATATATAACAGTTACATTTTATCATAATCTAATTACATTTTAGTAAAGTCAGTTACATTGATAAAATAGTCTATTACGGGTGTGCGCGCGGGCCAGCGCGGGGCGTGCGGGTGTGCGCGGGCTGCTGCGATGGGGCGCCGTGGGCGCGCGGTGCACCCGGGAGGCTAGGTGGCGTGTCCAGGCGGCGGGCAGGGGCCCGGTGGTGTGCCTGGGTGCGCGGGCTGAGGCACGGCGGTGCATCCGGGGACGGGTGGTCGTGCGGGTGGTTGTCGGGGGTGCGGGAGTGAGTCGGGGTGCTCGGGCTAGCGTGCGTACGGGGCGTATGCACGTTTGCCAGAGTGTTGGGTGTTTATTTGTATGTTGTTGTGTATTTTGTGGTATTTGTGGATTTTACTCACCAAGTTGATACCCTGTCTTGCAGATCTTGACGGACGGTCGCGCGACGACCCGACTTCCGGAGAGTGGGACAACCCAACCCAGTTTGGGAGGCGCTACATGCACTTGGGCGTGTACCGTCCTCCCCTAGGGCACATAGTTAATATTAACTGTTTTATTGTAATCCATGCAAGCATGATTTATGTGTAGAATGCATGCCACCCTAGACTTGTATGTTAGGGACTTGCACCCTTAGGATATGTGCATGAGCCGTGCATCCTGTCACCTCGTTATCATGCTAGGAAAGCCCCGACCTATGCATGTGTCCTATTAGTTTGATTTATTTAATTAAATGCAAGCTTGTGATATTATTAGCATGCCTTGGGGAATATAAGGGGGCCTTGCGAGGTTAACATTGAGACCCGGGTTAGGGTACTCCGTGTCCTTGTTTGGTTGGCGGGATGTCCTACACCGAGACCTCAAGTTGCCCTCCCAAGGTCTCTTTTCCTCATTTTTGTCTTATTTATTTCCCCGCATCTTGGTTATGCGCGTTGGTGGAATTCTGAAGAATTCGAGACATTAGAGTAGTAGAGATGTGCTGTCAGCGGATCCGAGTGGATCATATGCGACGAGAGGGACGTAAGATGAAAACAAACCCCAAAAATCAAGGGATTTGAGTGTTCAAATGTGTGTATTTTGTTGTGTCTGTGTCATTTGGAGCGCTCTGTTTGAAGATTTGGGTACATAATTTTTTTTTCCTAAGTTATGTATTCCTGATTTGGTGTTTGGATTTGATTTTGTTAAAATCCAAGATGAAGAGGTTTAATTATGAGTTTACTATGAGATGTCCAGTTTTGAGTTAGCTTTCGCACAGAAGTAGAATTAGATCAACTGGATTCTTGTAGTAAAAGTTATGGGTATTTTTCCAAGTATACCCCGGGGATGGAAATTCTGGCAGCAGCCCTGTTCCATGTTTAGCTCAAATTTCGAATTAGCTAGAGGGATTATCTGATCATGGCATAAACATGAAAGTTGTAGATAATCTTCTTAGATTTCCATCGGTCTTGGAATCAAGCAATTCGGAGCTGTATCGGGGAAGTTATGGCTGTTCCAGTGAAGCTTGCGCAGAATTTCTAGTCGGAGGGCAACCTAGTCATTTCTCCTTAGATATTTGTGATAAATATCTCCTCTCTCTCTCTCCCCTCCCAAATCCCCTCGTCGAATACCTTTTTTTTGGCTCTCTCTTTCACCTTTTCAAGCCCCACCAAGTGTTTGTTGAATTGCCTAAATGAGAAGAAGAGAAGGTGGAGGTGCTAGAGGTGGTGGATCTTTGTGTTCATGTGTTGTTGTTGCTTATCTTCTCCTCTCTCTCAAGCCCCCTTTCCATGGATCTCCCCCCCCTGTTTTGCTGCCATGAGAGGGCTGAGGAGGCCGGTGAGGCGGTGGTGGTGGTTGAGGTGGTCGCGGGTGCGTTGAGGGCCCCCGAACCTCCCCCTTTTGTTCCCCCTCCAAGGTGAGCTCCTCCCCTTCTTCTCTTGGTTTTCTTGGCTTAAAGGGGTGTTGGGAAGGTCATGCATGTTGGGAAGTGTGTTAGGGAGTGTGTGAGGGGTTGGGGATGGTTAAAAAGAGGTTAGAATAGCTTGGGCGCGAGCTGGGCGTCGTCTACGCGCGTGCGCGCGCAGGCGCGCGCGCAGTCGGGCGCTGGCATGCGCGCTGGTGCGCGCGGGAGTGCGCGCTGGTGCAGGGGTGAGCGGGGGTGCGAGCAGGGGTGCGCGTGGGAGTGCGCGCGGGCACGCGCGGGAAGGGCACCTGGGCACTGCGCCTGGGTGCGGGGCAGGGCGCCTGGGCATGCGCCTGGGCGCAGAGCTAGGGACCAGTGCGTGCGCGTGCTGGGGCATGCGCGCAGTGCGCGCGGGGGCGCGCTGGGGCGTGCTGGGCTGGACGCGAGGTGCGCGCGGGCGCGCGCGAGTGTGCGCGTGCGTGCGGCAGTGCATCGGGGCGCGCGGCAGTGCGCCGATGGTGCCGGCGTGCGTGCGCGCGTGCGCATCCGTGCGTGTGCGTGCGGCTGCCCGGGGGTTCGGGAATGAGTTGGGGTGCTCGGGCTAGCGTGCGTACGGGCTGTATGTACGTTTGCCCGAGTATTGTGTATTTTAGTGTATTTTTGGGGTATTTGTGTATTTTACTCATCGAGTTGATTACCCTGTCTTGCAGATCTTGACAGACGGTCGCGCGACGACTCGATTATCAGTGAGTGGGACAACCCAACCCAGTTGGGAGGCGCTATATGCACTTGGGCGTATACCGTCCTCCCCTGGGGCACCATAGTTAATATTAACTGATTAATATGTAATTTCTGCAAGCATGATTACTGTATAGAATGCATGCCGCCCTAGACCTGTATGTTAGGGACTTGCACCCTTAGGATATGTGCATGAGCCGTGCATCCTGTCACCCTGTTCATATGATAGGAAGCCTCGACCTATGCATGTGTCCTACTAGTTTGATTTTTTAATTAAATGCAAACTTATGATATCTTAGTATGCCTTGGGGAATGTTAAGGGGACCTTGCGAGGTCAACTTTGAGACCCGGGCTAGGGTACTCCGCGTTCCTTGTTAGGTTGGCGGGATGTCCTGTATCGGGACCTCAGGTTGCCCTCCCAAGGTCTCTTTTCCTCATCATTATCTTATGTTTTCCCTGCATCTTGGTTATGCGCGCTGGTGGAATTCTGATGAATTCAAGACATTAGAGTTGTAGAGATGTGCTGTCAGCGGATCCGAGTGGATCATATGCGATGGATAGGCTGTTCTGTTCCCTTTGTTGGATCCGTGTAGAGACTACCTCAGCGTTAGAAAGGTCGTCCCGTGCAGGGGCTCCCATCAGTAGGCACCTCCTGATTTGGGACGGACAGTGCTGAATGTGGGAGTGGCCAAACGACCTACGGAGTGGGGAGAGACTATCGGTGGACCAAGGGTGACCAACAGCCTAGTCAGTCCCAAGAGCCTATGTCGCCTATTGAGGGGTGAGGGTGAGGGTGTGGTGGGCCGGCGATGTGGCGACCCACAAGATTATGTAAGGATGATTATCAGCCTATTAAGTCCCAATACCCTTTGTCACCTATTGAGGAGGGTGAGGGTGTAGTGGGTTGGCGATAGCGACCCGCTGGATTTGTGTAGTTAGTCCCAATATCCTATGTCACCTATTGAGGGGTGAGGGTGAGGGTGTAGTGGGTTGGCGATAGCGACCTACTGGATTGTATAGCTGTTGCCATTTTGTGGCTTTTAATAATGAGGCTGTGGATTATTAAGGTCTGGTGGTTAATATAAATTGTGATGCATGGGTTGTGCTGTTCACTGAGCGTGTGGCTCACCCCTTGCATAATTATTATTCTCCAGTGTTATCTGAGTCAGAACTGAAGGAAGAGCTCCCCGAGGGACTTCATCAGTAGCGGAGTAGCGCCATGTCCCGCGAGTATCAGAGGCTATCAGCATCCCTTGTGATTGTATGTATTATATTCCGTGCTTGGGCACGCGTTTGTATTGTATTTGGATGTCATTGTATATATTGGCTCTCACAGGACAGTTGATTATGTATCGAGTCTGTAATATGTTTTTGGATTACAGATTCAGTCTTTTAGCTTCCGCTTTTGGTGTATATATCATGTCAGCCCTGCTTTGTAGTCTGTGTTGTCATTTTAGCTGTTGTGTGAGTATGTTATTGAACTCCTGTTTAGACTGATATCATATATACACTTGCCGCGTGCCGGGGACGCCCGGGGTGTGACATATTTAAACGGGGGTATTTTTGTATTTTGCTATTTTACTCTTTTGTCAAAGTCAATCAGACATCCAATGATAAGTTGACACATGTTGAGGCTTTGTGAATGGGGCCTATGAATTGGGGCCTGGGTAGCAAGACTTAATATCTTAATATGTTACATTTAACACAATCATCCGGAAGCTCATGTAATGTGGAAAGAACACAATCACCCTTAATATTTTTTTGGTAGGTTAATGGTGGGTCTCGAACTCATGATCTCTTGGTTGTAAATTCTCTTGTCAATCATTGAGCTACGGATCCAAGCCCACAATCTCCCTTAATAGTTTGCATGGATGACCATCTTTTCTTCCTATTCTTTTTTATTTATGTTCCAGTTTTGTTGATCCATCAACATATGAAAGATACATTCTTATTTTTCCAATTACCATGCACTTAAGTTGCTTGGCTAGTCATTATTAAAGTCATACATGCCACTAACGATATGGATAAGGATGGTACACATGCAAATTGCATGACTTTGAATATTTCAAATCCCTTAAAATCTGTTTATATGTGCAACAACTTAAAATATGTTTACAGGTGCAGCTAAACAACTCAAAATAATGTAAATATAGTTGTATAATATTTTTACAATGGAAATTAGATGTATATATTATTGTCACATGAATTAATTAGAAAAATATCCAAAAGGATAATGGCACTCAATCCAACACTGTACAACAAATTATCCGCCATGCTTGGAATATCCAAGAACACATTATGTGAAACCGATTTAAATGCATTGGCACAAATAGCCTACTCATCAAGCAATCCTCATATAATAACAACAAAAAAGGGAAAAAACAAGAGATACCTTGATACCCAAGTAATATTTCAACCCTAAAAACACAGAAAATACAAAACAACAAACATTAATCAATCACAACATACAACACTAACATACAAAGAAAGTCAAGAAAAAAGAGATAAAACAAATAAGAACCTAAAATGGGGGTCTCCTCTGAAATGGGTTGAGTTGTGGGAACCTCTCAGTTTTTGCTCTTCTCTCTTGATGAACGGCAGCACATTTAAGGCATGGGACCCCAATTTTTATTTTTATAACAATGATTCCTATGTTGCCCCTACTAAATCTGTATAGTATTGTGTTGTCCCAAATTTTTTTTCATTCGCCCAATTACCCAAACACACATCTTGAGTACCCTATCTTTTTTTTTTTGCCAAATACAAGGAGGGGCTTGAGCCCTTGCTTGTCTCCAGGTGGATGAAGGCTCAAGCTTGTTTCAGAGAAAAAAAGAAAGAAGAGAAGAGAAGAGAAGATGAAATACCTAAAGAGGGTGTGGAAATGGAAACATGGCCTTTGTTTTTTTTTTTTTTTTTGTCGAAGGAAATGGTGGTCGTTGATGGAGTGATCGATCTTCGACGACAGCATGAGACAACGGCAGGCGACATGGGACAAACGGTGGGCATCAACAACAAGTGGGTGGAGGTCGACAGGAGGGATGAGTCAGGAGGAAGGGGACTTTTCGAAATGAGATGGGTTCAGGAAAGAGAGAGAAAAGGGGTTATGGTGGGATTAGTTTCTTGGGGAAGATATATTAATTACATGGTGGGCTTAGTGTGTTATATATGTGTCACTTTTAACCTGCTGGTAACCGTTGGAGCGTTCTGGCAGTTTTTCATTTTTTTTTATTTTCGATCGGAACCGCTAATTTTTGGACTGTTAGCTATCATCCTGAGTTAGAAGACTCCGATTGGAAATCTAACTGCATATTAGGTGTCCTGGTGCCATTTTAGGCCTCTCACGAAAATTTTGTTGAATTCCGGTAATGTTTCTAAAATTTCACAGTTTCGGGGCGTATCCGGGTATTTTAAGTGACTTGCTATATAAATGGAATCTAATTTTTGAGTGGCACTATTCATCATCCCTACCAAAAAGCTTCTCTCTCTCCCCTCTCTCTTTTTCTCCCATTTGAAGCCCTTAGAGCCCTCAAACCCAAAAACCTAAAGCATAGGAAGTGTAGATCGGGTCCCGATCTACACCCCGGTGCTTTCAAATCCGGATTCCGGCTAGTTTTGCCCCTCCATCCCCCCTCTCTTCTTCCCTGATTTGGACCATTTCGGAGGTGGGAGTAGATCCGGGCGTTGGAAGACTTTGGGGAAAGGTTTCGGTGCGCGGAGAGCAACCGAACATCTCCTCCTCCCCTCGGTAAGCCTTCTTTCCCTCTTTTTCATGCTTAGATGCTTGTTAGGGGGGGGTTTTGGGGTTGGGTGGAGGTCGGCGGCTGTGGGTGGCCATCGGAGGGCTGGGGTGGTGGTCGGAGGTCGGTGGGTGGTGGTAGAGGTGCTCGGGCAGGGTGGCTGGTGGCAGCAGCACAGGCAGCACAGGCGCAGCAGCTGGCAGGGGCGCGCGCGCGCGAGCGTGCGCGCGGGCGTGTGCGCGGGTGGCGCTGGGTGCTCGGCGCTGGGCGCTGGGTGCTCGGCGCTGGGCGCTGGCCGGCGCAGTCGGGCGCGCAGTCGCGCGCTGGTGCGCGGGTGCGCGCGGAGTGGTCGCGCGGGTGCTGGCGCGAGCGGGGGTGTGCGCGGGAGTGCGCGCGGGCAGGGCGCCTGGGCACTGTGCCTAGGTGCTGGGCAGGGCGCGGTGCTGGGGACCAGTGCGTGCGCGTGCTGGGGCGTGCGTGCAGTGCGCGCAGGGGCGCGCTGGGCTGGACGCGCGGTGCGCGCGCCGGCAAGCGCGCGGCAGTGCGTCGGTGGTGTCCGGGTGTGCGGGCTGGGCTCGGCAGTGCGCCTTGGCGCGCGGGCCGGGGCTCGACTGTGCGCCCGAGGCGGGTGGCCGTGCGTGCGGTTGCCCGGTGGGTTCGGGAGTGAGTCGGGATGCTCGGATACGCGTGCGTACGGGCCGTATGTACGTTTGTCCGAGTGTTGAGTATTTTAGAATATTTTTGATGTATTTATGTAGTTTACTCACCGTATAAATGCCTGTCTTGCAGATCTTGACGGACGGTCGCGCGACGACCCGGATTTCGGTGAGTGGGACAATCCAACCCAGTAGAGAGGCGTTATACGCATTTGGGCGTATACCGACCTCTCCTGGGGCACCATGGATTTATATTAACCTGTTGTAAAGTGTATTTCATGCGAGCATGATTTAACTGTAGAATGCATGCTACCCTAGACTTTTATGTTAGGGACTTGCACCCTTAGGATATGTGTATGAGCCATGCACCATGTCCCCTGTTCTCATGCTAGGAAGCCTTGGCCTATGCATGTGTCCTACTAGTTTATTTATTAAATTAAATGCTAGTAAATGTTTAATTGCATGCCTTAGATAATATTATAGGGAGGGGCCTTGCGAGGTCAACATTGAGACCCGGGTTAGGGTACTCCGTGTTCCTTGTTTGGTTGTCGGGATGTCTTGTATCGGGACCTCATGCTGCCCTCCCAAGGTTCTCGTCCCAATAATATTACATCTCTAGTTGATAATTAAGGATTTACCCCTTGTATGATTATTAGCATATTAATGAATATTATAGGGGAGGGGCCTCGCGAGGACAGCGGTGAGACCCGGTCTAGGGTACTCCGTGTTCCTTGTTTGGTTGTCGGGGTGTCCTATATCGGGAACTTGCCTATATCGGGAACTCACGCTGCCCTCCCAAGTTTCTTTCCCCCAATGATATTCCACCCTTGCTAATTATTGTGTATGTTCCCCGCATATTGGTTATGCGCCTTAGAGGAATTCTGAGGAATTCATGTCATTAGAATTGTAGAGATGTGTAGTCGGCAGATCCGAGTGGATCATATGCGTATGGATAGGCTGTTCTGTCCCCTTCGTTGGATCCGGTAGAGACTGCCCTAGCGTTAGAAAGGTCGTCCCTTCCAAGGGTTCCCATCAGTAGGCGCCTCCTGATTTGGTTTCGGACTGGGCCGAAGTTGTGGGTGAAAGCCAAGCGGCCTACGGAGTGGAGGAGAGACTATCGGTGGACCAAGGGTGACCAACAGCCTAGTCAGTCCCAAAATCCTATGTCACCCATTGAAGGGTGAGGGTGAGGGTGTAGTGGGTTGGCGATGAACGACCCACTGGAGTTGTGATTGGATGATTATCAGTCCCAAAATCCTATGTCACCCATTGAAGGGTGAGGGTGAGGGTGTAGTGGGTTGGCGATTGAGCGACCCACTGGTTTGACTATTTGTTACCATTTTGTGGTTGTTAATAAGAGATTGTGGATTATTAAGATCTGAATTGTGGTCAATATTGTCTGTGATGCATGGGTTGTGCTGTTCACTGAGCGTGTGGCTCACCCCTCGCATATTTTTCCCCAGTTGCCACTGAGCCGGAGCCGGAGGAGCAGTTGGAGCTTTCCGAGGGATTCCTTCAGTAGCGGAGCAGCGCTACGTTCCGCGAGTGCCAGAGGCTATCAGCATCCCTTCTTGACTGTATGTATTTTATTTCCGTGCTTGGCACGCGTCTGTATATATTCAGTTGTATTTGTGTATATTGGCTCTCATAGGACAGATGATTGAGTATCGAGTCTGTAGTATGGTTATTTACAGATTCAGTCTTTTGCTTCCGCATTTGGTGTATATATCATGTCAGCTTCTTTGTTGTCTGTGTGTCATTCTGGTTGTTTGTGTATGATATATTATTGACCTCCTGTGTAGATTCTGATATATATATGCACTTGCCGCGTCCCGGGGACGGCCGCCCTGGGGCGTGACATAGTGACTTGGTAAGTGGTAGGTTGTGGGTAAGCCTGTCAATTATCCGAAAAAAATCCGAATCCGATCCGAATCCGTATCTGAAAAATAAAAAATATCCGATATTCGAAGATCTGGAGTGCGGATATGGATATCAGTCTATCCGATCTGAAAAATATCCGTATCCGACATATATTATAAAAATATATATATTTGTATTATATATTGCCCATATTGTTATCTTGTATGATTAATCACAATGATAATATATTATAATACTATTAAATTTTCAATGTATGATATCTGAAAGAGATAATAAGCCTTAAAATATTAATTTCAATTTTAATGTCTCTCTAAAATATTACTTGATTATCCAAATTAATGTTAATATTCAAACATGTTAATTATTCGAAAAGTATTCGTATCCGATCCGTATCCTAAGGGATCCGAATTCAAAAATTAATATCCGTATCCGAATCCGAAAGTTAGAATATGGATATTGGCACATCCAATCCGTATCCATCCGATTGACAAGCTTAGTTGTGGGTACAGACTAGTGGTGTATTGAGGGAATGTGTTGGTGGGGATAGATGCACCCAATAGAAAGGGCCAGGCTCTTCTCTTGGTACCGGTACAGACCAATTCGGTAAGAGCGCATGTGATTGGTTTGATTGTTGGGCGACTCTATTTGAGCCCCTCTAAATTTTAGTAAGTCATTTTTATAAGTAAGCCCCTCACATTTTAATCAATTAATGTACAAGCCCCTTATATTAATTTCATATGCAAACAATGAGCAAGCCCCTTTCACACCAAACCCTCTCTCACACCCGTTTGTCTCCCCTATAAAACCCTAATTAACATATTCTAATAAAAAAATTAATGTAAATATAAAAAGAATATGAAAATCCATTGATTATACACATATTCGCACAAAATCCTCAAAACCCTAAACCCTAAAAAATTAAGGGATTTTTAGTTTTAAGTATATGTAAATATGCATATTTAGGGATCGGTCCCTCACTTTTTGATATTTCTTTTTTAGTCCCCATATTCAACCGCCTATTTGGTTTTTAGTCCCTCCGTCAAACGTCCGTCCATACACCGTTAATTTGTAAAATGTGATTTTATTTTTTAGTCCCTATAAACTATGTTATTTAGTGATCAGTCCCTGTAAACTATGTTATTTAGTGATTGGTCCCTGTAAAATATAAAGAATGGAGGGACTAATTACTAAATAACATAGTTTATAGGGACTTAAAAATAAATCATATTTCACAAATTAACGGTGTATGGACGGACGTTTAATGGAGGGACTAAAAACCAAATAGGCGGTTGAATATGGGGACTAAAAAAGAAATATCAAGAAGTGAGGGACCGATCCCTAAATATGCATGTTTACATGGACTTAAAAATAAAAATCCCAAAAATTAAAAATTCAAACCCCATATATACAAGCTGGGGGGGTATGCTTATTAAAAGAATGTTAATTAAAGATTTTTTTTTAAAAAATAGGTGGACTTATTTATTGGGGAGCATACTTTTTAAGAAAATCTAAATGAATATTTAACAATAAAATCCAATTAAAGGGGATTTACTTACAAATTAGAGGGGCTCAAATACAGTCACCCTTGATTGATTGTTTCTTCCAAGAACTCAAACTCGTCTTGTATAATCTCATTCAAGCCCTGTGGCCGTGGGTCTTTTAACTTCTTAAAAAACTAAAAACTTCAAACAGGTTACCAAACAAGCCTACTTAATTGAAAATCTGCCCTCATGATTACAACAATAAAGTGTCTCAAAAATTGCATTTATTTCAACAAAAGCAGTTTTGTTATCAGCAACAACGTGATTCCTTGATTAATTAAAAGCAGCCCTCATAATTACATCTAAAAAAAAACCGTGTATAAAGTTCAAAACTATTTTTTCAAACTGTGTTACCAAACGTACCCTTAAAAGGGAATTGATTTAACAATTTTAATTTTAAATATTTTTTTATTTTTTAAGATTATAAATAAAATAATTATTTTTAATCATTCTGATATATAATATTAAATATATAAAATTAATTAATACATGATTAAATATTTTATCAAAGTATCATATTATTTTTAATGATTCAAGTGATTTAAAGAGTATAACGGGACGGGATGGTTTTTACACTTAAATCCCAAACCGTCTTATATTTTCATCGGTTTGGAACGAGTTGAGTCGGGTTTGGATTGATATTTAGAGGATCAAACATATCCTTATAAGATCGGGGGAACGAGTTTTTCATTTATCTCATTCCACTCTCATCCCTAGTTAGATGACAAGACAGAGCAAATTATAAACTAGGTGTGATTTCAAAACGAGTTTGGAAAATAATAATTTTGTGAAAACTTTTGGAAAATAATTTTTTTTAAAAATAATTGGAAATATTGCAATTGAAAAACTTGGGACATTATTTTATTAGGCCTTTGAAATTCTTCGTAGTCAGTTCACTGTCAAAGAAGGCCTTTTCAATATAAAAAAAAACATAAAAAAATAAAACTCTAAATGATCTTTTAGATATGAAATATCATGTTTTATAATATAAGCATGATTGATTCCTATACAACCATCACGGTTTATTCGGAAACCGTGATCATTTATCACTTTTGATCACGCGTCAAAACCGTGATTAAAAAAATGATACAAACAATCATGCGCTCTTAGATCACAGATCAAAACCGTGATAAAAATCTTTAATCACAATTTTAAACCGTGATCAATATAAAAAAAATTGTAGTATTGGGCTGGAGGGATGCAAACGCTTCTTCCATGCATCTGAATGGAAGCCGGATGAGGTTGACCTAACCCATGTTAATGTTATCTTCGTTCCAATGTTTACGTCATAGTTTTAGTTCTCACTAGTCATCGACATGATGAACTGATAATTCCTGGTGTACAACTCCATCAGCAAAAAGGAGCATGGTGCCTAGGCGAGGAAGACTGTCAATTTGTTGCAGAAGACGGTACTGGAGTAAGCAGTAGGGTGGCCCCTGGCTGCTTATGTCCTGGCTCTACAACAGACAGGTGGCCAAGACTACGACGTCTTCGTATGCCACTGGATTGCATGCAGGATATTGGATATTCGTAGCTATTTAAGCACCAGGGAAGAATGACACATATGTGTGCTTTGATAACTGTAGGATTCATGGGTGATGAATATTGCAAAGTATGATTGGTTCTATTTTAGCTGGATTTGATTGGTGTAAATGTTATATATGTGTCACTTTTAACCTTCTGGTCACCATTGGAACATTCTGGCAGTTTTTCAGCCTTTTTCGTTTTTCGATCGGAACCGCTAAAATTTTGGACTGTTAGCTATCATCCTGTGTTTGAGGACTCCGATTGAAAATCTAACTGCATATTATGTGTCCTGGTGCCATTCCAAGCCACTCACGAAAATTTCATCGAATTCCGGTAACGTTTCAGAATTTCACAGTTCCGAAGCGTATCCGAGTTTTGACCGAGCGAGAAGTCATTGGGAGACTTGACTTGGTCAAAGTGGGCCCCATGACTTGGTCAAAAGTGTTTGGATTTTAGTGTGGTTGGGTTGACTAGGGTCAAACCACACTTAAGCCTCCCTAATGCTAGCTTAAACCCTAATTAACCTAGCTTAGCCTAATCTAAGTGTGGGGATTATATATAAGTGAAGCTAAAATATCTTCCTCCACTATTCATCATCTTCCCCAATTGATTTTCTCTCTCTCCCTCTCTTTAAAACCTTCTTTTGACCTAGTTCTTGAGGTTGAAACCAAAAACCCAAAGAAGAGAAAGGTTAGATCTTGTCCTGATCTACCTTCCGGTGGTCTCGGATTCGAGTTCCCACGTGTTTGACCCCTTCTAACACCCTCTTTTCTCCTCTGATTTCAGCCATCTTGAGGGCTGAAGGAGATCGTGGTGGTGGTGGTCCTTGAAGAGGTGTTTCGGTGCGCGGAGAGCAACCGAACTTCCCTTCCTTCCTTTCCTTCCTTGGGTAAGCCTTCTTTCCCTCCTTTTCTTGCTTAGATGCATGTTAGGAGGGTGTTTTTGAGTTGGGGTGGCTGTGGGTGGCGGAGGGTGGCCGTTGGTGGCGGTCGGAGGCGATTGGGGGCCATTGGTGGTCGTCGGGGTGGTGGAAGGGCTGTCTCGGGTAGACTGGCAGGCAGGCAGGGCAGCGCAGGCAGGCGCAGGGCTGGGCGCTGTCGGGCGTGCTGGCAGAGCAGCGCGGGAGTGCGCGCGGGTGGAGCAGGAGTGTGCGGGTGTTGCGCGCTGGGCGCCGTGCGGAAGCGTGCGCGCGGGGCGCAGTGCGTGCCGTCGGTGCGGGGCCGCGTGCGGGTGCTGCGCGCAGGGCGCCGAGCGGGGAGTGTGTGCGGGGCACTGCGTTGGGGCGCAGTGCGGGCGGGTGCGCGTGCGGGGCGCTGCGCTGGGGAGCGGTGCGCTGCGCTGCACCCGGGACTGGACGAGCGGGTGGTGCGAGCTGGTGGTGCGCGCGGGGTGCGCGCGGGATGCTGCGATGGGGCGCTGGGCGTGCGGGTGTGCGCGCGGGTTGCTGCGCGCGCAGTGAGCGCGCGGTGCACCTGGGGGGCTCGGCAGGGTGTCCAGGCGTGCGGGCTGGGCTCGGCAGTGCGTCTGGGCGCGCGGGCCGGGGCTCGGGTATGCACCCGGGGCGGGTGGCCGTGCGTACGTGTTATATATGTGTCACTTTTAACCTTCTGGTAACCGTTGGGACATTCTGGCAGTTTTTTAGTTTTTTTTCGTTTTTCGATCGGAACCGCTAAAATTTCAGGCTTTTAGCTATCACCCTGAGATTGAGGGCTCCGATTGAAAATCTAACTGCATATTATGTGTCCTGGTGCCATTCCAAGCCGCTCACAAAAATTTCATCGAATTCCGGTAACGTTTCAGAATTTCACAGTTCCGGGGCGTATCCGGGTTTTGACCGAGCGAGAAGTCATTGGAAAACTTGACTTGGTCAAAGTGGGCCCATGACTTGGTCAACCCCCTTTGTTTTCTAGTGTGGATGGGTTGACCCAAGTCAAATTGCACTTAAAACCCCCCTATCCTAAACCTAATTAGGGCTAATCTAAGTGGGTGTGAGAGTGTTTGGTGGGGGGTGTGAGTATAAAGAAATCCCACGACCAAGACAAATTCCCTCCTATTCATCATCGTCTCCAAATTTCTCCCTCTCTCTCCCCTCTCTCTTTTTCCACCATTTGACCTAGCTAAAGGGGTTAAAATCAAAAACCCAAAGAAGAGAAAGGTAAGGGGAGCTCCCGATCTATCCACCGGTGGTTTCGGATTCGAGTTCCAGTGTGTTTAGCCCCTTCTCACACCCCTTTTTCTCCTCTGATTTCAGCCATTTCGAGGGCTAGAGGAGAGCTTGGTGGTGGTGGTCCTCGGAGAGGTATTTCGGTGCACGAAGAGCTCCCGGTCTTCCCTTCCTTCCCTTCCTTCCTTGGGTAAGGTTTCTTTCCTTCTTTTCCATGTTTAGATGCATGTTAGGGGGGTGTTTTTGGGTGTGTGGTGGCGGTTGGTGGCTGTTGGTGGTGGTTGGGGGCGGTTGGAGGCCATTGGTGGCCGGTGAGGGGTGGTAGGGTGGCTCGGGCGGGCTGGTAGGCTGTCCCGGGTAGGCTGGCAGGCAGGCAGCGCAGCAGGCAGAGCAGATGGTAGGGCGTGCCCGCGGGTGTGCGCTCGGGTGGAGCAGGAGTGGGCGCTGGGCGCGGGCGCTGGGAGCTGGGCACGGGCGCTGGGCGCTGGCGGGCGCAGTCGGGCACGCAGTCGCGCGCGGGTGCGCACGGGAGTGCGTGCGGGTGCACGCGGGCGTGCGCGCGAGCGTGCGCGCGCACGGGTAGGGCACCGGGGCACTACGCCTGGGTGCGGGGCAGGGCACCTGGGCATGCGCCTGGGCGCGGAGCTGGAGACCAGTGCGTACGCGTGCTGGGGCGTGCACGCAGTGCGCGCGGTGCGCGCGGGCGCGCGCGAGCGTCCGCGTGCGTGCGGCAGTGCGTCGGGGCGTGCGAGCAGGCGCGCGGCAGTGCGCCGATGGTGCCGGGGTGCGTGCGTGCGTGCGCATTCGTGCGTGCGCATGCGGGTGGCCGTGCGTATGGCTGCCCGGGGGTTCGGGAATGAGTTGGGGTGCTCGGGCTCGCGTGCGTACGGGCCGTATGTACGTTTGCCCGAGTATTGTGTATTTTTAGTGTATTTTTGGGGTATTTGTGTATTTTACTCACTGAGTTGATTACCCTGTCTTGCAGATCTTGACGGACGGTCGCGCGACGACCCGGTTATCGGTGAGTGGGACAATCCAACCCAGTAGGGAGGCGTTATATGCACTTGGGCGTGTACCGTCCTCCCCTGGGGCACCATAGATTTATATTAACTTGTTGTAATGTGTAATCCATGCAAGCATGATAAAAATGTAGTATGCATGCTGTCCTAGACTTTGTATGTGAGGGACTTGCACCCTTAGGTTGTGTAAGAGCCATGCATCCTGTCACCCTGTTCTCATGCTAGGAAGCCTCGGCCTATGCATGCGTCCTACTAGTTTAATTTATTAAATTAAATGCAACTTGTAATATTAAAGCATGCCTTAGGGAATATTAAGGGGCCTTGCGAGGTCAACATTGAGACCCAGGCTAGGGTACTCCGTGTTCCTTGTTTGGTTGTCGGGATGTCCTATATCGGGACCTCATGGTACCCTCCCAAGGTTTCTTTTCCCGATTATATTAAGATATGTTCCCCGCATCTTGGTTATGCGCCCTGGAGGAATTCTGATGAATTCAAGTCACTAGAGTTGTAGAGATGTGTTGTCAGCGGATCCGAGTGGATCATATGCGTATGGATAGGCTGTTTTGTTCCCTTCGTTGGATCCGTGTAGAGACTACCCCAGCGTTAGAAAGGCTGTCCCGTGGAGGGGCTCCCATCAGTAGGCACCTCCTGATTTGGGACGGACTGTGCTGAATGTGGGAGTGGCCAAGCGGCCTACGGAGTGGGGAGAGACTATCGGTGGACCAAGGGCGACCATCAGCCTAGTCAGTCCCAATATCCTATGTCACCTATTGAGGGGTGAGGGTGAGGGTGTAGTGGGTCTGCGAGGTGGTGACCCACTGGATTTGTGTATAGATGATTATCAGTCCCAAAATCCTATGTCACCTATCGAGGGGTGAGGGTGAGGGTGTGGTGGGCCGGCGATGTAGCGACCCACCGGTTTATCAGTCCCAAAATCCTATGTCACCTATTGAGGGGTGAGGGTGAGGGTGTGGTGGGTCGGCGATGTAGCGACCCACCGGTTTGTAAGTCCCAAAATCCTATGTCACCTATTGAGGGGTGAGGGTGAGGGTGTAGTGGGTCGGCGATGAGGCGACCCACCGATTTGAGTATGGATGATTATCAGCTTAGTAAGTCCCAATATCCTATATCACCTATTGAGGGGTGAGGGTGAGGGTGTGGTGGTTCGGTGATGTAACGACCCACCGGATTTGTGTTATTCCAGCCACTTAGAGGCTTTTGCTGATTATTGGTGGTTAATATGAACTGTGATGCATGGGTCGTGCTATTCACTGAGCGTGTGGCTCACCCCTCGCATAATTATTTTTCTCCAGTTATCACTGAGGCGGACTTGAAGGAGGAGCTCCCCGAGAGAGACTGCACCAGTAGCGGAGTAGCGCCACGTCCCGCGAGTTATAGAGGCTATCAGCACCCCTTTTTGGATTGTATGTATTATATTCCGTGCTTGGGCACGCGGTTGTATTTTATTTGGATGTCTTTGTATATATTGGCTCTCACAGGACAGTTGATTATGTATCGAGTCTGTAATATGTTTTTGAATTACAGACTCAGTCTTTTAGCTTCCGCTATTTGTGTATATATCCTGTCAGCTTCATTGTTGTCTGTGTTGTGATATTGATGTTGTTTATGGTATGTTATTGACCTCCTGTTTAGACTGCTGATATCATATATACACTTGCCGCGTCCCGGGGACGCCCGGGGCGTGACAAAAAGTTGGTATCAGAGCCAATGGTCTTCTTTTCGTAGAGATGAGTCCTAGGATTTCGATATGAGTATTCTGATCCTAGTGTCTGGTTTTCTTGGGTTGCTGATATGCCTCCTCGCAGAGGACGGCGCGGACTAGGTCCCTCTCGACCTTTGGAGGTTTCCGGACCTACTAGAGGCGAGGATGCTACTGGAGAGTCCACGGCTGTGAGGCCAGGATCGGTGCAGGAGCCTCCTGCATGGAAACGTGTGTTCGCTCGGATAACAGATTTGGTGGAGACTCAGGTGAGGGCACTGGAGGCCCAGGCTAGAATGTTGGCAGAGCAGGCACGGGAGATTCAGGAGCTGCGGGCGGCCCGTGATGCAGTTCCACAGGTCCCCTTGATGGCAGATCCGTCAGTGGTACCCGAAGTAGCCCCTGTCCCCGTGGTGTTCCCAGCGGTGAAAGTTCAGGATCCCCTGGTGAGGGAGGTGGAGCTAGAGGCTGTAGCGTGAGTATTGAGAATGGTTGTTCGAGTTGAGGAGGCCGGGTTGTAGCTGTCCTGGCAGAGAATTCCCATCCGTAGGTACCACCGATGCAGTCGGAGGGGTACTGATCGTGGGAGTATGCCAGGTAGAGGCTAACCCGGAAAAGGATTAATGAATGATGTCGCGAGCGTGGAATCGTTCTCCCCTTCGTCAGATCCGTGTAGTACAGCCCCGGCGTTAGACAGGCTATCCTGTAACAGGTAAGCTACGGAGCGGGGAGAGGCTACCGGTGGACCAGGGGTGTAGAGTAGTCTAAGTCTCTCCCAAAGTCCCAAGTTTCCTCCTTTCGGGAGTGAGGGTGTGGATGAGGCGAAGACGCGACGTCTCGTGACCCAATTGTTGTTCGACCGTTCCCAAAGATGTTGGGTCCGGTCGTCTTCTTCCAGGCTTCCTACTCTGGATGAGGGGCCTTGCAAGGTCAGCGTTGAGACCCGGGCTAGGGTACTCCGTGTTCCTCGTTTGGTTGTCGGGGTATCCTATATCGGGACCTCATGGTGCCCTGCCAAGGTTTCTTTTCCCAGTCAAGGACTACCTTAGAAGCATCAAATTGATGGTGGATTAAGTGCGAGTTTTGGTTGGAGAGTATGGCCTTTCTGGGCCACGTGATTTTCTGGCAAGGCATATCTGTGGACCCGGATAAGATGCTCGCCGTGTTAAATTGGCGTCGACCGTCGAACCCCGCAGAGATTTGGAGCTTCCTGGGCTTGGCGGGTTATTACAGGAGGCTTGTCGAGGGTTTCTCGAAGATAGCTGTACCTCTTAACCGCCTCGCTCGGAAGGATGTCCGGTTCGAATGGTCCCCGTCTTGCGAGGAGAGCTTCCTGGAGTTTAAGCGAAGGCTCACCTCAGCGCCAGTTCTTACCTTTCCGTCTGGGAGGGGTGGGTTCGCAGTTTGCTCCGATGCATCGCGGTTGGGTGTGGTGATGCGTTCGATCGGGATTGGGTGCGTCCTATTGCAGCTCAGTGGGCGATCGCTAGTGGACAGGGTTCCATAGTGGCATCTGGAGTCGCTTCGATAAATCATTGTGTGTTGTAGCTGCCCGGTTGAGGCCAGAGCCCTGTGAGGTGCTCCCAGATCCTATGCTTGTGGTGCGCCCATATGGCAGAGATAGCGGGCTTGGGAGGCTACCAGGTAGAGGCCACACCGGGAGAGTGCTGCTAAATGATGACGAGAGCGTGGACTCCCCGTGATGAATCTGCCCATGGAGTGCAGGATGCCGGAGTTCCAATGGTTGTGATGAGCGGCCTATCTCTGGCGGCATGTAAGCACAGTTGTGGATACTGTCGCGTTGCCCCACATTGGTCGCGAATAAGGAGACGCGATGCTAGCGTTCGTGATGGGACTCAACCGCCTATCAGATAGATGACGTCGCATAGGCATTGTCGAGGTTCGACGACCCCTTAATGCGTGTCTTGTGGATTGAGTGCGGTTGAGCGGCTTACCTAGTGTGTAAGTGTTATCATGAGCGCCAGCCATGCTCGAGGAGCAGAATCCGAACTTGATTGTTCATGGTGTTGTTTTGATCTCCCCGTGGAGGTAGAAGATCAATTACCTTTGCCGCGAATCGATGATCTATTTGACCAGCTCTGAGAGCGAGTGTCTGCTGTTAGATCGATCTTCGCACAAGGGTACCACAAGCTGGAGATCCGAGAGTTGGACATCCCGTAGATGGCCTTTCGTGACCGTTCGGGCACTACGAGTTTTAAGTACTGCCGTCGGGGTTGACGAATGCGCCGGATGCCTTCGTGGATCTCAAAAGTTTTATTGGGTTTCCGAGGACTACTTTGGGGTAGTCTTTGTTGAGTTGCTGTGGTGTGATGATAAGATGATGTGGGTGACCTTGTTTCCCCAGGTTGGCGTGCCCTCAGGCAAAGTTCGAGAATCATCATCGCGTGAAAAGCGTCAGTCCATCGAGATTCCTCAGTGGACGTGAGAGTGGGTTGTCAGGGATTGTTGCAGACTCGTTAATGTCACGTTCGGGTCACGACGCCGTCTGGGTGATCATTGACCGACTGACTAAGTCCGCGATTCCCTCCCTATCAGACTGATTGAGTCTCTGGACGCCTTGACGTGGGTTTTCACCTTCGCGATTGTTCGTCTTCATGGCACTCCAGTCGGCGCTATTTTCGGTTGAGACGCGAGGGTTACTTTGAGGTTGTGGCGCAGCCTTTGGCGCGAGCCTCCATTTAAGTATAGCGTTTCATCGCCGATGGACAGCCAGTCAATGAGGACGATTCGGACCTTGGAGGACATGCTATGTGCCTGCGTGTTCGATGATGAGGGCAGTTGGGTGAGGCACCACCCATTAGTTGGGGTATGCCTGCAAGCGACTGCCATTCGAGCACCCAGATGGATCTGTGAAGGGCACTCTACAGGCGCAGTTTCATACCTCCCTTGTGTTGGGACGGTTGTGGAGCGCCAGTTTGAGGGGCCTTCGTCGTGGCTACTGGTGGCGCGGGATGAAGACGGATATTGCCCGTTTCGTTGCCCGATGCCTAGTATGCCAGCAGGTGAAGTCGGAGCATCAGCGCCCTGCGGGGAAGCTGCAGTCCATTGAGATTCCTCAGTGGAAGTGGGAGCAGATCACCATGGACTTCGTCTCGGGTTTGCCGAGGTCACGTTCGGGTCGCGATGCCATCTGGGTGATCGTCGACCGGCTGACGAAGTCTGCTCATTTCCTCCCCATCCGACTCACCGATTCTCTGGACACCCTGGCGCAGTTATTTGTCTCCGAGATTGTTCGTCTCCATGGCACTCCCGTCAGCATCATTTCCGATCGAGACGCGCGTTTTACTTCGAGGTTCTGGCGTAGCCTCCAGCACGCCCTTGGTACGAACCTCCATTTCAGTACAGCGTTTCATCCGCAGACGGACGGCCAGTCGGAGAGGACGATCCAGACTCTTGAGGATATGCTGCGAGCCTGTGTTCTCGATTTTGGAGGCAGTTGGGAGAGGCACCTTCCGTTGGTGGAGTTTGCCTACAACAACAGCTACCACTCGAGTATCCGGATGGCTCCTTACGAGGCGCTCTATGGCCGCAGCTGCAGGTCCCCCTTGTGTTGGGACGAGGTCGGAGAGCGCCAGTTGGAGGGACCAGAGATCGTTCACCAGACCTCAGAGATGGTGAAGACGATTCGCGAGCGTATCCGAGTCGCTCAGAGTCGTCAGAAGTGCTACGCCGACCGTCGTCGCCGTGAGCTCACCTTCGAGGTTGGTGACCATGTCTTCTTGAAGGTGTCCCCGGTGAAGGGCATCTTCCGTTTCGGTGTGCAGGGCAAGCTGAGTCTGCGTTTCATTGGGCCGTTCCTCATCCTCGAGCGAGTTGGGGAAGTGGCCTATCGCATAGCTCTGCCCCCACAGTTGGCTCAGGCCCATGACGTCTTCCATGTCTCGCAGCTGAGGCGATATGTCCACGATCCTGCTCACGTCATCCCGTTCGAGCCGCTCGTCTTCGAGCCGGGCTTGTCATTCGTTGAGCAGCCGATTGAGATCCTGGACCGCCGCGAGAAGAGGCTCCGCACCAAGACCGTCCAGCTGGTCAGGGTGCGATGGCAGCACCGTTCCGGTGCCGAGGCCACTTGGGAGCTCGAGGACGCCATGCGTGACGCGTATCCGCATCTTTTCCCTTCCTAGATGTTTTTGTATTTATTTTGAGGACAAAATTTCCTAAGGGGGGAAGAATGTTATATATGTGTCACTTTTAACCTTCTGGTAACCGTTGGGACATTCTGGCAGTTTTTCGGTTTTTTTCGTTTTTCGATCGGAACCGCTAAAATTTTGGGCTTTTAGCTATCACCTGAGATTGAGGGCTCCGATTGAAAATCTAACTGCATATTATGTGTCCTGGTGCCATTCCAAGCCGCTCACAAAAATTTCATCGAATTCCGGTAACGTTTCAGAATTTCACAGTTCGGGGCGTATCCGGGTTTTGACCGAGCGAGAAGTCATTGGGAGACTTGACTTGGTCAAAGTGGGCCCATGACTTGGTCAACCCCCTTTGTTTTCTAGTGTGGATGGGTTGACCCAAGTCAAATTGCACTTAAAACCCCCCTAAACCTAGCCTAAACCTAATTAGGGCTAATCTAAGTGGGTGTGAGAGTGTTTGGTGGGGGGAGTGAGTATAAAGAAATCCCATGACCAAGACAAAACCCCCCCTGTTCATCTTCTTCTCCAAATTTCTCCCTCTCTCTCCCCTCTCTCTTTTTCCACCATATGACCTAGTTCAAGGGGTCAAAACCAAAAACCCAAAGAAGAGAAAGGTAAGGGGAGCTCCCGATCTATCCACCGGTGGTTTCGGATTCGAGTTCCGGTGTGTTTAGCCCCTTCTCACACCCCTTTTCTCCTCTGATTTCAGCCATTTCGAGGGCTAGAGGAGAGCTTGGTGGTGGTGGCCTTGGGGGAGGTATTTCGGTGCACGAAGAGCTCCCGGTCTTCCCTTCCTTCCTTGGGTAAGGTTTCCTTCTTTTCCATGTTTAGATGCATGTTAGGGGGTGTTTTTGGGTGTGTGGTGGCGGTTGGTGGCTGTTGGTGGTGGTTGGGGGCGGTTGGAGGCCATTGGTGGCCGGTGAGAGGTGGTAGGGTGGCTCGGGCGGGCTGGCAGGCTGTCCCGGGTAGGCTGGCAGGCAGGCAGCGCAGTAGGAGGAGCAGATGGCAGGGCACGCGCGGGTGGAGCAGGAGTGGGCGCCGGGCGCTGGGCGCTGTCGGGCGCAGTCGGGCGCGCAGTCGCGCGCGGGTGCGTGCGCGCGGGTGCGAGCGGAGTGGTCGCGCAGGTGCGTGCGGGTGCTGGCGCGAGCAGGGGTGTGCACGGGAGTGCGCGCGGGCGTGCGCGCAAGCGTGCGCGCGCGCGGGTAGGGCACCTGGGCACTGCGCCTGGGTGCGGGGCAGGGCGCCTGGGCATGCGCCTGGGCGCGGAGCTGGGGACCAGTGCGTACGCGTTGTTATATATGTGTCACTTTTAACCTTCTGGTAACCATTGGACCATTCTGGCAGTTTTTTGGGTTTTTTCATTTTTCGATCAGAACCGCTAAAATTTTGGGCTGTTAGCTATCGCCCTGAGATTGAGGGCTCCGATTGAAAATCTAACTGCATATTATGTGCCCTGGTGCCATTCCAAGCCGCTCGTGAAAGTTTCATCGAATTTCGGTAACGTCTCAGAATATCGCAGTTCCGAGGCGTATCCGGGTTTTGACCGGGCGAAAAGTCATTGGGAGACTTTGACTTGGTCAATGGGGACCTTGACTTGGTCAAATGGTTTTGGCTTTTAGTGTGGTTGGGTTGACTAGGGTCAAACCTCACCTAAGTTAACCTAAACCTAGCTTAAGCCCTAATTAATCTTGTTTACCCTAATCTAAATGGGGTTTGACTTATTTAAATGGGATGAAAAGTTGCCTTCACTATTCATCATCTTCTTCCATGAGATTTCTCTCTTCCCCTCTCTCTTTTTCTTAGTTTTGAGCCACCTAGGGTTCTCAAAACTTAAAACCCATAACATAGAAAGGCTAGATCGGGTCCCGATCTACGCCCCGGTGTTCTCGGATTCGAATTCCGAGAAGTTTGGCCCCTTCATCCCCCCTCTTTTCTCCCCTGATTTGGGCCATTTCGAGGGCCAAGGGAGATCCCGGCGTTGGAGGCCTTTGGGGAGAGGTTTCGGTGCGCGGAGAGCAACCGAGCATCCTTGCTTTCCCTTGGTAAGCCCTTTTTCCTCTCTTTCCTTGCATAGATGCTTGTTAGGATGATGGTTTTGGGGTTGGGAGGCGGTCGGTGGCTGTGGGTGGCCGTCGGAGGGCTGTGGGTGGTGGTCGGAGGCCGTTGGTGGCCGGTGGTAGGAGTTGGGTGGTCGGGTAGGGAGATAGGCAGTCCCGGGCAGGGAGGCTAGCTGTCCCGGGTAGGCTGGGAGCAGGCGCACCAGATTGCCGGGCGCGCGAGCGCGTGCGGGCAGGTCGGGCAGGCAGGCTAGGCGCGCTGGGTAGGCGGGCAGCTGGCAGGCCGTGCTCGGGCAGCAGGCGGGCAGTGCTCAGGCAGCAGGCGAGCGGTGCCCGGGCCACTCGGCGATGCGTGCAGGCAGGCAGCGCGGGCAAGCGGCGCGGAGGTTGGCAGGCGTGCTGGGCGCGTGCTGCCAGGCGCGCTGGGCGCGTGTTGCCGAGCGTGCGCGTGGACGCTGGGTGAGGGTCCCGGGTGCTGGGCGCTGGGCGTCGGCGTGCTGGCTGTGCTGGGCGCTGGGCGTGCTAGGCGAGCTGGTGCAAGGCGCTGGGCGTGCTAGGTGTGCTGGCGCTGGGCGTGGGTGTGCTGGGCGAGGGTGCGGTGCTGGGCGCTGAGCACCGTGCAGGAGCAAGCGCGCGGGGCGGTGGGCAGAGGTGCAGGTGTGCGCACGGTGAGGTGAGCAATGGTGCGCGCGGGTGCGCGCGGAGCGTGGCAAGGGCAGCGGAGGTGCGCGCGGGGTGCGCGCGGGGCGAGGCGTTGGGCGCGCGGGGCATGCGGTGTGCGCGCGGGCCAGCGCGGGGCGTGCGGTGTGCGCGCGGGTTGCTGCGCTGGGGCGCAGTGGACGCACGGTGCACCCGGGGAGCTCGGCGGCGTGTCCAGGCGTGCGGGCAGGGGCTCGGCAGGGCGCCTGGGTGCGTGGGCTGAGGCGCGGCGGTGCATCCGGGGGCGGGTGGCCGTGCGGGTGGTTGCCGGGGGTGCGGGAGTGAGTCGGGGTGCTCGGGCTAGCGTGCATACGGGCCGTATGTACGTTTGCCCGAGTGTTGGGTACTTTTGGTGTATTTTTGTGGTATTTGTGGATTTTACTCACCAAGTTGGTACCCTGTCTTGCAGATCTTGACGGACGGTCGCGCGACGACCCGATCTCCGGTGAGTGGGACGATCCAACCCAGTAGGGAGGCGTTACATGCACTTGGGCGTGTACCGTCCTCCCCTGGGGCATCGTAGTGAATATTAACCTGTTTAATGTGAAAACTATGTAAGCATGATAATCTGTAGTATGCATGCCACCCTAGATTTGTATGCTAGGGACTTATACCCTTAGGACCCGTATAAGAACCATGCACCCTGTTATCATGTTTCCATGCTAGGAAAGCCCCGACCAATGCATGTTCCCATTTAGTTTAATTTATTTAAATAAAATGCGAGCATGTGATTATTAGCCTGTCTTAGTGAATATTATAGGGGAGGGGCCTCGCGAGGACAGCGGTGAGACCCAGGCTAGGGTACTCCGTGTTCCTTGTTTGGTTGTCGGGATGTCCTATATCGGGACCTCACGCTGCCCTCCCAAGGATTCTTTCCCCGTTAATATTCCAACCACTTTATTAGTATAATGCATGTTTCCCCGCATCCTGGTTATGCGCCGTGTTGGAATTCTGAAGAATTCATGGCATTAGAGTTGTTGAGATGTGTTTGTCAGCGGATCCGAGTGGATCATATGCGTGTGGGTAGGCTGTTCTGTTTCCCTTCGTTGGATCCGTGTAGAGACTGCCCCAGCGTTAGAAAGGCCGTCCTTTCCGAGGGCTCCCATCAGTAGGCGCCTCCCGATATTTGTGACGGACTGTGCTGAAGTTGTGGGTGAAGGCCAAGCGGCCTACGGAGTGGAGGAGAGACTATCGGTGGACCAAGGGTGACCAACAGCCTAGTCAGTCCCAATATCCTACGTCACCCATAGAGGGGTGAGGGTGAGGGTTGTAGTGGGTTGGCGATGTAGCGACCCACTGGATTATTAGATTAGTATGTCCCAATATCCTATGTCACCCATTGAGGGTGAGGGTGAGGGTGTGGTGGTTCGGCGTTGTACGAACCACTGGATTTATGATGTTATGCCACTTTGAGGCTGGTTGTTGTTTAATTGTGGTTAATATAGCTGTGATGCATGGGTTGTGCTGTTCACTGAGCGTGTGGCTCACCCCTCGCATAATTATTATTCTCCAGTATTATCTGAGCCGGACTTGAAGGAGGAGCTCCCCGAGGGATTTCATCAGTAGCGGAGTAGCGCTACGTCCCGCGAGTACCAGAGGTTATCAGCACCCCTTTTTGATTCTATACATTATATTTCCGTGCTTGGGCACGCGGTTGTATTTTATTTGGATGTCTTTGTATATATTGGCTCTCACAGGACAGATGATTGTGTATCGAGTCAGTAGTATGTTTTATTTACAGATTCAGTCTTTCGCTTCCGCATTTGGTGTATATATCATGTCAGCCTCTTTGTTGTCTGTGTGTCATTCTAGTTGCTTGTTTATGGTATATTATTGACCTCTTGTGTAGATTCTGATATTATATATACACTTGCCGCGTCACGGGGACGGCCACCCTGGGGCGTGACACGCGTGCTGGGGCGTGTGCGCAGTGCGTGCGGGGGACACGCTGGGCTGGATGAGCGGTGCGCGAGGGCACGCGCGAGCGTGCGCGTGCGTGCGGCAGTGCGTTGGGGCGCGCGGGCAGGCGCGCGGCAGTGCGCCGATGGTGCCGGGGTGCGTGCGTGCGTGCGCATTTGTGCGTGCGCGTGCGGGTGGCCGTGCGTATGGCTGCCCGGGGGTTCGGGAATGAGTTGGGGTGCTCGGGCTCGCGTGCGTACGGGCCGTATGTACGTTTGCCCGAGTATTGTGTATTTTTAGTGTATTTTTGGGGTATTTGTGTATTTTACTCACCGAGTTGATTACCCTGTCTTGCAGATCTTGACGGACGGTCGCGCGACGACCCGGTTATCGGTGAGTGGGACAATCCAACCCAGTAGGGAGGCGTTATATGCACTTGGGCGTGTACCGTCCTCCCCTGGGGCACCATGGATTTATATTAACCGGTTGTAATGTGTAATCCATGCAAGCATGAAAAATGTAGTATGCATGCTCCCCTAGACTTTGTATGTTAGAGACTTGCACCCTTAGGTTGTGTAAAGACCGATGCATCCTGTCACCCTGTTCTCATGCTAGGAAGCCTCGGCCTATGCATGCATCCTATTAGTTTAATTTATTAAATTAAATGCAACTTGTAATGTTAAAGCATGCCTTAGGGAATATTAAGGGGCCTTGCGAGGTCAACATCGAGACCCGGGCTAGGGTACTCCGTGTTCCTTGTTTGGTTGTCGGGATGTCCTATATCGGGACCTCATGGTGCCCTCCCAAGGTTTCTTTTCCCGATTATATTAATGTATGTTCCCCGCATCTTGGTTATGCGCCCTGGAGGAATTCTGATGAATTCAAGTCACTAGAGTTGTAGAGATGTGTTGTCAGCGGATCCGAGTGGATCATATGCGTATGGATAGGCTGTTCTGTTCTCTTCGTTAGATCCGTGTAGAGACTACCCCAGCGTTAGAAAGGCTATCCCGTGGAGGGGC
This sequence comes from Acorus gramineus, assembly GCA_030737835.1. Taxonomy (NCBI): domain Eukaryota; kingdom Viridiplantae; phylum Streptophyta; class Magnoliopsida; order Acorales; family Acoraceae; genus Acorus; species Acorus gramineus. The sequence continues at coordinate 12,788,986 of CM060851.1, forward strand.
TCCCATCAGTAGGCACCTCCTGATTTGGGACGGACTGTGCTGAATGTGGGAGTGGCCAAGCGGCCTACGGAGTGGGGAGAGACTATCGGTGGACCAAGGGCGACCATCAGCCTAGTCAGTCCCAATATCCTATGTCACCTATTGAGGGGTGAGGGTGAGGGTGTAGTGGGTCTGCGAGGTGGTGACCCACTGGATTTGTGTATAGATGATTATCAGTCCCAAAATCCTATGTCACCTATTGAGGGGTGAGGGTGAGGGTGTGGTGAGTCGACAATGTAGCGACCCACCGGTTTGTAAGTCCCAACATCCTATGTCACCTATTGAGAGGTGAGGGTGAGGGTGTGGTGGGTCGGCGATGTAGCAACCCATCGGTTTGTAAGTCCCAAAATCCTATGTCACCTATTGAGGGGTGAGGGTGAGGGTGTAGTGGGTCGGCGATGAGGCGACCCACTGATTTGAGTATGGATGATTATCAGCTTAGTAAGTCCCAATATCCTATGTCACCTATTGAGGGGTGAGGGTGAGGGTGTGGTGGTTCGGCGATGTAACGACCCACCGGATTTGTGTTGTTCCAGCCACTTTGAGGCTTTTGCTGATTAATGGTGGTTAATATGAACTGTGATGCATGGGTTGTGCTATTCACTGAGCGTGTGGCTCACCCCTCGCATAATTATTTTCTCTAGTTATCACTGAGGCGGACTTGAAGGAGGAGCTCCCCGAGAGAGACTGCACCAGTAGCGGAGTAGCGCCACGTCCCGCGAGTTTTAGAGGCTATCAGCACCCCTTTTTGGATTGTATGTATTATATTCCGTGCTTGGGCACGCGGTTGTATTTTATTTGGATGTCTTTGTATATATTGGCTCTCACAGGACAGTTGATTATGTATCGAGTCTGTAATATGTTTTTGAATTACAGACTCAGTCTTTTAGCTTCCGCTATTTGTGTATATATCCTGTCAGCTTCATTGTTGTCTGTGTTGTGATATTGATGTTGTTTATGGTATGTTATTGACCTCCTGTTTAGACTGCTGATATCATATATACACTTGCCGCGTCCCGGGGACGCCCGGGGCGTGGCAGTACGGCTGCCCGGGGGTTCGGGAGTGAGTTGGGATGCTCGGGCTCGCGTGCGTACGGGCCGTATGTACGTTTGCCCGAGTGTTGTGTATTTTTAGAGTATTTTTGTTATATTTGTGTATTTTACTCACCGAATTGATTTCCCTATTTTGCAGATCTCGACGGACGATCGCGCGACTACCCGAATATCGGTGAGTGGGACAACCCAACCCAGTAGGGAGGCGCTATATGCACTTGGGCGTATACTGTTCTCCCCTGGGGCACCATAGTCTATATTAACCTGTTTAATATATAACCCATGCAAGCATGATAATATGTAGTATGCATGCCACCCTAGACTTTGTATGTTAGGGACATTCACCCTTAGGATACGTATAAGAACCATGCACCCTGTCACCCTGTTCGCATGCTAGGAAGCCTCGACCTATGCATGTTTCGTACTAGTTTAATTTATTAAATTAAATGCTAGCATATGATTATTAGCATGTCTTAGATAATATTATAGGGAGGGGCCTTGCGAGGTCAACATTGAGACCGGGGCTAGGGTGCTCCGTGTTCCTTGTTTGGTTGTCGGGATGTCCTATATCGGGATCTCATGCTGCCCTCCCAAGGTTTATTTTCCCAATAATATTATAACCCTCGTTAATTATTATTATATATGTTCCCCCCATCTTGGTTATGCGCCCTGGAGGAATTCTGAAGAATTCATGACATTAGAGTAGTTGTGATGTGTTGTCGACGGATCCGAGTGGATCATATGCGTATGGATAGGCTGTTCTGTTCCCTTCGTTGGATCAATGTAGAGACTGCACCGGCGTTAGAAAGGCTGTCCCGTGGAGGGCTCCCATCAATAGGCACCTCCTGATTTGGGACGGGCTGTGCTGAATGTGGGAGTGGCCAAGCGGCCTACGGAGTGGGGAGAGACTATCGGTGGACCAAGGGTGACCAACAGCCTAGTCAGTCCCAATATCCTATGTCACCATATTGAGGGGTGAGGGTGAGGGTGTGGTGGGTCGGCGATGTAGCGACCCACTGGATTGTTTAGTCCCAATATCCTACGTCACCTATTGAGGGGTGAGGGTGAGGGTGTAGTGGGTCGGCGATGTAGCGACCCACTGAATTGTTTAGTTCCTGCCACTTTGAGGCTTGAATAAATCTGTGGTTAATAACTTCTGGTGGTTAATATAAGTTGTGATGCATGGGTTGTGCTATTCACTGAGCGTGTGGCTCACCCCTCGCATAATATTATTCTTTAGTGCTATCTAAGTCGGATCTGGAGGAGGATCTCCCCGAGGGACTTCATCAGTAGCGGAGCAGCGCCACGTCCCGCGAGTTTTAGAGGCTATCAGCATCCCTTTTTGATTTGTATGTATTGTATTCTGTGCTTGGGCACATGTTTGTATTATATGTGGATGTCTGTGTATATATTGGCTCTCACAGGATAGTTGATTGTGTATCGAGTCTGTAATATGTCTTTGAGTTACAGATTCAGTCTTTTAGCTTCCGCTATCTGTGTATACATCATGTCAGCCCCTTTGTTGTCTATGTTGAAATTGTTGATGTTGTTTAGGGTATATTATTGACTTCCTGTATTGACTGCTGATATCATATATACACTTGTCGCATCCCGGGGACGGCCGCCCTGGGGCGTGACCGTAAAGTTGTCCTATTTTAGTTGGGAACATTTGGTTATTATGTTTGGTTGTGACATGTGGTTGTTTTGTTTTGTAATGTGTTGTTGATTTTTTATACGCTGAGGATGAGGTATATGCTAAGTGGTTTTTTTGTATATATGCCTTTTGTGATTATTTGTGTTTATTGATTGTTCTATAATGTGTTTGTTGATTTGTTATATGCTAAGAAGGATGAAGTATATGCTAAGTGGTTATTTTATGTATGAATTCTGTGATTATTTTTGCTAATAGATTGTTTTGTAATGCGTTTGTTGATTTGTTATATGCTAAGGAGGATGAGATATATGCTAAGTGGTTATTTTGCATATGTCTTATTTGATTATAAAGTGTTTGTTAATTGTTTTGTAATGTGTTTGTGTATTTGTTATATGTTAAGGAGGATGAGGTATATGTTAAGTGGTTATTTTGTATATGTCTTCTGTGGTTATTTTTGCTAATAGATTATTTTGTAATGTGTATGTTGATTTGTTATATGCTTAGAAAGATATGTATATGCTTAGTTCAGTTATGTATGTGGATAAAGTGGCTAGTGTAACCTTAATATGTATATGATACGTAACACGATTAAGGAGCATGAAATAAAATAAAATATTTACTTTTTATAAATAACCAAATTGTAAGCATTCTACATCAGTGATACCATCCACATGTCAAATTTTTGTCTAGTTGCTGTCGTTCCACCTAAAAACCGTGCATGTTGTTAACTTTGTACCTCTGATCTAATCCCAACTTCATGCATTGAACTTTGGTGTTGTGATTGTGATCAAACAATTGTAGACAAGGTTTTCAAGGTTGTCCTTCAATTCTTTGTACCATTCAACCTGCATGGTATGAACAATTATAAAAATGCATGTACAATATTAATAGGTCATGTACCTTTGTAAGTTCAACATTTGATCTAGATGCAAACAGGAACCTATCATGTATATACTCGGTTAGGGGCGCATGCGATACAATCATTCATACATGGATACAATACATGCAATATAAGCTTAGCATGCAAGATATCTAACATATTATAGTTTAAGCATGGCCATACTACTTATCTACACAAGTAGTATAGCTAGGATGCCCCATCGATGCGCGACGCACGACTACGCGCGTCGAGCGCATCTCGGGGGGGGGGGGGATTGGATCAAACCACTCACAGATACCCGGATCGTCGCGCGTCCGGTCTACGAGATCTGCAAAACACAACCAATGATCCACAATTAAAAATATGGAACCTCCTATCACACATATAAGCCTATTTCATGAAAACCCCAACCCTTGATACTTCCATATTATCACCCAAGACACATGCAAACAACTCGTTGACACTCAACCAAGCAAAACTGCCAAACCTGCTGCAACCAGTCCTACTAATTGATCTCCACAGCACCCAATACACTTCCAAAAAATTATGAAATAAAACATGCACATTCTCTGATATGCTGGGATCATAATCCATGAAGACATTAGAACCTAATTTTGCCTCTACAAGCCCGAAATAAATTATTTCCAGAAGCAGGTCAATTCCTACGTCAATCTGGACAGGCCATGCAAAACAGGTTATAACTTACACCACAGATATCATAATGACCCCAAATTTCATATATAACAACTAAACACATAGATGATCATATCATATGAAGACATAATCCTAGAAATGTGTCTCTAAATACTAGATTCACTGAGATCTTTAAAATGCAGAGTTGCCTTACCAAAACAGGGGGAGGGAAATGGGGAGATGCGGGGTTCTCGACACACCCACGACCACCTCAACCACCACCACCAATACCACCACCTCATCAGCATCTCCTCAAGCCCTTCATAGCAGAAAACAGGGGTGCAAAGGGGCATGAGAAGGGCATAGAGAGAAGAGAAACAACAACAACAACAGAAACTCACCCTTTCTCACTCTTTCTTGTGCTTCTTCTTCATCTTTTCCTTCAATTGCTTCTTCCTCCTCTTTCTTCACACACAAAGAGGAGAAAAAAAGAGACCAAGAAAGGGAGAGAAGGTGTTCCACGAAATGGGAGAGAGGGGGAGAGAGAGAAAGGGCAAAAAGGTCATTTTCATGCCCAAATAGTGCCTAGGGGTGACCATAAGGGGGGGTGAGGTTAGGGTTAGGCTCACCCACTCACATATCAAAAAACCAATGGTTTCTTCATCCCTAAGCAAGGTGGGGGTAAGGTTACCAAAGGTCACCACATCCCCAAAATATCTCACACTATTCGACCAACCAGGAACTCTTAAAACCCGGATACGGTTCGAAACTGCATATTTTTCAAAACGTTACCGGAATTCGATGAAATTTTTATGGGTAGTACGAAACAGTACCAGGACCCATAATATGCAGTTAGATTTCCAATCAGAGCACTCCAACTCCCGCTGCTGGTTAAAAGCCAAAATTTTAGCGACTCCGATCGAAAAAAGAAAAAGGCCCTGAATCACCTAGATGTGACCAAGGCTTAACCGAAATGGCTCCAAATAACACAGGCATAATAATGTTCGCAAAGCGAACCCAATGGAAAAATAACTACTCTCGATAATCACATATCGATGATATCGAATACTATTGTACTCCCACACGGTTGCGTCACTCGGACACAAGGGGGGTTGCCTCTGCTCTCACGCAGAAATAATCCCAAGGCACATAACCCAACAGGCGGTTCATATACACGCCTAGCACGGGTAGGCCTAGCTTAATGCCACAACTATCGGCTTAACAAAACCGATAAAATGGATTCTCCTGAATTCCAAACGAGTGCATCGCTCGGATGCACGGGGGCGATTACATCGCTAGCGCTCTAACTAATAAGGTACAACCCGACAACGGGTCATACCCACGCCTATTTCAGATAGGTCTAATCAGTTTTAACATGCGCATATATATCCAGGAGAATTATATCTTAGTTATGTACATGAACTACATGCACGATAACCTATCAAATAATTATAGGGATACTCCCTAACATGGATTTACATCCTAAACAACAAATCATACAACATGCATACATGGTCATTAATCACGTAAGCACACAAGGCATAACTTAAGCATGTGTTGGATATCACCAACTTAAAAGAGAAGGGTCAAGCGCGATCTCGCGCACTAACAGGTGCATGCCAATATTCCAAACGAACCCGAGTCGAGTAGGAAATCGCCTCTACTTACTCAGTTCGTGCAGAGGGAGAGGGCGAGAGAGAGATCATCATCTCTTGAAGTTGGTCATAGTTTTGCCCCATTAGCATGGGCGCAACAACTACACCACGCCCTCGAGTCTTATCGTAAGGGAATATTAGGCAGGTGCCCGTTATTAACCCAGACTTAATCATGCTGGATATTCCAATTAATATGGTGGGAGTAGTATTACAATACTACCTAAGGCATGCCTATTCTATACATCCATACACATTACAGAAATACATGCCCATACTAGAGGGGCGCATGCGATACAATCATTCATACATGGATACAATACATGCAATATAAGCCTAGCATGCAAGATATCTAACATATTATAGTTTAAGCATGGGCATATTGTTATATATGTGTCACTTTTAACCTGCTGGTAACCGTTGGAGCGTTCTGGCGGTTTTTTGTTTTTTTCGGTTTTCGATCGGAACTGCTAATTTTTGGACTGTTAGCTATCGTCCTGAGTTAGAGGACTCCGATTGAAAATCTAACTGCATATTTGGTGTCCTGGTGCCATTTTAGGCCTCTCACGAAAATTTCATCGAATTCCGGTAACGTTTCTGAAATTTCGCAGTTCCGGGGCGTATCTGGGTTTTTAAGTCGCTCACTATATAAAGGTGGGATCTAAAATTTAAAATCACTGTTCATCATCTTCCTCCCCAAGCTCCCTCTCTCCCCTTCTCCATTTTTCTTGCTTTTGAGGCCCTTAGACCCCTCAAAGCTTAAAACCTAAAACCTAGGAAGTGTAGATCGGGTCCCGATCTACACCCCGGTGGTTTCAAATCTCGATTCCGGCGAGATTTGCCCCTCCGTCCCCCCTCTCTTCTCCTCTGTTTTGGCCCATTTCGGAGGTGGGAGTAGATCCGGGCGTTGGAAGCCTTTTGGGAGAGGTTTCGGTGCGCGGAGAGCAACCGGATTTCCCTTCCTCCCCTTGGTAAGCCTCTTTTTCCTCTCTTTCTTGCATAGATGTATGTTAGGAGGATGGAAATGAGGTTGGGAGGCGGTCGGCGGCGGTGGGTGGCCGTCGGAGGGCTGTGGTGGTGGTCGGAGGCCGTGGGGTGGTCGGAGGTGGGTGGTTGAGGAGCTCGGGCTGGCAGGCTGTTGTCTCGGGCAGGGTAACAGCGCAGGGCAACAGGCGCAGCGGCTGGCGCAGGCACGCGCGCGGGCGCGTGCGCGCGTGCGTGCGCTCGGGTGGCGTTGGGGGCCAGCAGGGCTGGGCGTGCGTGCGCTCGGATGGCGCTGGGGGCCAGCAGGGCTGGGCGTGCGCGCTGGGCAGGCTGGCAGGACTAGCTCGGGTAGGCTGGGAGCAGGTGCACCAGTTTGCTGGGCGCGCGAGCGCGTGCGCGCGCGGGCGTGCGCTCGGGGGGTGCAGGGGGAGGTGTGCGGAGCAGGCTGGCCGCGGGCTGTGCGAGCAGGGCAGGCCGGCTGGGCAGGCCATGCTCAGGCAGCTGGCAGGGGGTGCTCGGGCATCCGGCGGGCAGTGGCTGGGCGTGCAGGGCGAACGGTGCTCAGGCCACTCGACAACGCGCGCAGGCAGGCAGCGCGGGCAGGCTGGCAGGCGCGCTGGGTGCGTGCTGCTAGGCACGCTGGGCGCGTGTTGCGCGGGCGTGCGCGTGGGCGCTGGGTGAGGGTCCCGGGTGCTAGGCGCTGAGCGCTGGGAACTAGTCGCGGGTGCTGGTCGAGCGGCTGGTGCGGAGAGCTGTGCGAGCGGATGATGCGCGCGGAGTGCGTGCGGGGAGTCGTGCAGGGTGCGCGCGGGGCACGGCGAGGCGGCTGGCGGTGCGCGCGGGGCGAGGCGCTGGGCGCGCGGGGCGTGCGGTGTGCTCGCGTGGTGTGCGCGGGGAGCGCGGGGGTGCGCGCGGGCTGCTGTGGCGGGGCGCAGTGGGCGCGGTGCACCGGGTGGCTCGGCTGCGGGTCCAGGGCGGCGGGCAGGGGCCCGGCGGTGGCTGGGTGCGCGGGCCGAGGCGCGGCGGCGCACCCTGGGGGGTCGGGTGGCCGTGCAGATGGTTGCCGGTGGTGCGGGAGTGAGCCGGAGTGCTCGGGCTAGCGTGCGTGCGAGTCGTATGCACGTTTGCCCGAGTGTTGGGAATTTGTTTGTGGGTTTTGTCTGCTTTTGTGTATTTTGGGGTATTTTTAGTGTGTCTGTGGATTTTACTCACCGTATAAATGTCTGTCTTGCATATCTTGACGGGTGGTCGCGCGACGACCCGATCTTCGGTGAGTGGGACAATCCAGCCCAGTAGAGAGGCGTTATACGCATTTGGGCGTATACCGACCTCTCCTGGGGCACCATGGATTGATATTAACCATTGTAATGTGTATTTCATGCGAGCATGATTTAATGTAGAATGCATGTTACCCTAGACTTTGCATGTTAGGGACTTGCACCCTTAGGATATGTGTATGAGCCATGCACCATGTCCCCTGTTCTCATGCTAGGAAGCCTTGGCCTATGCATGTGTCCTACTAGTTTATTTATTAAATTAAATGCTAGTAAATGTTTAATTGCATGCTTTAGTGAATATTATAGGGAGGGGCCTTGCGAGGACAGCGGTGAGACCCGGGTTAGGGTACTCCGTGTTCCTTGTTTGGTTGTCGGGGTGTCCTATAACGGGAACTCACGCTGCCCTCCCGAGTTTCTTTCCCCCAATGATATTCCACCCTTGTTATAACCTTATGCATGTTCCCCGCATCGTAGTTATGCGCCCTGGTGGGTTCTGAGGAATTCAGGACATTAGAGTTGTTAGGGTGTGTTGTCTGCGGATCCGAGTGGATCATATGCGATGGATAGGCTGTTCTGTTCCCTTCATTGGATCCGTGTAGAGACTACCCCGGCGTTGGAAAGGTCGTCCCGTGCAGGGGCTCCCATCAATAGGCGCCTCCTGATTTGGTAGAAGGACTGCGCTGAATGTGGGAGTGGCCAAACGACCTACGGAGTGGGGAGAGACTATCGGTGGACCAAGGGTGACCAACAGCCTAGTCAGTCCCAAGAGCCTAGGTCACCTGTTGAGGGTGAGGGTGAGGGTATGGTGGGCCGGCGATGTGGCGACCCACTGGATTGTAAGTCCCAATATCCTTGGTCACCCATTGAGGGTGAGGGTGAGGGTGTAGCGGGTTGGCGGAAGCGACCCGCTGGTTTTGTGTAGCCAGTCCCAATATCCTGTTGTCACCCATTGAATGGTGAGGGTGAGGGTGTAGTGGGTCGGCGATTGAGCGACCCACGGGTTTGAGTTGTGCTATCATTTGTGGCTTAAGTAATGTGAATTGTGGATTATAAAGATATCTGGTTGTGGTCAATATTATCTGTGATGCATGGGTTGTGCCGTTCACTGAGCGTGTGGCTCACCCCTCGCATAATATTTTTCTTCAGTGTCATCTGAGTCGGATCTGGAGGAGGAGCTCCCCGAGGGACTTCATCAGTAGCGGAGTAGCGCCACGTCCCGCGAGTTTCAGAGGCTATCAGCATCCCTTGTGCTTGTATGTATTATTTTCCGTGCTTGGGCACGCGTTTGTGTTGTATTTGGATGTCTTTGCATGTATATTGGCTCTCACAGGACATGTGATTATGTATAGAGTCTGTAGTATGTTTTGATTACAGATTCAGTCTTTAGCTTCCGCATTTGGTGTATATATCATGTCAGCCCTGCTTTTGTTGTCTGTGTGTCGTTCTGGTTGCTTGTGTATGATATATTATTGACCTCCTGTGTAGATTCTGATATTTTATATACACTTGCCGCGTACCGGGGACGCCCGGGGCGTGACAGCTATACTACTTATCTGCACAAGTAGTACAGCTAGGGTGCCCCATCGATGCGCGACGCACGACTACGCGCGTTGAGCGCATCTCGAGGGGTTGGATCAAACCACTCACCAAGTGAGCGCGTGGCCCGGTGAAAACCAAGTGGCGTGTAAAAATAATACTCCCATGCGAACACCATATGCACCCGCAACACACCCTCGCGCGCAATTCTATGAGTCTTCGTGCGTCACTCGGCACGTCCTCGCTCGCGTGACCACAAATGCATGCGTGCCCACCTCATGAACACATCTGCATGGGTTCTCATATCACAAAAGTACCACCTCTCACAACTGACTCACCATTACACAATCGCCTAGACTCGAGCAAGCATACACGACACGCACTGCCAAGCATGGGCGAGTACTCCTTGCATGCACACCGCGCACTCCGAGCAAACCCGAGTACTCCAAGAACACCCTTTGGCACCCCGTGCATGCCCTGAGCACTCTGGCATGCTGTCCATGCGCTCCACACACATGCGAGCACGCCGAGCATACACCCGCAGCCCTGCAAGCTGTTCATGCGATCTCAAGCGTACCGGTGCGTCAACCCTACGCCCCTTTAGCACATAAACACAAGCACAAAAGGGGTGTGAGGAAAACCATAAGGAGGAGAATAAGAAGAAGCATTCAAGGATCTCTCACACCTACTCACACCTCCCCTCCCTACTCACACACAGCAGCCACCAAAAGCACCCCAAACCAGCCACCAAAAATACCCCAAACCAGCCACCAAACATGCTCAAAGAGGGGCAAAGGAATACCTTGAGAGGGAGGAGAAGAGGGAGGCCAAGCAAAGCTCATACACACATCCACCTCTTCTTTCCTTTACTCCTTCTCACTTTCTTTTGTTTCCATGAGTGGCTGCCGAGAGAGTGAAAACGGGAGGGAGAGGTAGAGCTTGTTGAGAGGGAGAGAAGGAGTGTTATCAAGTGAGAGAGAGAGAAGACATTTAATGCAAAAAGGTGGGGTTGGTGGGCTATGGAAGGGGAGGGGTGAGCTTAAGCTCTCCTACCCGCTCACACCAAGATATTTAAGGGAGGGTGACTTGCACACCAAGTCCACGTGCACCATAGTCGACCACCAATTCACTTACCAAGACCCAGTAAATGAAAACCCAGATACGATTTGGAACTATATATTTTTCCCAAACGATATCAGAATTCGATGAAATTTTTATGGGTAGTACCAAACGGTACCAGGACCCATAATATGCAGTTAATTTTCAATCGGAGTACTCCAACTCCCGCAGGTGGCTAAAAGCTAAAATTTTAGTGACTCCGATAAAAAAAAAATTTTAGGCTCCAAATGACACAGGCATAACACAAAGATCAAAACAACACCCAGGCAACGGGTTAAACTCTCTACTTTAGCAGGCATGAATGCCTTTATGCACAGTATATGTTGAACAAAAGGCTATACTAGTACACATCCAAGCAAACGGATTGTGTCACGCCCCAGGGCGGCCGTCCCCGGGACGCGGCAAGTGTATACATGATATCAGCAGTCTAAACAGGAGATCAATAACATACTCTAAACAACAGCTAAAATGACAACACAGACAAAAGCATGGCTGACATGATATATACACAAATAGCGGAAGCTAAAAGACTGAGTCTGTAAATCAAAACATATTACAGACTCGATACATAATCAACTGTCCTGTGAGAGCCAATATACACACATACATCCAAATAATATACAAACGAGTGCCCAAGCACAGAAATATACGAGGGGAGAGGCACACGCTCAGTGAATAGCACAACCCATGCATCACAATTTATATTAACCACAAATAATTAATCAAGCCTCAAAGTGGCAGGAACTACACAATCCAGTGGGTCGCTACATCGCCGACCCACCACACCCTCACCCTCACCCCTCAATAGGTGACATAGGATATTGGGACTGACTAGGCTGTTAATCACCCTTGGTCCACCGATAGTCTCTCCTCCACTCCGTAGGCCGCTTGGCCTACTCCCACACTTCAGCACAGTCCGAATCCAAATCAGGAGGTACCTACTGATGGGAGCCCTCTGACGGGACGGCCTTTCTAATGCTGGGGCAGTCTCTATACGGATCCAACGAAGGGAACAGAAACAGCCTATCCATACGCATACGATCCACTCGAATCCGTCGACAACGCATCTCAACAACTCTAATGTCATGAATTTTTCAGAATTCCTCCAGGGCGCATAACCAAGATGCGGGGAACATATATAATAATAACGAGGTTATAATATTATCGGAAAAAGAAACCTTGGGAGGGCACCATGAGGTCCCGATATAGGACATCCCGACAACCAAACAAGGAACACGGAGTACCCTAGCCCGGGTCTCAATGTTGACCTCGCAAGGCCCCTTATAATATTCCCTAAGGCATGCTAATAGTCATATGCTCGCATTTGATTTAAATAAATTAAACTAAATGGGAACATGCATAGGTAGAGGCTTCCTAGCATGATAACAAGGTGTCAGGATGCATGGCTCTTACACATATCCTAAGGGTGCAGGTCCCTAACATACACGGTCTAGGGTGGCATGCATACTATATACTTATCATGCTGCATAGATTACATATTAAACAAGTTAATATTAAACTATGGTGCCCCAGGGGAGGACGGTATACGCCCAAGTGCATATAGCGCCTCCCTACTGGGTTGGATTGTCCCACTCACCAATAACCGGGTCGTTGCGCGACCGTCCGTCAAGATCTGCAAGACAGGGTAATCAACTTGGTGAGTAAAATACACAAATATACACAAAAATACACTAAAATACCCAGCACTCGGACAAGCATACATACGGCCTGTACGCACGCGAGTCCGAGCACCCCGACTCACCCGAACCCCTGGGCAGCCGTACGCACAGCCACCCGACCCAGGCGCACAGCCGCGCCCTAGCCCACGCGCCCAGACGCACTGTCGAGCCCGCCGGGTGCACCGCGCGCTCACTGTGCCCCAGCGCAGCAACTCGCGCGCACACCTGTACGCCTTGCGCCCCAGCGCAGCACCCCGCGCGCACCACCAGCTCGCCTCACCGCACGCGCACAGCACGCACTACGCCTCTGTGCAGCGCTCTGCGCGCACGCCCCCGCACGGCGCCCTGCGCGCAGCACGCACACGCGGCCCCACGCGCACAGCACGCACTGCGCCTCTGCGCAGCGCTCCGCGCGCACGCCCTCGCACGGCCCCCAGCGCGCAGCATCCGCACACCACCCGCGTACTGCGCCCCCTGCGCAGCACCCGCGCGCACATGCGCATGCCCTGCCAGCCTGCTCTGCCCGCCCTGCCTGCTAGCCCGCCTGCCTGCGCTGCCAGCCTACCCGAGACAACCCTACCACCTCCCCGACGGCCACCAATGGCCACCAACGGCCACCAACAGCCACCAACAGCCATGCATACCCCAAAAACACTTCCTAACATACATCTAAACAAGGAAAGGAAAGAAAGAAAGCTTACCCTAGGAGAGGAAGAGAAGGGGAGGAAGAACGGGTGCTCTTCGCGCACCAAAACACCACCTCCAAGGCCACCACCACCAAGCCTCCATTCAGCCAAAGCAAGGCTGAAAACAGAGGAGAAAAGAGGGTATGAGAAGGGGTTACACATGTGGGAACTCGAATCCGAGACCACCGGAAGGTAGATCGGGTTCTTACCTATCCTTTCTCTTCTTAGGGTTTTTGATTTCAAGACCTCCTACTAGGTCATATGGGGGTTTTAAAGAGAGGGAGAGAGAGAGAAATTTTTGGAGAAGATGATGAATAGTGGGGGATATTTGTCTTGGTCGTGGGATTTATTTATGCTCACACACACACCACACACTCTCACACCCTCAATTAGATTAGGTTTAAGTGAGGATTAGTGAGGTTTAAGTGCACTTTGACTTGGGTCAACCCATCCACACTAGAAAACAAAGGGGGTTGACCAAGTCATGGGCCCACATTTGACCAAGTCAAGTCTCCCAATGACTTCTCGCTCGGTCAAAACCCGGATACGCTTTGGAACTGTGAAATTCTGAAACATTACCGGAATTCGATGAAATTTTTGTGAGTGGCTTGAAATGGCACCAGGACACATAATATGCAGTTAGATTTTCAATCGGAGTCCTCAAACTCAGGATGATAGCTAACAATCCAAAATTTTAGTGGTTCTGATCGAAAACGAAAAAGCTGAAAAACTGCTAGAATGTTCCAATGGTGACCAGAAGGATAAAAGTGACACATATATAACAGATTATACTCTCCACTCGAAATACGGGTACACGCCCGACAAGTTGTACTCTCCACCCAAATAAAGAAGTGGTAAAAAGAAGAAAGCCAGAGGGACCTAGGAAGTAAGGACATATGCCAGACTGGGACAATTCTAAAATGTTGCCCCAAAGGAAGATATTACTCTTTCCCCATCCACCCCCACCCTTTTATTTCTTACTATAGAGTTGGAATTGAACAATATCTACTTGGAAAAGCAAGATCTCAACCAAAGATAAACCTTTTCTTTGTTTACAACAGCACACATGCACATGAGTTCACTTAAAACACTTGCCTGTCTAAAGGAAGCTTGCTTGACTTAAATCTTGGTGCATTCATGGATTTCCTAGGATGTTTAGAATAATGTAATCAAGCATTTGAGAACCATGAACTTGAGGGATTGACACCTAAAAGCCAACACCTTTCAAATACAATCCTGGTTTGGACATAAGTGACCACAAGGGCCCCTCTTCAAGGACTTGATGGTGTCTTTTACTTTAGGAAGTTGGAAACACTGCCCTCTTACATGAAAAATCCTTTGAAGAACTAAAATGCTTCCTTATGTCACTCACACTTATGCATAAGATTGTATTTTTCTTTTCCAAACATTTAGGCATTCAATTTTCTCAAATACCACAATTAAACTCCCATACCAAAAGAAAATTGCCCCTATTACTTCCATTTCATACCCTTCCACACACATTTGAGAAAGAAAAATTGCCCCACTCTCATACACACCTGAGAGTCTCTTTTATTCTCACAAAATCACACTCAGAGCCATCTAGGCTCCCTCCCTTTTTATGCCAAGCACGGTCTCTCGCACCTTTTTCTTTGCTTTACTACCTTAGATGGGTTGTAGCCCTTGACAATTCGAACAAGAAGGACTCGAAAGTCAATGCAGGGGCGCAATTCAGACAGATTTAACACTTGGTCCATGGAAAGAATGTTTTTACAGGTTTTGAAGGATGAACAAACACTCACAAGGATTTTCAGCAGCAGCAAACAAATGGCAGAATTAGAAATTTGTCCCAGGCCACGGGCGGCTAACCACGACTAGCCGCCTGCCATCAGACGGATGAAACCAATTAGCCGTCGCCCTACAGGTAAAATCTACCAGTCCTAGGGCGGCTAAAGACAACTAGCCGCCCCTCACCTGCTGCCCCACCTGTTCCTGCCAGTCCAGTTCAATCAACTCTTCAACCTTTGTAACGACCTATCAAAAATATTTTCATCCAAAACCTGTACATACACATTCCATACACATATACACTCTCAAAACCTGTATAAATACGAATCAAACAGCAACCAAAACCAAAAACATATACCAACCCATGCATCCATACACCAATCCATCCACGCATTAACACATTCATTTCATCTACTCTCATGCCAAAACCATATTAAAACCATTCTATACATACACCCACTAATTCAAACAAAAATTTCAAACCAAATCAGACCATCCATGTCTATCCATAAACCCAAAAGAAAGGATAAATTGGTCATAAAACAGGAAGAAAACCTAGTTAGAACCAAAGACTATAAAAAAGGAGGGATAGGTCCACCAAAAGAGCTCCAACTCCAATGTCTTGAGCTGTGCATCATCAAAATAATCACCTGAGCCAAAAGAAAGGAAGAAAACATGATTTCCTTGCATATATACATTTCTTCTACAAAAACCAAGACACAACAAAATTATACCTCGGAGTATCGTCATCCCCGGAAGGCTGAGTAGGAGGAACATCCTGACTCGGTTGAGAAGGGGGCGGTAGCTGAGGAGAGGACTGGACCTCTGGAGCATCTGGATCAGCAGGAGTCTCCCTCACCGAAGAAGCAGCCCTCGCGTATATCCCACGACTCTGAGTCGCTGATGGACGAGAAGCCCGACTGAAAGTAGCCCCCGTAGCGAAGGAAGCCGAGAGAGAATGCTCGTGCTCAAGAGGGAGGAGGTCGAGGTCCGCCTCGGTCATGGCCCCTCCACCAACTAGCTTCCCCCTCATGGTGGCCTCCCAAAGGTGGATCTGCTGAAGCTCCCTGTCCTTCCTCTCCAGCCTCTGGCAAAGGCGACCCTCCATACCCCTCGACCGGTCCTCGACCACCCTCAACCGCTCCTCCAGCCCCCGGGCCCTTGCCTCTGCAGCCCGGAGTCTCTCCTCACTCGATCGAAGTGCCTCTCGATCTCTATCCCCGGCCGCCTGAAGAGAGCGGACCAAATCTCCCATCAAACCACCAGGGATGCCCGCCAACGTCTCCAAATCCGACACTCTAGCTTGGAGGGAGTCCCACTCACGACCTAGAGTGGAAAACTCCTCCTCCCTCAGCACGACATGGGACCGCAGCTGGCCCATCTCCTCCTCTCTCAAGACTCTCTCGAACAGCAGCAGGTCCACCTGGTCCTCGGCCCTCACAGCCCTCTCCCTCGCCTAATCGAGCTCCATCCGAGTAGCCAGAAGCTCACTCTGGGTCACGCCTAGCTCGTCCATCAACTCGAGCTCTCGATCGGAGGCACTGGTCGGAGGAGGAGCAGAGGAGGAAGAAGCGCCATCAGCTCTTGCTCTCGATAGAGCATCCACCTAAGCCTCAAGGACCCGAACCTGGTCCTACAAGCATCGCCTCTGCGCCCGCAACCCTTCTACTTGCCCGGCCCGTGCTTGGAGGTGCTCGTTGGCAGTCTCGAGCTTCTTCTCCAACTCATTCAGCTCAACCTACAAAGGAAGGCATCATTTAGAACACAAAGAGAAGAAGCAAGGAAAGAAAAGAGAAAAGTTTTTCTTACATAGGCGTCCAGGATCTCCTCCTCCATGGTCCCGAGGATGTCAACATACTCCTGGCGGAACCAGGCCATGTACTCCTCGCTGCTAACCACCTCAGAACGACGCTCCACCAGAGTCCCCCCGCTCGCCCATCCCACCACATGTCACATAACTCCTCGGGAGGTTCATATAACGAGGAATTCCAACCACCGGGATCGAAGGACGCCTCGGCAAGGGATCCGGTAGCCATTGATGGTACCCAAGCTGGCGGACGACCCGGCTAATCGCATGGAAGATGACCTCGTTGAAAAAGATCAGCTAGACATCCCGCGACAGCTCCACCGGTACCTCCTCCTCCGTGTAGGGCTTCCAAGTCATCTACAGACAAGATACAAAAGGATAAGGAAGAGAGCTCAGACAAAAGAAAATCAAATACAAGTTAGATAATCAGAAAATATATACCTCTTCTTCCTTTAACACATGTTAGGCCTCTCGGAACTGAGCGAGGCAGCGCAAGCGAGAAGCCCTAGAGGCGCCCATCTCATGGCCCAAGGGAGGGCACGGTCGAAGACCAGCTGGGTCGGGCGAGCGATGGCGAAGTGCTCATACCCAAAAATCTGCAGAAAGAAAGACAAAACAAAAGTCAGGTGAAGTTGATGAACTTAAATAAAAACATTTCTATCTTTGCTAATTATACCTACAGAAATGCTGCGAAGCCACCAAAATTCTTGCCCCCGGCTCTCTTCACCTTCTTCGACAGCTCCACGAAGAGATGAGCCAGCATGGCCGCCCCTCAAGCAAAGCGGCCCATCGTCGCCAAGTCCCTCATCAGCAACAGAGAGTGAGAGGAGACTTTGTCGGAGGCCGTCGAGAAGAGAACCCGGCCGAAGAAATAGAGGAAGAACGCCCTCAACTCCCTCCGTGCCCTCTGTGGGCACGCGGCCGCCTCCCTCGCCTCAATCATCACCCGTCTCCTCTCGAAGCTAGCAGCAGCTTCACCCTTCTGACGCTGTGTGAAGGAACCAAGGCCATACTGCCTCGACAACCGGCCTAGGGGGATCCGGTTCAGTGTCCTCTCCTGCTCCACGAACTCCCACTCTCCAATCAGCTCCTGGAAGAGAGCCCTGTAGTCGGCACGTGGTTTCACGCCCCAGGGCGACCGTCCCCGAGACGTGGCAATATATATAGTATCAGCTATCAAGTACAAGAGGTCAACAATGACTCCAATAAATAACACACAAGCTGGCAAAGCAATGATAACTGATAACTCAACTGAAAAGGCGAAAGCATAAGGCGGAAGCATAAAATATCAATAAGTCTGTAAACCAAAAATATCATTACAGACTTGAATATACAATCAATGTCCTGCGAGAGCCAAGTCTAGTCCAAATAAAATACACCCTGTGCCACATGCACGATTTACAATACATACATAATGACTCTAGGACTGCTGACAGCCTCTCACTCACCACCCGTCGGACATAACGCTCCTCGCACATAAGACCACGCCACTGGGAAGCTCCAACTACGCGCCCAACACTGCCCCTGAAAAGAAACAATATCCGAGGGGTGAGCTACAAGCTCAGTGAGTTGTCACACCCCAGGGCGGCCGTCCCTGAGACATGGCAATAATGAAGTGTCACGCCCCAGGGCGGCCGTCCCCGAGACGTGACAATAATGAAATATCAGCTATCAATACCTGAGGTCAATAAAGACTCCAACAACAACACACAAGGTGGCAAAGCAAGGATAATGATAACTGACTGAAAAGCGGAAGCATAATATATAAACAATGTCTGTAAACCAAAAATATTATTACAGACTCGAATACACAATCACTGTCTTGTGAGAGCCAAGTCTAGACCAAATAAAATACAACCTGTGCCACATGCACGATTTATAATACATAAAATGACTCTAGGACTGCTGACAGCCTCGCACTCGCCACCCGTCGGAAGAACGCTTTACGCCCATAAAACCACGCCAAAGGAAAGCTCTAGCTCTACGCCCAACACTGCCCCTTAAAAGAAACAGTGTGCGAGGGGTGAGCTACAAGCTCAGTGAGTGGCTGGAAACCAATCACCATTCAACAGTTCAATACTAAAGCAATTTCCTTTCAAGGAAAACATGGGTGGAAACCCATGAATAACAGGGTCACGTGGCGGCGCGACCAACCTCACCCTCACCCTCACTCCCGGAGGAAGACTCTTGGGACTTTTGGGGAGAGACCATACCGTTGGTCGAAGAGACGCGGAATTACTGGTCCACACAACACTACTGAATCACCAACCTCACCCTCACCCTCACTCCCGGAGGGAACTCTTGGGTCTCTTGGGGAGAGACCATACCGTTGATCGACGAGACCCGGAATTACTGGTCTACACAACACTACTGGATCATCTACATCGAGATAACTGCCCAACGATGTCTTTGAACATCGATACGCAACCGGACCCAACAACTTTGGGAACGGACGAACAACGAATGGGTCACGCGGCGACGTGTCTTCACCTCATCCTCACCCCTTAGAGGTGACATAGGACTTTTGGAAGAGACATAGACTCCTCTACACCCTCGGTCCACCGGTAGCCCTTTCCTCGGGTAGTCACTACCTGGTATACTCCCATGATCAGTACGCTTCCGAACGCCTCGGTGGTACCTACGGATGGGAGCCCTCTGTCAGGACAGCTTTTCCAACGCCGGGAAGTTCCTACATCGGATCCAACGAAGGGGAGAACGATTCCACGCTCGCAATATCATTCGTTAGCCCTCTCCCGGGTAGCCTCTATCTGGTATACCCCCACGATCAGTACATCTTGCCGCATGCATCGATAGTACCTACAGGTGGGGGCCCACAGCTACAACCTGGGCCGCTTCAACACGGACGACATTGGGAGGAAACACTCCATGTTCACAAAGCGAACCCAATGGAAAAACAACTACTCTCAATAATCACATATCGATGATAGCGAACACTATTGTACTCCCACACGGTTGCGTCGCTCGGACACAAGGGGGTTGCCTCTGCTCTCACGCAGAAATAATCCCAAGGCACATAACCCAACAGGCGGTTCATATACATGCCTAGCACGGGTAGGCCTAGCTTAATGCCCCAACTACCGGCTTAACAAAACTGATAAGATAATAAATTCTCCTGAATTCCAAACGAGTGCATCGCTCGGATGCACGGGGCGATTACATCGCTAGCGCTCTAACTAATAAGGTACAACCCCACAGCGGGTCATACCCACGCCTATTTCAGATAGGCCTATCAGTTTTTAACATGCGCATATAAATATATCCAGAAGAATTATATCTAGCTATGTGCATGAACCATATGCACAATCATCTAATAATTGACCATAAAGGTGACCCCTAACATGGATTTACATCATAAACAACAATTCATACAACATTCATACATGGTATGGCCCACTTAAACATGCATACGTGGCCATTAATCATATAAGCACACAAGGCATAACTTAAGCATGCGTTGGATATCACCAACTTAAAAGAAAGGGTCAAGCGCAATCTCGCGCATTAACAGGTGCATGCCAATATTCCAAACAAACCTGAGTCGAGTAGGAAATCGCATCTACTTACTCAATTCGTTCAGAGGGAGAGGGCGAGAGAGATCATCATCTCATGACGTTGGTCATAGCTTTGCCCCATTAGCATGAACGCAACAACTACACCACGCCCTCGAGTCTTATCGCAAGGGAATATTAGGCAGGTGCCCGTTATTAACCCAGACTTAATCATGCTAGATATTCCAATTAATATAGTGGGAGTAGTATTACAATACTACCTAAGGCATGCCATATTCTATACATCCATACACATTACAGAATACATGCCCATACTAGAGGGGTGCATGCGATACAATCATTCATACATGGATACAATACATGCAATATACGCCTAGCATGCAAGATATCTAACATATTATAGTTTAAGCATGGCCATACTACTTATCTACACAAGTAGTATAGCTAGGGTGCCCCATCGATGCGCGACGCACGACTACGCGCGTCAAGCGCATCTCGCGGGGTTGGATCAAACCACTCACCGCAACCCAGGACCTCGCGTATCCTATCCGATAAGATCTGCAAGGTAAGGGCATCAAATTTGGTGAGTAACATCACATTATAACACTTAGAAATTACTAGAAATACCAAAGACTTAGACATGCACGCATATGGGCTCGCACGCATGCGAGCACGCGCGTACGCACGCATGCCCGAGTGCCCCAGCACCTACCTGAGCCCCTGGGCAGCCCCATGCATGCCCCTGCACGTGCGCGCACGCGCACACTGGCACCCTGCTGCGCCCCAGACGCGCTGCTCCTCGCGCGCGCACGCTTGCGCGCTCTCTCGCACACTCGCACGCACGACCTGCGCGCACCGTGCGCACTGCCAACGTCCGCGTGAACCTGCACGCTCGCTCCGCGCGCACCCACGCGCCCGCGCCCTCCTGGTCGCCCGCCTGCGTCCTTCTGCATGCGCATCTGCGCCTGCACGCGCGCGGACAGACCCGCGCGCGCGCCCAGCACTCCCCAACCCTCCCCCCTTGCCCCTACATGCACCCAACTCAAAACACCTCACATGCATGCCTCCCAAACACCCTAACATGCATAAAAACCAATAAAGAAGAGGGAAACTCACCAAAAGAGAGGGGGAGGGAAGGGGGAGATGTAGGGGCTCACAAGCGCACCCTTGACCACCTCGACCGCCACCACCACTACCACCACCTCCATCTTTGCTTCTCTTCTTCATGGCTGAACCAAAGGGAGAGGGGAAAAAATCAGGGATCCACTATGGGGGGAGGAGAGGGAAGAGAAACAATCAACAACACTAGCACACACACTCACCTAGTCTTGCACTTGCACCTCCTCTTCTTGCTCCATCTTCTTCTCCTTGGCATAAAATCAAACACTTGGGGAATGTTTGAAAGAGAGAAAGAGAGCCATAAGAGAGGGAGGGAAAGTGTTCCACGAAATGGGAGAGAGGGGGAGAGAGAGAGAGGGCAAAAAAGTCATTTTCATGCCCAAATAGTGCCTAGGGGTGACCATAAGGGGGGGTGAGGTTAGGGTTAGGCTCACCCACTCACATATCAAAAAACCAATGGTTTCTTCATCCCTAAGCAAGGTGGGGGTAAGGTTACCAAAGGTCACCACATCCCCAAAATATCTCACACTATTCGACCAACCAGGAACTCTCAAAACCCGGATACGGTTCAGAACTGCATATTTTTCAAAACGTTACTAGAATTCGATGAAATTTTTATGGGTAGTACGAAACAGTACCAGGACCCATAATATGCAGTTAGATTTCCAATCAGAGCACTCCAACTCCCGCAGGTGGCTAAAAGCTAAAATTTTAGCGACTCCGATCGAAAAAAGAAAAAGGCCCTGAATGACCCAGATGTGACCAAGGCTTAACCGAAATGGCTCCAAATAACACAGGCATAACAGGTACTGCATAATATGTTCACATTCACCATACGCCTAAGAGCTGAATCCAAAGATGACAGTCCGCCCAGATCACCCACACCGGTTTATGTCCAGTCAAAGGACTGATTGGGACTATGAATTCAGCTAACGACAGCATGGGTCCCAACCCCATTGCTTTCCTACCCAACGAGGTTGCACCGGCCGGTGCACGCTCAGCACCCCTCATGATAACTGCAAGCCTTGGAGGGAGAGAATTCTGACACATCTTGCAGGACACCGGGGCATAAACCAATGTCCTGATATACTCAGCCTACAACAAGATCAAAAGCTGAACCTACAAGCTGCAGCCGACGGACAAATTCATCTTCGCTTTCGACAACACATGGAGAGGCATCTGCGGATTAGTAACACTTCGTCTACGAATTGGTCCAGTCTCAACCATAGTCAATTGCATGGTGATGGACATTAGGTCACTCCATCCCCTAATTGTCGGAAGGATCTGGCTCGACGGTATCGAAGCTGTCTCACTAACCTGGCACCAATGCCTCCGCTTCCCGTATCACGGAGAAGTAGTATCTGTCTGGGGAGAGGCATGCTTCAACGGAGCTGTTGGTATCAGATTTCAGAAGAAAAAAGGAATGAAAGGCGGGGCCCCTCTCTTCCTTCCTCTTCGGCTCCTCCGGTGGTGTGGCGCGTGTGTGGGGGTTCTTCAGAGGCTCGGATCCGGAGAGCTGCGCCTTGGCGGGCTCGATCAGATGGTCTCTCAGAAGGGGTTTTCAGGCTGAGGCGATCGACGGGTCTCTAGGAGGATTCAGGGGTTGTTGTGATCGCCACCTGCTTTTCTCAAAAAGCAGAAAAGTTGGGGTTGGATTCAATCACCTTCATGGGGAGTTTGTGGGGTCTCCTCTCTGAGACACGGATATGCCGTACACAGAGGTGAAGACAGGGATCCTCTTGTGCTTCGGGAACCTAACCAAAGGAGAATTGGGGCTTGAGGTGGGCTAGGGAAGGGCCAGCTAGTTGGGTTTAGCCGCCTGGTGGGGGGCGGCTAGTCGTGGGTAGCCGCTTGGTGTCTGGTTCAATTTGGGCAGAACCTGGGTAGGGTTTGGTTTAGGTTTTGGCAGAGGTTAAACTGGATTTAACCTCGGTTTAGGAGAGTGGATTTGGAGAGTGGTTTGGTGTGGGAAATGTGTTTCTCTCACTTTTCTCTCAAAGGTTTGAAGTGGTGGTGTGGCTTGATGGTTGGGAATGTGGGTGGTTGGGGGGTTATTGATGGGTATTGATTATGGAATTGATGATATGGATGATGTTTATAGTAAAAAAGGGGTATGGGAATGTCCACTGGACAATAGATCAAAATGGGTAATAAGGTGCTTGATTTGACCTCCCCTTAGATCTTTGTTCTCTGGCTGTTTCAAGGTGAGGGGCGGCTAATCATATTTAGCCACCCAGTGAGGGGCGGCTACTCTCAGGTAGCCACCCCCATCATAACCTGCCATATGTCTCATCTCTGACAAGCGGTGGCTTGGGTTGGCTACTAAGGATGAACCGGCTGAGTTTGGGCCACTAGAACAGACAATCCGCCGCAATCATGCTTGCTTTATGTGTCACGCCCCAGGGCGGCCGTCCCCGGGACACGGCAAGTGTATATAAAATATCATAATCTACACAGGAGGTCAATAATATATCATACACAAGCAACTAGAATGACACACAGACAACAAAGGGGCTGACATGATATATACACCAAATGCGGAAGCAAAAGACTGAATCTGTAAATAAACATACTACAGACTCGATACTCAATTATCTGTCCTGTGAGAGCCAACATACACAAATACAACTGAATATATACAAACGCGTGCCAAGCACGGAAATAAAATACATACAGCCAAGAAGGGATGCTGATAGCCTCTGGCACTCGCGGAACGTAGCGCTGCTCCGCTACTGAAGGAATCCCTCGGACGGCTCCAACTGCTGCTCCGGCTCCGGCTCAGTGACAACTGGGGAAAAACATATGCGAGGGGTGAGTCACACGCTCAGTGAACAACACAACCCATGCATCACAGACAATATTGACCACAATTCAATTATTTTTCCAGCCTCTAAGTGGCAGGAACAACACAATCCAGGGGGGGTTGCTCACCGACGACCCACCACACCCTCACCCTCACCCCTCAACAGGTGACGCAGGATATTGGGACTAATAATCATCCATAGACAAATCCAGCGGGTCGCTCATCGCCAACCCACTACACCCTCACCCTACCACGGGTGACATAGGATTTTGGGACTGACTAGGCTGTTGGTCACCCTTGGTCCACCGATAGTCTCTCCTCCACTCCGTAGGCCGTTTGGCCTTCACCCATAACTTCAGCACAGTCCGTCACAAATATCGGGAGGCGCCTACTGATAGGAGCCCTCGGAAGGGACGGCCTTATCACGCTGGGGCAGTCTCTACACGGATCCAACGAAGGGAAACAGAACAGCCTATCCATCGCATATGATCCACTCGGATCCGCTGAAAAACACATCTCTACAACTCTAATGTCATGAATTCCTCAGAATTCCTCCAGGGCGCATAACCAAGATGCGGGGAACATGTATAATAATAACAAGGGTGGAATATTATTGGGGAAAAGAAACTTGGGAGGGCAGCGTGAGTTCCCGATATAGGACACCCCGACAACCAAACAAGGAACACGGAGTACCCTAGCGCGGATCTCACCGCTGTCCTCGCGAGGCCCCTCCCCTATAATATTCACTAAATATGCTAATAATCATACAATTGGTATAACATTATTTATAATATTATTGGGACAAGAAAACCTTGGGAGGGCAGCATGAGGTCCCGATACAGGACATCCCGACAACCAAACAAGGAACACGGAGTACCCTAACCCGGGTCTCAATGTTGACCTCGCAAGGCCCCTCCCTATAATATTATCTAAGGCATGCAATTTAACATACACTAGCATTTAATTTAATAAATAAACTAGTAGGACGCATGCATAGGCCAAGGCTTCCTAGCATGAGAACAGGGGGACAAGATACAGGGCTCTTACACATATCCTAAGGGTGCAAGTCCCTAACATGCAAAGTCTAGGGTAGCATGCATACTATTTTAAAACATGCAGCATGGATTAATATTTTACAACAGGTTAATATAAATCCATGGTGCCCCAGGGGAGGGCAATACACTCCCAAGTGAGTAGTATGCCCCCCTACTGGGTTGGATTGTCCCACTCACCGGAAGTCGGGTCGTCGCGCGACCGTCCGTCAAGATCTGCAAGACAGTCATTTATACGGTGAGTAAAATACATAATTATATAAAAAATACTCTAAAAATACACCAAAAGAACCCAACACTCGGGCAAACGTACATACGGCCCGTACGCACGTTAGCCCGAGCACCCCGACTCACTCCCGCACCCCCGGCAACCATCCGCACGGCCACCCGCCCCCGGATGCACCGCAGCGCCCCAGCCCGCGCACCTAGGCGCACCGCCGGGCCCCTGCCCGCCCGCCTGGACATGCAGCAAGCCACCCGGGTGCACCGCGCACCCACTGCGCCCCGCCGCAGCAGCCCGCGCGCAACCCGCACGCCCCGCGCTGACCCGCGAGCACACCGCACGCCCCGCGCACCCAGCGCCTCGCCCCGCGCGCACCCCGCTTGCACCTCCAGCTCCGCTCCGCGCGCACTCCGCACGCACCACCCGCTCGCACCCACTGCCCTCCTCACTGCGCACGCCTGCGCCTCTGCCCAGCGCCCCGCGCGCATGCTCCTCTGTGGTGCCCAGCGCCCCGCGCTCAGCACCCGCGACCAGCTCCCAGCGCTCAGCGCCCAGCACCCGGGACCCTCACCCAGCGCCCACGCGCACGCCCGCGCAACACGCGCCCAGCGCGCCTACCAGCCTGCCCGCGCTGCTGCCCGCGCTGCCTGCCTGCGCGCATCGTCGAGTGGCCCGAGCACCGCTCGCCTGCACGCCTGGGCACTGCTCGCCTGATGCCCGAGCACCTCCTGCCTAGCACACCTGTGCGCCCAGCCTGCCTGCCCGGCCTACCAGCGCACACAGCCCAGCCAGCCTACCCCGCACGCCTAGCCCTGCCAGCCCTACCCAGCGCGCCCAGCACGCCCCCTGCACCACCCGAGCACACGCCGTGCGTACGCCTGCGCGCACGCACTCGCGCGCCCGGTCACTTGGTGCGCGCCTGCTGCGCCCGCTGCCAACTCACCCGGGACAGCTGACCACCCTGTCCGGGACTGCCCAACATCCTGCCCGACCACCCAAACTCCCTTCCACAGCCACCAACGGCCTCCGACCACCACCCACAGCCCTCCGACGGCCACCCACCGCCGCCGACCACCACCCAACCTCATATCCACCCTCCTAACATACATCTAAGCATGAAAAGAGAGGAAAAAGGGCTTACCAAGGGAAGGAGAGGATGTTCGGTAGCTCTTCGCGCACCGAAACCTTTCCCCAAAGGCCTCCAATGTCACGCCCCGGGCGTCCCCGGTACGCGGCAAGTGTATATAAAATATCAGAATCTACACAGGAGGTCAATAATATCATACACAAGCAGCCAAAATGATACACAGACAACAAAAGTAGGGCTGACATGATATATACACCAAATGCGGATAACTAAAGACTGAATCTATAATCAAAACACACTACAGACTCCATACATAATCACATGTCCTGTGAGAGCCAATATACATACAAAGACATCCAAATACAACACAAACGCGTGCCCAAGCACGGGAAATACATACTGGTACAAGGGATGCTGATAGCCTCTGAAACTCGCGGGACGTGGCGCTACTCCGCTACTGATGAAGTCCCTCGGGGAGCTCCTCCTCCAGATCCGACTCGGATGGCACTGAAGAAAAATATTATGCGAGGGGTGAGCCACACGCTCAGTGAACGACACAACCCATGCATCACAGACAATACTGACCACAACCAGATAATCCTTATCATCCACAACCACATTACCATAGCCACAATTAACAACAATTCCTCAAACTAGTGGGTCGCTACCGCCCACCCACTACACCCTCACCCTCAATGGGTGACCAAGGATATTGGGACTAATCAACACAAAACCAGCGGGTCACTTCCGCTAACCCGCTACACCCTCACCCTCACCCTTCAACGGGTGACATAGGATTTTGGGACTTACAATCCAGTGGGTCGCCACATCGCCGGCCCACCATACCCTCACCCTCAACAGGTGACCTAGGCTCTTGGGACTGACTAGGCTGTTGGTCACCCTTGGTCCACCGATAGTCTATTCTCACTCCGTAGGTCGTTTGGCCACTCCCATGTTCAGCACAGTCCTTCACCAAATCAGGAGGCGCCTACTACTGGGAGCCCCTGCACGGGACAACCTGTCTAACGCTGAGGTAGTCTCTACACGGATCCAACGAAGGGAACAGAAAAACCTATCCATCGCATATGATCCACTCGGATCCGCAGACAACACATCATAACAACACTAATGTTCTGAATTCCTCAGAACCCACCAGGGCGCATAACTACGATGCGGGGAACATGCATAAGGTTATAACAAGGTGGAATATCGTTGGGGAAAGAAACTCGGGAGGGCAGCGTGAGTTCCCGTTATAGGACACCCCGACAACCAAACAAGGAACACGGTGTACCCTAACCCGGGTCTCACCGCTGTCCTCGCAAGGCCCCTCCCCTATAATATTCACTATAACATGCAATTTAACAAATACTAGCATTTAATTTAATAAATAAACTAGTAGGGCACATGCATCGGTCGGGCTTCCTAACATGGAAACAGGGGACATGGTGCATGGCTCATACCCATACCCTAAGGGTGTAAGTCCCTAACATGCAGAGTCTAGGGTAACATGCATTCTACATTTAAATCATATAAGCATGGATTACATATTACTGCTGGTTAATATAAATCCATGGTGCCCTAGGAGAGGTCGGTATACGCCCAAAATGCGTATAACGCCTCTCTACTGGGTTGGATTGTCCCACTCACCGGAATCCGGGTCGTCGCGCGACCGTCCGTCTAAATCTGCAAGACAGACATTCAATATGGTGAGAACAATGCATAAAATACCCAAAAATACATCTAAAATACCCAACACTCGGATAAACGTACATACGGCCCGTACGCACGCGTATCCGAGCATCCCGACTCACTCCCGAGCCCACCGGGCAACCGCACGCACGGCCACCCGCCTCGGGCGCACAGCCGAGCCCCGGCCCGCGCGCCAAGGCGCACTGCCGAGCCCAGCCCGCACACCCGGACACCACCGGCGCACTGTCGCGTGCCTGCCCGCGCCCCAAGACGCGCTGCCGCACCCAAGCGCTCGCTCGCGCGCGCCCGCACGCACCGCGCGTCCAGCCCAGCGCGCCCCTGCGCGCACTGCATGCACGCCCCAGCACGCGCACGCACTGGTTCCCAGCTCCGCGCCCAGGCGCATGCCCAGCACCCAGGCGCCCTGCCCGCGCGCGCGCACGCCCGCGCGCACGCCCGTGCGTACCCGCACGCACTCCCGCGCACACCCCCGCTCGCGCCCGCACCCGCGCGCACCTGTGCATCCCCTCCGCGCGCACCCGCGCACCCGCGCGCACGCACCCGCGCACGACTGCGCGCCCGACTGCGCCCGCCAGCGCCCAGCGCCCAGCACCCGGGACCCTCACCCAGCGCCCAGCGCTCAGCGCCCAGCACCCGGGACCCTCACCCAGCGCCCACGCGCACGCCCGCGCAACACGCGCCCAGCGCGCCTGCCAGCCTGCCCGCGCTGCCTGCCTGCGCGCGTCACCGAGTGGCCCGAGCACCGCTCGCCTGCACGCCTGGGGCACTGCCCGCCTGATGCCCGAGCGCCCCTGCCCTGCTCGCCTACGCGCCCAGCCAGCTCGCCCGGCCTGCCAGCGCGCACAGCCCAGCAGCCTGCTCCGCACGCCTCCCCCTGCACCCCCCTAGCGCACGCCCGCACTTGATCTTCCATCCATTTGATGCTTCCAAGGTATCCCTTGCCTGGAAAAAGAAACCTCGGGAGGGCACCATGAAATCCCGATATAGGATACCCCGACAACCAAACAAGGAACACGAAGTACCCTAGCCCGGGTTTCAACGCCGACCTCACAAGGCCCCTTAATCCATAAAGGAACACTAGAAGAAGACATCATTTTAAAGAACACTACTAACCCCTCCGGATCATCTACCTCTAGATGATCACCCAACGATGTCCTTCAACATCCACTACAAGACCGGACCCAACATCATTGGGAACGGTCCAACAGAAATTGGGTCACGAGCGACCCGTCTTCGCCTCATCCACACCCTCACTCCCGAAGGGAGACATTTTGGGACTTTGGGAGAGACTTAGACTGCTCTTCACCCCTGGTCCACCGGTAGCCTCTCCCCGCTCCGTAGCTCGCCTGGCCCTCTGACCGGGAGCCTGTCTAACGCCGGGGCTGTACTACGCGGATCCAACGAAGGGGAGAGCGATTCCACGCTCGCGGCACCATTCAATAATCTCTTCCCGGGTAGCCTCTACCTGGTATACTCCCAGATTCAGTACCCCTCCGACTGCATCGGTGGTACCTACTGATGGGAACTCTCTGCCAGGACGGCTACAACCCGGCTTCCTTAACCCAAACAACCGCTCTTGACACTCGCTCACCAAAATACCACACACACTTGCATAACAGCAACCAAACACACACCCACACATATATCCTATTACTAGAGAGCTGGGAACACAAGATAATACCTCGAACCATGATACCCGAAGACTGCGCCTCCTCGGCCGTAAGCGCTGCAACTCTGCCCTGGACCAACCGCGGCTGAGGAGCAGGGGCACGCCTCGCCGGCTGCACTGGCTGCCTCCACTGGTCGACTCGGCCACCCTGTGGCTGCTGCTGACGCTGAGGCTGCTGCTGCGGCTGGCGCGGAAGCTGCTGCTGCAAGAACTGCGGCTGCTGAGGTAGCACGCGGGGTCGGCCAGCATCAGGGCAATTGTACCTGATATGCCCGATGCGCTGACAATGGAAACAGCGCCGCTTCTCCGGCTGCCTGGACTGGATGGGCACTGCTGCAATGGGTGCTGGATCCCACACTGGCACCGCATCTGCTGGAGGAGAGGCAGCCGCTGACTGATCGAAGCGGGGCCTCTTCTTCTTGCGCTGCCCCTGGTCCCGACTCCCGGAAGGACCCTGATCTGCAGAAGGGGTCGGAACCCCCACGATGATCCCGAGGTCTCGCTCGACTGTCTTCGCCCGAGACACCAAGTCCGAGAACCTCGAGAATGCCTGGGAGGTGACGTGCACCCGGATGGCGCTGCTGAGACCCAACTCAAAACGACGGCACCGCGTCTCCTCATCTATCACCAAGGCTGGAGCGAACCTGGAAAGCCTCGTGAAGCGCGTAGAGTAGTCAGCAACCGACATGGAGCCCTGCGTCAACTGCTCGAACTCCCGCATCACGATCTGGCGCGTCGAGAACGGGAAGTACTCCTCCAGAAAATACCTCTGGAAACCCGCCCAAGAAAGCTGCTCCACTCCCTCTGGGATGTCCACCACTCGGGTAGCCCACCAGTCGGCGGCGTTACCCTTCAGCATAAAGGTGGCCAGGGAGACTCGCTGGCGATCAGTGCAAAGCATGGCCGCGAAGATCGTATCCACCTCCCTCAACCAACGCTCTGGCGCAAGAGGATCTGCCGACTGACCATGGAACTCGGGAGGGTGGAGCTTCAGAAAGGCGCTGAGGCCGCTCTGCTGCACTCGCGCCGCCGCCTCTAGCTCCTCCTCCCTCTCCAGGGGATCCTGAACTCCTACCGCCGGAATCGCCAATGGAACTGGGGGTACATCGGGTACCGCAGGCGGATCTGCCACCAAGGGGACCTGCGGAACTGCCTCGCGAGCCGCCCTCAGCTCCTGAATCTCTCTAGCCTGCTCTGCCAACACTCTGGTCTGCGCCTCCAGCATCCTCGTCTGTGTCCCCACCAAATCAGCCAACCGAGCGAAAGCACGCTCCCAAGCAGGAGGCTCCTGTGCCAAGGACTCTCCAGTAGCATCCTCGTCTCTGGTAGGTCGGGAAACCTCCAAAGACCGAGAGGGACCTCGTCCGCGCCGTCCTCTGCGAGGAGGCATATCAGCACCCTAAGAAAACCAGACACTAGGATCAGAATACTCATATAGCAATCCTAGGACTCATCTCTACGAAAGGAAGACTATTGGCTCTGACAGGACCAGGCTCTGATACCAACTTTTGTCACGCCCCAGGGCGGCCGTCCCCGGGACGCGGCAGGTGTATATATCATATCAGAAACCTACACATGAGGTCAATATATATACTCTAAAACCACAGATAAAAATGACAACACAGATCAAACAGGGCTGACATAATATATACACAATATAGCGGAAGCTAATACTGAGTCTGTAACCCAAAACACATTACAGACTCGATACACAATCATATGTCCTGTGAGAGCCAATATACATAGAAACAACTGAATATATACAACGCGTGCTCAGCACGGAAATAAAGTACATACAGCCAAGAAAAGGGATGCTGATAGCCTCTGGCACTCGCGGACGTAGCGCTGCTCCGCTACTGAAGGAATCCCTCGAAAAGCTCCAACTGCTGCTCCGGCTCCAGCTCAGGCTCAGTGGCAACTGGGGAAAACATATGCGAGGGGTGAGCCACACGCTCAGTGAACGGCACAACCCATGCATCACAGACAATATTGACCACAACATATTAATCCAGCTATTCATCCCGCCTCTAAGGGGCAGGAACAACATAATCAATAATCCATCTTAAACCACTATTTCCATAACCCAGATCATACCCTCACCCTTACCCCTCAACAGGGGACTCAAGATATTGGGACTGACAATCATCCATAAACAAATCCAGCGGGTCGCTCATCGCCAACCCACTACACCCTCACCCTCACCCTCAACAGGTGACATAGGATTTTGGGACTGACTAGGCTGTTGGTCACCCTTAGTCCACCGGTAGTCTCTCCTCCACTCCGTAGGCCACTTGGTCTCCACCCACAACTTCAGCACAGTCCGTCACAATCATCGGGAGGCGCCTACTGATGTGGGTCCTCCGAAGGACGGCCTTTCTAACGCTGGGGCAGCCTCTACCGGATCCAACGAGGGGGACAGAACAGCCCATCCATACGCATATGATCCACTCGGATCCGCCGACTACACATCTCTACAACTCAAATGTCATGAACTCTTCAGAGTTCCTCCAGGGCGCATAACCAAGATGCGGGGAACATGTACAATAAAAGCAAGGTTGGAATATCATTGGGGGAAAGAAACTCGGGAGGGCGGCGTGAGTTCCCGATATAGGATACCCCGACAACCAAACAAGGAACACGGAGTACCCTAACCCGGGTCTCACCGCTGTCCTCGCAAGGCCCCTCCCCTATAATATTCACTAACATGCTAATAATCATACCAATCATACAACATTACTTATAATATTATTGGGACTAGAAACCTTGGGAGGGCAGCATGAGGTCCCGATACAGGACATCCCGACAACCAAACAAAGAACACGGAGTACCCTAACACGGGTCTCAATGTTGACCTCGCAAGGCTCCTCCCTATAATATTATCTAAGGCATGCGATTTAACCTACATTAGCATTTAATTTAATAAATAAACTAGTAGGACGCATGCATAGGCCGAGGTTTCCTAGCATGAAACAGGAGGCATGGTGCATGGCTCTTACACCTATCCTATGGGTGCAAGTCCCTAACATAAAAGCCTAGGGTAGCATGCATTCTACATTTAAAATCATGCTCACACGTAATACATATTACAACAGTTTAATATAATCCATGGTGTCCCAGGAGAGGTCGGTATACGCCCAAGTGCGTATAACGCCTCTCTACCGGGTTGGATTGTCCCACTCACCAGTATCTGGGTCGTCGCGTGACCGTCCGTCTAGATCTGCAAGACAGACATTCAATATGGTGAGAACAATACATAAATACTCCAAAATACTCACAAAATACACCAAAAGAACCCAACACTCGGGCATACGTACATACGGCCCGTACGCACGTTAGCCCGAGCACTCCGACTAACTCCCGCACTCCCGGCAACCACCCGCACGGCCACCCGCCCTCGGATGCGCCGCCGCGCCTCAGCCCGCGCGCCCCGACGCACTGCTGCACGCACGCGCACGCTCACGCGCGCCCGCGCGCACCGCGCGTCCAGCCCAGCGCGCCCTCGCGCGCACTGCACGCACGCCCCAGCACGCGCGCGCACTGGTCCCCAGCACCGCGCCCAGGCGCATGCCCAGGCGCCCTGCCCAGCACCTAGGCACAGTGCCCAGGCGCCCTGCCCTCGCGCGCGCACGCCCGCGCGCGCCCGCGCGCACTCCCACGCACACCCCCGCTGGCGCCAGCACCCGCGCGCGACTGCGTGCCCGACTGTGCCCGCAAGCGCCCAGCGCCCAGCGCCACCCGCGCGCACACCCGCGCGCACGCGCGCGCGCCCCTGCCAGCTGCTGCGCCTGTGCTGCTGCCTGCCAGCCCGAGCTCCTCCACCACCACTCCTCCGGCCACCAATGGCCTCCGACCACCACCCCACCGCCGCCAACGGCCACCCACAGCCGCCGACCACCTCCCAACCTCAAAAACATCCACCTAACAAGCATCTAAGCATGAAAAGAGAGGAAAACGAGGCTTACCAAGGGGAGGAAGGGAAGTCCGGTTGCTCTCCGCGCACCGAAACCTCTCCCAAAGGGTTTTCAACGGCCGGATCTACTCCCACCTCCGAAATGAGCCAAAACAGAGGAGAAGAGAGGGGGGACGGAGGGGCAAATCTCGCCGGAATCCGGATTTGAAAGCACCGGGGTGTAGATCGGGACCCGATCTACACTTCCTATGCTTTAGGTTTTTGGGTTTGAGGGGTCTAGGGGGCTCAAAAGTAAGAAAAGGAGAGAGGGGAGAGAGAAAATCAAGTTGGTAGGGATGATGAATAGTGATTTTGAAATTAGATCCCACCTATATATAGTGAGCGACTTAAAATACCCGGATACGCCCCGAAACTGTGAAATTTCGAAAACGTTACCGGAATTCGATGAAATTTTCGTGAGAGGCCTAAAATGGCACCAGGACACCAAATATGTAGTTAGATTTCCAATCGGAGTCCTCTAACTCAGGACGATAGCTAACAGTCCAAAAATTAGCGGTTCCGATCGAAAACCGAAAAAAATGAAAAACTGCCAGAATGCTCCAACGGTTACCAGCAGGCTAAAAGTGACACATATATAACATTCTTCCCCCCTTAGGAAATTTTGTCCTCAAAATATGCAAAAACATCTAGGAGGGGAAAAGATGCGGATACGCGTCACATCTGGCACCCTTGAGCTCCCAAGTGTCCTCGACACCGGAACGGTGCTGCCATCGCACCTCGACCAACTGGACGGTCTTGGTGCAGAGCCTCCTCACGCGGCGGTCCATGATCTCAATCTACTGCTCCACGAATGACTGTCCGGCTCAGAGACGAGCGGCTCGAACGGGATGACGTGAGCAGGATCGTGGACACACCTTTACTCAACTGCGAACCCACCACTCCAAGACGGAGAGGTAAGAATTGGCGCTGAGGTGAGCCTCCGATAAAACTCCAGGAAGCTCTCCTCGCAAGAAGGGGACCACTCGAACCGGACATCTTTCCAAGTAAGGCGGTTAAGAGGAACAGCTATCTTCGAGAGTCCCTCGTCAAGCTTCCTACAATAACCTGCTAAACTCGGGAAGCTCCGAATCCCTGCGGGGTTCGACGGTCGGCGCCAATTTGACGCGACGAGCGTCTTGCCCGGGTCCACAGATATGCCTTCACCAGAATTCACCCAGCCCAAAAGGCCTTAACCACCAAAACTCATACCTGATCTACCATCCATCTGATGCTTCCATGGTATCCCTTGCCTGGGAAAAGAAACCTCGGGAGGGCACCATGAAATCCCGATATAGGATACCCCGACAACCAAACAAGGAACACGAAGTACCCTAGCCCGGGTTTCAACGCCGACCTCACAAGGCCCCTTAATCCAGAAAGGAACACTAGAAGAAGACATCATTTAAAGAACACCACTAACCCCTCCGGATCATCTATCTCTAGGTGATCCCCCAACGATGTCCTTCAACATCATTTACAAGACCGAACCCAACATCGTCGGGAATGGTCGAATAAACCATTTGGTCACGAGCGACCCGTCTTCGCCTCATCCACACCCTCACTCCCGAAGGGAGACATTTTGGGACTTTGGGAGAGACTTAGACTGCTCTACACCCCTGGTCCACCGGTAGCCTCTCCCCGCTCCGTAGCTCGCCTGGTCCTCTGACCGCGAGCCTGTCTAACGCCGGGGCTGTACTACACGAAACTGACGAAGGGGAGAGCGATCCCACGCTCGCGGCACCATTCAATAATCTATCCCCAGGTAGCCCCTACCTGGTATACTCCCAGGTTCAGTACCCCTCCGACTGCATCGGTGGTACCTACTGATGGGAACTCTCTACCAGGACGGCTACAACCCGGCTTCCTCAACCCGAACAACCGCTCCTGACACCCGCTCACCAAAATACCACACACACTTGCATAACAGCAACCAAACACACACCCACAATTATATCCTATTACTGGAGAGTTGGGAACACAAGATAATACCTCGAACCATGATACCCGAAGGCTGCACCTCCTCGGCCGTAAGCGCTGCAACTCTGCCCTGGACCAACCGCGGCTGAGGAACAGGAGCACGCCTCACCGGCTGCACTGGCTGCTGCTGACGCTGAGGCTGCTGCTGCTGCTGCTGGCGCGGAAGCTGCTGCTGCAAGAACTGCGGCTGCGGAGGCATCACTCGGGGCAGGCCAGCATCAGGGCAATTGTATCTGATATGCCCGATGCGCTGACAATGGAAACAGCGCCGCTTCTCCGGCCGTACGGACTGGATGGGCACTGCCGCAATGGGTGCCGGATCCCACACTGGCACCGCATCTGCTGGAGGAGAGGAAGCCGCTGACTGATCGAAACGGGGCCTCCTCTTCCTGCGCTGCCCCTGGTCCCGACTCCCGGAAGGACTCTGATCTGCCGACGGGGTCGAAGCCCTCACGGGGACCCCGAGGTCTCGCTCAACTGTCTTCGCTCGAGACACTAAGTCGGAGAACCTCGAGAATGCATGGGCGGTGACGTGCACCCGGATGGCGCTGCTGAGACCCAACTCGAAACGGCGGCACCGCGTCCCCTCATCCATCACCAAGGCTGGAGCGAACCTGGAAAGGCTCGTGAAGCGCGTAGAGTAATCAGCAACCGACATGGAACCCTGCGTCAACTGCTCGAACTCCCGCTCCACTATCTGTCGCGTCGAGAAGGGGAAATACTCCTCCAAGAAATACCTCCGGAAACCCGCCCAAGAAAGCTGCTCCACTCCCTCTGGGATGTCCACCACTCGGGTAGCCCACCAGTCGGCGGCGTCACCCTTCAGCATAAAGGTGGCGAGGGGGACTCGCTGGCGATCAGTGCAAAGCATGGCCGCGAAGATCGTATCCACCTCCCTCAACCAACGCTCTGGCGCAAGAGGATCTGCCGACTGACCATGGAACTCGGGAGGGTGGAGCTTCAAAAAGGCGTTGAGGCC
Source organism: Acorus gramineus (assembly GCA_030737835.1). Classification (NCBI taxonomy): domain Eukaryota; kingdom Viridiplantae; phylum Streptophyta; class Magnoliopsida; order Acorales; family Acoraceae; genus Acorus; species Acorus gramineus. Next base: position 12,825,850 of record CM060851.1, read on the forward strand.
GCTCTGCTGCACTCGCGCCGCCGCCTCTAGCTCCTCCTCCCTTTCCAGGGGATCCTCAACTCCTACTGCCGGAATCGCCACGGGAACTGGGGGTACATCGGGTACCGCAGGCGGATCTGCCGCCAAGGGGACCTGCGGAACTGCCTCGCGAGTCGCCCTCAGCTCCTGAATCTCTCTAGCCTGCTCTGCCAATGCTCTGGTCTGGGCCTCCAGCGCCCTCGTCTGTGTCTCCACCAAATCAGCCAACCGAGCGAAAGCACGCTCCCAAGCAGGAGGCTCCTGCGTCAAGGGCTCTCCGGTAGCATCCTCGTCTCTGGTAGGTCCGGAAACCTCCAAAGACCGAGAGGGACCTCGTCCGCGCCGTCCTCTGCGAGGAGGCATATCAGCACCCTAAGAAAACCAGACACTAGGATCAGAATACTCATATAGAAATCCTAGGACTCATCTCTACGAAAGGAAGACTATTGGCTCTGACAGGACCAGGCTCTGATACCAACTTTTGTCACGCCCCAGGGCGGCCGTCCCCGGGACGCGGCAGGTGTATATATCATATCAGAAACCTACACATGGGGGTCAATATATATACTCTGAAACCATAGATAAAAATGACAACACAGATCAAACAGGGCTGACAAAAGGCCTAAAATGGAAACGTTACCGGAAATGACAACACCCCCCGAAACTGTGAAATTTCAAAAACGTTACCGGAATTCAATGAAATTTTTGTGAGAGGCCTAAAATGGCACCAGGACACCAAATATACAGTTAGATTTCCAATCGGAGTCCTCTAACTCAGGACGATAGCTAACAGTCCAAAAATTAGCGGTTCCGATCGAAAACCGAAAAAAACGAAAAACTGCCAGAACGCTCCAACGGTTACCAGCAGGCTAAAAGTGACACATATATAACACGACCACCACCCAACCTCATATCCACCCTCCTAACATACATCTAAGCATGAAAAGAGAGGAAAAAGGGCTTACCAAGGGAAGGAGAGGATGTTCGGTAGCTCTTCGCGCACCGAAACCTTTCCCCAAAGGCCTCCAACACCGAGATCTTCCTTGGCCCTCGAATTGGCCCAAATCAGAGGAGAAAAGAGGGGGGATGAAGGGGCCAAACTCCTCGGAATTCGAATCCGAGAACACCGGGGCGTAGATCGGGACCCGATCTACCCTTTCTATGCTTTGGGTTTTAAGCTTCAAGCCCTCCAAGGGGCTCAAAACCAAGAAAAATGGAGAAGGGGAGAGAGAGAGCTCATTTGGGAAGAAGATGAATAGTGGCAACCAAATTTTAGATTTCATTTATATAAAGTCAACACTTAGATTAGGGCTAATCAAGATTAGTTAGGCTTAAGTGAGGATTAGACGAGATTTGACTTGGGTCAACCCAACCAAACTAAAAGACAAAAAGGGTTGACCAAGTCATGGGCCCACTTTGACCGAGTCAACTCTCCCAATGACTTCTCGCCCGGTCAAAACCCGGATACGCCGCGAAACTGTGAAATTCAGAACGTTACCGGAATTCGATGAAATTTTCGTGAGAGGCCTAAAATGGCACCAGGACACCTAATATGCAGTTAGATTTCCAATCGGAGTCCTCTAACTCAGGACGATAGCTAACAGTCCAAAAATTTAGCGGTTCCGATCGAAAATCGAAAAAATGAAAAACTGCCAGAATGCTCCAACGGTTACCAGCAGGTTAAAAGTGACACATATATAACATTATGTCCCATCCAGGAAGGCGGTTTGAGGTCGGTCAGAGGGCGGCTAGTTGAAACTAGCTGCCTGGTATGGGGAGGCTACTCTCAAGTAGCCGCCCTTGTCCAGGCTCTTAGATATTTCTAAGTGTTGGACTTAGGGTTTTCGGTTTCAGTTTCTGAGAGAGTTTTTTATTTGAATGTCCAAATGTGGTTGTTTCCAATATTACTTGAAGTAAATTTCCTTTCTTTGGACAATCAAAATTAGGGTATCTACAATTGTCCCTCATCAGACTGAGTCTTTGTGTGAAACATAAAGACTTCGATCGATGATAAAGAAAGAGACCCTTATTTTGGCCTGCCCAACCTTCAAGAAGTTTAGGACACATGACCAAATACCATTCAGGGAGGTAATTTAGGTCATCAGAGGCTGGATTTTTACTAGAATGGTTATCTAAGGAGTGATCCAGATGGAAGAGAGAGCAAAAAGTAAGGAAGCAAGTGATCCAACCCTCGGACGGGTTCTTAGCCATCGTGCACGGAGCAGCCCGGCGTCAGTTTCCTTGTGCCTACCGTACCCGTGCTTGGGTAGCTCAGCAAATCAAGGGGATATCACTGACAGAAAGTAAGAAAATGTGTGTTTGGTTTGGTGAATTGGATCATTCAAAAGACAAAGATTCCGGAAAAGAACCAGAACTGAAGAAATTTGAAATGAACGGTATTGGAATTTGTGGCAAAACTTTGAGTAAGTTGTGTTTGATCAAGTAAAACTTGGGAATAAACCAATACATGGCTGTTTGTTTTTAGAAAACTTGGAAAATAAGTGTATTTGAGAAGCTGGCAGGGGGAGGCGGCATGTTGAAATCAGCCGACAGGTAGGGGGCGGCAAGACACGACTAGCCGCCGCCCATCTGGGACCCTTATAACCGAAAAAAGGGACTCTCTCTCTTCCCACGTTTTTTCAAAACGGTTCTTCTTCCCTCTCTTCTTCTTCTTCTCTGTTTGAAACCGAAAAACCTTGATTTCCTTGACTTTGATTCGCCCTAGATCACTCCTTTCTTCTTGATTTCGAAGCCCTAGATTCCCTTGGGGCTTTCTTTTTCGTGAAATTGGAGGAGATGACGAAGGGGAAGAGAACGGCTTCGATGATGAAGCGTCTCCGGTCTTCCCAAGAGCAGAGAGGGGCTGTCTCGAGGGCTAGCTCGTCAGAGAGCGATGGGTCGGAGAGGAGGGTCGCAGAGGAGGCGACCCAAACGGTGGAGACGCCGTTGGTGGGCGCGGGTGAGGCTGGGGATATGCCTTCGGGGACTGTCCCGGGGGTTGGGAGTGGTATAATAGGGTATTCGCGCAAGAGGACGCGCGGGGATCGACCGGTGGTGGTCGAGAGTGCAGGTTTGGAGGCCGGAGCGTCGGCCGAGGGTGTGGGTGAAGGAGTGGAGGTAGAGGGGGTTAGTGAGAGAGAGCATCTTTGGATGCTATTGTTGGGATGTTGGATAGAGAAGCCACAGAGGCCAGGGCTGAGGAGGAGGAGAGGAGGGTCTTGGGTGATTTCCCTGTGTTGGCCTCTGGTGCGGTGGGCACGGAGGAGACCGGGGGTATCGGGGTCGAGGCCGTGGAGGCCGAGGATGTGGATGTAGGGGTTGAGGCCGCAGAGGCCGGGGGTGTTGGTGTAGGGGAGGCCGAGGAGGCCGTGATTGAGGAGGAGGGAGATGATGAGGAGGGGGAGGATGATGACGGGATGGATGATCCCGACGAGGCCGAGGTGGAGGCTCCCGGGGCTACACGAGCCATGGTATGCCCTATTTCCTTTTTGCATGGCTTTTATTCTAGATATATATATGTCTTTGCATGAAATGTATATATATGTGTTCATTTAAATAGGCATACTTTGTTTATATGAAGAATGATCACGGTGGGATTTGTAAGTATAGTACGTAGTTTATAGAAGAGTACATATATTATTTCTACTATGCATATACATATATATATAAAGAAAAGACATGGTGGAAAGAAAGGAATAGAATAGCATGCTTGTGTGTGTTATATTATGGTGGTTCTGTGTGCGTATGGTGTAGGGGTATCTTGCTATATTATGGTGGGGTTGTATACACAGGCATGACATGTGTTTTAGGTTAGGGATAATTTTTATGTGTTTTCCACCCTTTTTGGTGAGTATGCTTTGTGAAAGAGGGTATATAAGTATGACAGGTAGCAGTAATAAGAAAGCATGTACACATATGATGGGGATAACCGTGGTGGGATACAGGAAAACATGTGATCATATGCAAAAGGTCTTGTAGTAAGTGTTATGCCTGTGTCATTTGGAGCCATTTTGGCTAAGCCTTCGTCACATCTGGGTCATTCAAGGCCTTTTTCTTTTTCGATCGGAGTCGCTAAAATTTTAGTTTTTAGCCACCTGCGGGAGTTGGAGTACTCTGATTGGAAATCTAACTGCATATTATGGGTCCTGGTACCGTTTAGTACTACCCATAAAAATTTCATCGAATTCCGGTAACGTTTTGAAAAATATGCAGTTCTGAACTGTATTCGGGTTTTGAGAGTTCCTGGTTTGATTAGTCGAATAGTGTGAGATATTTTGAGGATGTGGTGACCTTGGGTAACCTTACCCCCCTTTGCTTAGTGATGAAGCAACCACTTGGTTATTTTGTTTGTTAGAGGGTGAGAATAGGCTTAGGTTCACCCCCTCTCCCAATCTTGTTCTCACCCCTCCCCCCCAAAGTGAGAAAAATCTCTCTCTCTCTCTCTCTCTCTCTCTCTCCCCCACTCCCTATGTCTCCCTCTCTTTGGCTCTCTTTCTCTCATTCACATACATCCCCCATGTGTTTGATGAAATGCCAAAGAGAAGAAGATGGAGCAAGAAGAGGAAATGCAAGTGCAAGACTAGGTGAGTGTGTGTGCATGCATTGTATTGTTGATTGTTTCTCCTCCCTCTCCTCCTCCCATGGTGGATCCCCTTATTTTCTTTCCCCTCCCCTTTGGTTCAGCCATGAAGAAGAGAAGCATAGATGGAGGTGGTGGCGGTCGAGGTGGTCAAGGGTGCGCTTGCGAGCCCCTACATCTCCCCCTCCCTCCCCCTCTCTTTTGGTGAGTTTTCCATCTTCTTTATTGGTTTTTATGCATGTTAGGGTGTTTGGGAGGGCATGCATGTGAGGTGTTTCGAGTTGGGTGCATGTGGGGGCAAGGGGGGAGGGTTGGGGAGTGCTGGGCGTGCGCGCACAGAAGGGCGCAGGCGGGCGCGCGCGGAGTGAGCACGCAGGTTCGCGCGGAAGCTGGCAGCGCGCGCGGTGCGCGCTGGTCGCGAGCGTGCGCGCACGCGGGGCAGGTTGTCTGGGTGCGCCTGGGCATGTGGCAGGGTGCCAGTGCGAGCGGCGTGCGCGTGCTGGGGCATGCACGGGACTACCCAGGGGTTCGGGTGGTGCTGGGGCACTCGGGCATGCCTGTGTACGCTCGTGCTAGCATGCGTGCGAGCCCGTATGCGTGCATGTCTATGTCTTTGGCATTTCTAGTAATTTCTAAGTGTTATAATGTGATGTTACTCACCAAATTTGATGCCCTTACCTTGCAGATCTCGTCGGATGGGATGCGCGAGGTCCCGGGTTGCGATGAGTGGTTTGATCCAATCCCCCCCCTCGAGATGCGCTCAACGCGCGTAGTCGTGCGTCGCGCATCGATGGGGCATCTTAGCTATACTACTTGTGTAGATAAGTAGTATGGCCATGCTTAAACTATAATATGTTAGATATCTTGCATGCTAGGCTTATATTGCATGTATTGTATCCATGTATGAATGATTGTGTTGCATGCGCCCCTCTAGTATGGCATGTATTTCTGTAATGTGTATGGATGTATAGAATATGGCATGCCTTAGGTAGTATTGTAATACTACTCCTACCATAATTAATTGGAATATCCAGCATGGTTAAGTCTGGGTTAATAACGGGCACCTGCCTAATGTTCCCTTGCGATAAGACTCGAGGGCGTGGTGTAGTTGTTGCGCCCATGCTAATGGGGCAAAGCTATGACCAACTTCATCAGATGATGATCTCGCTCGCCCTCTCCCTCTGCACGAACTGAGTAAGTAGAGGCTATTTCCTACTCGACTTGGGTTCGTTTGGAATATTAGCATTCACCTGTTAGTGCGCGAAATCACGCTTGACCCTTCCCTTTTAAGTTGGCGATATCCAACGCATGCTTAAGTTAGGCCATGTATGCATGTTGTATGATTTATTATGATGTAAATCCATGTTAGGGAGTATCCCTATAATTATTTGATAGGTTATCGTGCATGTAGTTCATGTACATAACTAAGATATAATTCTCCTGGATATATATGCGCATGTTAAAACTGATTAGGCCTATCTGAAATAGGTGTGGGTATGACCCGTTGTCGGGTTGTACCTTATTAGTTAGAGCGCTAGCGATGTAATCGCCCCCGTGCATCCGAGCGATGCACTCGTTTGGAATTCAGGAGAATTCATTATCTTATCAGTTTTGTTAAGCCAGTAGTTGTGGCATTAAGCTAGGCCTACCCGTGCGAGGCGTGTATATGAACCGCCTGTTGGGTTATGTGCCTTGGGATTATTTCTGCGTGAGAGCAAGGCAACCCCCCCTTTTGTGTCCGAGCGACGCAACAGTGTGGGAGTACAATAGTGTTCGATATCATTGATATGTGATTATTGAGAGTAGTTGTTTTTCCATTTGGGTTCACTTTGCGAACATGGAGTGTTTCCTCCCAATGTCGTCCGTGTTGAAGCGGCCCGGGTTGTAGCTGTCCTGACAGAGGGCTCCCATCCGTAGGTACCACCGATGCATTCGGAAGCGTACTGATCGTGGGAGTGTACCAGGTAGAGGCTACCCAGGAGAGGGCTAACGAATGATATTGCGAGCATGAAATCGTTCTCCCCTTCGTTGGATCCGATGTAGGAACTTTCTGGCGTTGGAAAAGCTGTCCTGACAGAGGGCTCCCATCCGTAGGTACCACCGATGCGTTCAGAAGCGTACTGATCGTGGGAGTATACCAGGTAGAGGCTACCTGGGGAAAGGGCTACCGGTGGACCAAGGGTGTAGAGGAGTCTAATCTCTCCAAAAGTCATATGTCACCTCTAAAGGGTGAGGGTGAGGATGAGATGAAGACACGTTGCCACGTGACCCATTCGTTGTTCGTCCGTTCCCATAGTTGTTGGGTCCGGTCTCGTATCGATGTTCAAAGACATCGTTGGGCAGTTATCTCGATGTAGATGATCCAGTAGTGTTGCGTAGACCAGTAATTCCGGGTTTCTTCGACCAATGGTATGGTCTCTCCTCAAAAGTCCCAAGAGTCTCTCTCCGGGAGTGAGGGTGAGGTTGGTGATCCAGTAGTATTGTGTGACCAGTAATCCCGGGTCTCCTCGACCAACGGTATGGTCTCTCCCCAAAAGTCCAAAGAGTCTCCCTCCGGGAGTGAGGGTGAGGGTGAGGTTGGTCGCGCCGCCGCGTGACCTTGTTATCCATTGGGTTTCTACCCATGTTTTTCCTTGAAAGGAAATTGTTTTAGTATTGAACTGTTGTATGGTGATTGGTTTCCAGCCACTCACTGAGCTTGTAGTTCACCCCTCGCATACTGTTTCTTTTCAGGGGCAGTGTTGGGCGTGGAGCTGGAGCTTCCCTGTTGCGTGGTCTTATGGGCTTGGAGCGTTCTTCCGGCGGGTGGCGAGTGCGAGGCTGTCAGCAGTCCTAGAGTCATTTTATGTATTGTAAATCGTGCATGTGGCACAGGTTGTATTTTATTTGGACTAGACTTGGCTCTCACAGGACAGTGATTGTGTATTCGAGTTTGTAATAATGTTTTTGGTTTACAGACATTGTTGATATCTTATGCTTCCGCTTTTCAGTCAGTTATCATTATCTTTTCTTTGCCACCTTGTGCGTTGTTGTTGGAGTCTTTGTTGACCTCAGGTATTGATAGTTGATACTTCATTATTGCCACGTCTCGGAGACGGCCGCCCTGGGGCGTGACAAGGGAAGGGCCGGCTTGTTGTACTTAGCCGCCTGATGGGGGGCGGCTAGTTGTGGGTAGCCGCCTGGTGTTTTGTTCAATTTGGGCCGAACCTAGGTAGGGTTTGGGTTTTGTTTTGGTTTTGGAATAGGTTGAACTGGGTTTAGCCTGGGTTTTGGAGAGTGGATTTGGAGAGTGGTTTGGTGTAGGAAATGGGTTTCTTTCTCACTTTTCTCTCAAGGGTTTTTTGAAGTGGTGGTGTGGGGGGTATAGGCTTGATGGTTGGGAATGGGTTGTTGTGTGTTATTGATGGTTGTTGATTGTTATTCATTGATTATTGAGATCCCCTATTTATAGTAAAAGGGGTGTAGGGGAGTGTTCATTGGACAATTGATCAAAATGGATAATAAAGTGCTTGATTTGACCTTCCATTAGATCTTTGTTTTCTGACAATGTCCTGGTGAGGGGCGGCTAGTTATGTTTAGCCGCCTAGTGAGGGGAGGCTACCTGAGAGTAGCCGCCCCTATCATAACCTGCCATACATCCCATCTCTGACAAGCGGTGGCTTGGGTCGGTTACTAAGGATGAACCGGCTAAGATGGGGCGGCAAGAAGGGACAATCCGCCGCAATCATGCTTGCTTTATGTCCCATCTAGGAAGGCGGTTTGGGGTTGGTCAGGGGGGAAATCAGTTGGAACTGGCCACCCGGAATGGGGTGGATACTCTCAAGTAGCCGCCCCTGTCCATGCTCTTAGATTTTTCTAAGTGTTGGACTTAGGGTTTCCAGTTTCGATTTCTGAGTGGGTTTTCTATTTGATGTCCAAATGTGGTTGTTTTCCAATATTACTTGAAGTAAATTTCTTTTCTTTGGACAGTTAAAATTAGGGTATCTATAGCTTACAGCCGAGAAATTTGACAAATGGACTACAGGGAGTGTGGAGAACAATTGTAGTGCTTCTCCTTCCAATGATTTTTGGAAAAGGAAGACCAATAGAGGTTGATTATCTAGAAAAGGTCAAATATCTAGATAAAAAGCAGTTAAATGAATGTCTGAGTCTCCACAACTGTTATACCGGTGAAACTTCAGGACTTTAAATCCCTTTGGTAGGCTGACTGACGGGATTTGTCTCAGGTTGTGCAGAGACATGTGTTTGGGAGCCGAAGGGCCAGTCTCAGAGAGGATTCTCCGGATGGTTTTGTCTAAAGTTTCTGCCCGGGGTGGGCAGTTTAGTGGCCTTGGGCCGGATGTGGCCTGATAGGGGCTTGGGAGATAAGGTGTCGGGAACATTGGATTTGCGGGGGAAGGTGAGGTAAATGAAAATGGGCTCGGGTTGGCGAGAAACTGGGTGTTGGCGGGTTTTGGGGGTAGGGCAAGCCTTGGGGCTCTTGACGTGAGCTTCCTGCTTCAAGGTCTTGGCCTGGCGGAGGTCGATGAGGTCATTGAACATGTCCTCCACCGATTGGTATCCTAAGGTAGCCATCCTCTCCTCTAGATGGCTAAGGAACTGCGCGGTTTGGTCTCCTTGGTTGGCTTTCTCCTCTAATGTTTCCTCATGGGTGTAGGTTTCCATGGTGTGGAATGTGGAACAGTTCAGAGGTATGAATGAATGAAAGTTTAAAGCAATAAAAGGGGGTGATAAAGCAGTAAAAGGTGCGCATCTGTGTGTGGCTTAAAGCAGTAAAGGATGTGATTAAAGCAGTAAAAAGTGCACAACTGTGTCGGCTTAAAGCAGTAAAGAGTGTGATGAAAGCAATAAAGGGTGTGCAGCTGTGTGCGGCTTAAAGCAGTAAAAGATGTTGTGATGCAAAGTAGAGGAGGGTCTGACTTGGAAGACGGGAAAATTTTGATTTTTCAAAAGGGGTGGTAGGGTTTTGTCAAGTTTTGGAAGGAGGCATAAGAGGATTACCTTTTGTTGTTTTCACGTGGGACGCCCCACCATGATCGCCAGGTTGTTGGTATCGGATTTCGGAGGGTCTCTGAAAGCGTCTTTTTCTTCGGTGCGGCGTGTGTGGGGGTTCTTCAGGGATTCGGATCTGGGGTACGCCTTGGTAGGCTCGGTCGAATTGTCTCTCGGAAGGGGGGGAGGGGTGTGTAGTGTTATGCTTGTGTCATTTGGAGCCTTATTTTTTTTATTGGAGTCGCTGAAATTTTGGCTTTTAGCCCCTGCGGGAGTTGGGGTACTCTGATTGAAAATCTGACTACATAATTATTTTCCTGGTACTGGCATTGGCCTACTTGTAAATTTTCGTCGCATTCTGATGTCTTTTTAGAAGTTATGCAATTCTAATTTGTATTCGGATTTAATTTTGCTAATGCCCAAGATGGAGTAGTTTAAATATGATTTTATCATGAGATGTTCAGTTTTGAGTTAGCTTTCATACAAAATTGGAATTAAATCAACTGGATTCATGTAGCAAAAGTTATGGGTATTTTTTCAATTATACCCCGGGGATGAGAAAATCCTGGCAGCAGCCCTGTTCGATGTTTAGCTCATATTTTGGAATAGCGGAATGGGTTATTTGATCTGAGCATAAACAAAAAAGTTGTAGATAATCTTCTTGGCTATCCAAAGGATTTTGAATTGTGCAATTCGGAGCTATATTGTGAAAGTTATGGCTGTTCTAGTGAAGCCTGTCAAAATTTTTTGGTCAAGGACGTGTTGGTCCTTTGAACCCCACTTTTGGCTTTTTAATGCCCCCCAAATGTCCCTCTCCCTCCCTAGCAAAATCCATCCGAGGACCCTCTTTTTGCTCCCCTTTGTTTGCTTTTCCCTTTGTTTATTTGAGAAGGAAAAGAAGAGAGGAAGAAGCATTAGAAGGAAGAAGAGGTGCTTGAAGAGAAAGAAAGGTGAGTTTGTGTGTATGCTTGTGTTGTTGCCCCTTCTTTCCCTTCTTCCTCTAGCTCCCCCTCATCGATCCCCTGTTTTCCCCACCCATTTTATTTTAGGCATGTAAAGGCTAAATTAGATTATGATGTCTTCACGGATTATGATCCTAACATGTCAGAGAATGTGCGTGATGTATTTCATAATTTGTGGATGTGTATTTGATGCTGTGGAGCTCAAAGAGTAAGGCTGTTTGCTGCAGATGCACCAGTTTTACATGGCTGTGTCAATGAGTTATTTATGCATGTTATAGGCAATATTAAGAGTTGGTTTCTCCATGAAGTAGGCTTACATATGTGTCAAGAAGCTTCATTTTGGATTTGAGCACGTGGTTTATCTATATTGTGTTGTCTTGCAGATCTCGTAGATCGGATGCGCGGCGATTCGAATATTTGTGAGTGGTTCGATTCAACCCTTCGGGAAGCGTTCAATGCACGTAGTCGTGTATCATGCATCCATGGTGCATCTTGGCACCCATATTATGTTAGATATTGCATGCTAGGACTGTATAGCTCTTATATTGCGTAGAACCACCTATTCTACCATGTACTTGCCTATATATGGTATTCATTTTAGAATGATTGTGTTTCATGTGCCCCTCTGGTTTGGGCTTGCTTTATGTGTGGTGTATGGATGTATAGAATATGGCATGCCTTAGGTAGTCTTGTAATACTACCCTTATATTAATTATATCTAGCATAATCAAGCTTGGGTTAATATTCGGGTACAGGCCTAATGTTCCCTTGTTATAAAGACTTGAGGGCGTGGTGTAGTTGTTGCGCCCATCTTGTTTGGGGCAAAGCTATGAGCTTCGTGAAATGATGAGACTTCATCTCTCTCTCGCCCTCTCTCTTTGCGTGAACTGAGTAAGTAGATGTTGTTTCTGCTTGACTCAGGTTTGCTTGGGAATACTGGCATGCGCCTGTTGATGCGCGAGATCACACATAACCCTTCGTTGCCCTTTTAAGTTGGTGATATCCAACACATGTTAGGTTGTATGTTGCGTGCATGCATGATTAATGCCCTTGTATGCATGTGTAGCTAGGCCATGCTTTGTATGATATGTTGCTTATGATGTGTATTCATGTTAGGAGGACCCCTATAGTCAATTATTATGTTATCGTGCATGTGGACCATGTATATAACTGCGATAGAATTCTCCTATTAAAATTGCGCATGTTAGACTAATCGTGCCTACTTGTGCTAGGCATGGGTATGACCCGTTGTCGGGTTGTACCTTAGTTAGAGTGAAAGCGATGTATTCACCACCCCGCATCCGTGAGATGCACTTGTTGGAATTCAGGAGAATTCGATGTAGTACCGGTGTTTCAAACCGGTGGTTATGGTATTTAAGCTAGGCTTACCCATGCTAAGCGCATGTATTAACTGCCCATTGGGTTTTGCCTTGGGCTTATTTTCAGTGGGAGAGCCGAGGTAACTCCCTGCATCCGAGCAACATATGTGTGGGACTTCATGTGTATTCGATAGCATCAGTAGGTGATTACCGAGAGTAGTAGTTTTTCTATTGGGTTTGCTTTGTGAACATGGAGTGTTTCCTCCCAATATTATCCGTGTTGAAGTGGCCCGGGTTGTAGCTGTCCTGATAGAGGGCCCCCATCTGTAGGTACTATCGATGCATGCGACAAGATGTACTGATCATGGGAGTATACCAGGTAGAGGCTACCCGGGAGAGGGCTAACGAATGATATTGCGAGCGTGGAATCGTTCTCCCCTTCGTCGGATCCGTGTCGATGCTGCCCGGTGTTGTAGCTATCCTGATAGAGGGCCCCCACCTGTAGGTACTATCGATGCATGCGGCAAGATGTACTGATCATGGGAGTATACCAGGAAGAGGCTACTTGGGAGAGGGTTACCAGATGATGAAGGGTGTAGAGCAAGCAGTTTTATCCCAAAAGTCCCTAGGATCACTCTTGCGGGAGTGAGGGTGAGGTTAAGTTGAGTCACGTCATCATGTAACTCTTATACCCATCGAGTATACTCTGGGTATGATACTCTTAACGCGTGAGGTATCAAAGTATATCTCTATCTCGTAGTGGATGGACTCATTGTATTTTGTTATCCAATAACACCATGTGTTATGGTTAACAGTTGTTCCTCCCCGAGTGTCCCAAGAGCCTCCCTCTGAGAGTGAGGGCGAGGGTGAGGTTGGTTACGCCGCCACGTGACCTTGTTATCCATTGGGTTCTCACCCATATTTTCCTTGAAAGGAAATTCCTTAGTATTGAATTGTTGTTATGGTGTTTGGTTTCTAGCCACTCACTGAGCTTGTAGTTCACCCCTCGCGTACTGTTTCTTCCACAGGGGCAATGTTGGGTGTGGAGCTAGAGTTTCCTTGTGGTGTGGTCTTGCGTGCGTGGAGCGTCCCGTCCGGCGGTTGGCGAGTACAAGGCTGTTAGCAGTCCTAGTGTCATTTATGTAAATGAAATCGTGCGTGTTGCACATGATGTATTTTATTTGAACTAGACTTGGCTCTCACAGGACAATGATTGTGTATTCGAGTCTGTAATAATGTTTTTGGTTTACAAACATTGTTGATATTTTATGCTTCCACTTTTCAGTTAGCTATCATTTATCTTTACTTCGCCACCTTGTGTGTTGTTGTTGGAGTTCTTGTTTACCTCAGGTATTGATAGCTGATATTATATATATTGCCACGTCTCGGGGACGACCGCCCTGGGGTGTGACATGTAGTTCCTTGCTGAGGTGCCCGACAGCTCTTCAGGAGGATTCATAGGGTGGTGTGATCGCCACCAGCTTTCTCGAAAAGCAGGAAAAGTTGGGGTTGGATTTGATCGCCGTCGTGGGGAGTTTGTGGAGTCTCCCTTCTGAGATATGGGCTTGCCGCACACAGAGGTAAAAAAATAGGAATCCTATAATGCTTCGGGACTTGACAAAGGGATGTTTAGAAAGTCAGGGTGTAGGTGGGGGTTGACTAGTGGGAATTAGCCATCTAAAGGGGGACGGCTAGTGGGAATTAGCCACCTGGTTCAATTTGGGCAGAACCTAGGTAGGAAATGGGTTAGGATTTGGCTGAGGTTAAACTAGGTTTATGGAGAATGGATTTGGAGAATGAATTTGGGTAGGGAATGGGTTTTTTACTCACAAATAGGGCTTTCTTTCTCTCTCTCTAAGGTTTCAAGTGGTGGGTGTGGGAGTGACTTGATTTGAATGGTGGATGGTTGTGAATTGTGAATTGATGATTCTTGTGGATTGGGGATGTTTAGAAATGCTTTGGACCCCTATTTATAGTAAAAAATAGGTATAGGAATATCCAATGGACAATAGATCAAAATGGATAATAGGTGGGCAGATTTGACCCCAATTAGATCTTTGTTCTTCATATAAGGTCCAGGAGGGGGGCAGCTATTTAAAACTAGCCGCCTAGTGAGGGGCAGTTACTCTTAAGTAGTCGCCCCTATGTTGACCTGACAAACGTCCCATCTCTGACAAGTGGTGGCTTGAGTCAGTTACTAGGATTGAACCGGCCAAGAGGGGGCGGCTAAAGGTAACAAACCGTCTCAATCATCAGCATTAAATGTTGCTTTATGTCCCATCTAAGGGAAGCGGTTTGGGGTCGGCTAGGGGGACGGCTAGTTGAAACTAGTCGCCCAATATGGGGCGGCTACTCTCAAGTAGCCGCCCTGTCCTGGTTTTAGAATTTTCTAAGTGTTGGACTAGGGTTTTCGATTTTTGGTTTTTAATGAAGTTTTCTATTAGATGTCTAAATGTAGTTATGTCTAAATATTACTTGAAGTATTTTCATCTTTTTGGATGGTCAAAATTGGGGTATCTACACCGATAATCAAAATGGATTGGGTCTGGGTTTACCCCGACCCGATCCTATGGATCCGTTGGACCCGATTGACCCAACCCAAATATTATGTGATTTTTTTTTATATTTATGATCCAACCTAATACGCATGATTCAACCAAATATTTAAAACTAAATATTAAATAATCATTTAAAATTTGAAACATTTGAAATATTTTTACAACCTTTTGACTTCATGTAAAAGTATAATAATCCAAATCATATTCCAAATGTTCATTCACAAAACATTAAAAAATCAAAATAGTGAAGAACTATTTATATTACATTATACTTTATTAAAAAGAAAAAAAAATGAAGCCATTGTAAACCCTTAAGAAGTTCATTAACATCTCTTTGTTTGGCCTGGGCTTGTTATTGAGTCGACCCGATTCAATCTGAGACCCGATATTGACTCGACTCAAAAGATCCGATAATCAAATAGGTCAGTTCGGGTCCATCCTAACCCAACCCGGATCCCATCAGTTGCCAAGCCATAACTATAAGTGCCGAAAAGACAACAATGTTATATTTTTCCCCATTATAATGAATTTCGAATATTCTTTGGTTTTTATGAACCGGTTTCGCAGTTGGGCGCGTCTATCCTCACCAAGCGTTTTTCTTACCCCACCAATAAAAAAAAAAAAACCGGTGTTTGTCTGTTCCCACCAATCCAGGTCGACCGAATTTGGTCGCCATTTCAGGTTTTGGGCGACCGTAATTGGTCGCAATTTCAGGCTTTGGACGACTGTAATTGGTCGAACAGGGTTCAGAACTATATCTACCTATTTTTTTGTAAACAAATAAATTTTTGGATTTATCCATCATATTCTACATTTATTCTTTTATCCAAACAATAGCTAAGGGGCCGAAAAAAATGTAAGTAGGTATAATTTCAATTAATTCAAAATTTTATAGAAAAATATCTTATTAGACAAATATATATTATTTTTAAGCTTCGTTTGAATTCATAGTTAAGAGGATTGTTCGTTTGAAAACAAAAAAAACATATCAGTTGATCCAAACACATTATATATTTGGCTTTTGAAAATTTGTCTGTCACTTATGTAAAAAAAAATTGTTCTTATATTCTACATTTAAGAATAATAATTGATTCTCTTTACATTACAACTCAGACTTGGAGTGGTATGAAGGATTCAAGGAAGATATACGTCATGGGATTATGTTTCCAAGAAAAAAAATTATAAACTTTATTACAAATTCTGTTCGATCAAGTTCGATCGCCCGAAACCTGAAATGACGACCAAGTTAGGTTGTCCAAAATCTGAAAATGGCGACTAAGTCCGGTCGTCCAAAACCTGAAGTGACGACTAAATTTGGTCGACCTGACCGGATCGATGAGAAAAGATAAAACACCGATTTTTTTTTTCCTGATTGGTGGGGTAAGAAAAAAGCTTGGTGGGATAGCCGCGCCCTTCGCAGTTCCACCTGTCTTCGATTGGAAACCAGAAGACAGAAGGCTTCCGTTTGATCACCACGTGTTCCATTTCACACCGCCAAAACAATCTGTTAGAAATCTATAAACATCAGTCACTGGAGAGGGAGAGAGTGGTGGAGCGTGCATTTACCATTCTCCATGGCGGCGACGACGACGACGACGACGATCCCTGCAGTCATCCCCATCACCAGCGCCGTTGGTTCGTGCGAAAACCGGGGCATCTTTTACAGTGACCTTCACATGAAACCCCCCTCTAATGGTGGAAGCCTCAGGTTGTCGCACAAGAGTGGTAGACGGTCCGGACTAGTCACTGCCTCCTCTACTTCTCCTGGTATCCACTCCCATTCACGCTGATCAATTTTTCAATTTACAGGTTATCATATCACGTGAAATTGGATTTCACGAGGAATTCGTTTTTTATTTTATATATATATATATATATCAGCGTATCCATACATACCCTGAAAAATCACTCTCATGTTCTTGATCTCATGAATTAAGAAACCTAATGTATAGTTATATGTATGTGAACAACACACACAGATTTGATGAATAAATCTCATGTATTGGAAAGTTATAATTGAAAAAGACTGTTTGGATGGACCTAGCTATATGTGTGCGTGTGTGTATGTATAATAAGTACATGCATGTTTGTGTACACACATGCACCACAAAATTTCTGGTCGTAGAAAGTTAATTAAAGAAGACTGTTTGGATGGGCCTTGCTTTTTGTGCATATTTATCCTAAATACTATTATGATTTCTTATTGGATCTCGGTATGTATATCTTAAATACTACTATGATTTCTTCTATCAATATAGCCATTCCCATATCTTTTTTTGGGTACCTTTGGCATGCTTAGGTAAAGTAACCAATGCTCGGACTATTATAATCTTCCACTCATTTTGGCTTTCCTGTGATCAGAACGTGCTTCTGTGTCAATGTCTGAAGATGTTGCATTTGTGTTAGATACTGTTGAAGTATTTGACTTAACTGGGAAAACAATTCCTTTATCTGATTTGTGGAGAGACAGGAAAGCTGTGGTTGCATTTGCTCGACACTTTGGGTAATATTCCTTTGGTGGTTTTGTTGTAACAGTACACTATGTTATTTTCTGTGGAAGAAAAGATAACCTTTTCTACCTTGTTATATGCAGATGTGTATTATGTCGTAAACGAGCTGATCTTCTTGCATCTAGAAAGGTAAAACACATGCATTCCTATATTTCTTGTGGTGACTTGCACTTCCAATTTATAGTTCATGGGTTTTGTAAAAAAATGTTTGTATATTTTGAATGCGTGGATGATCATTTAACGTGTAAACTTGGTGTGGTTTTCTTTATCTTCAATTATATGTTATGACATGCTGAACATTTTAAATTGCAATGCTTGTGACTTGAAAAGTCACCAAATTGCTTGTCATCAGAGATTTAACCAAGTTACTTTTTTTATAAATACAGAGCTAGATTAGAATCTATGCACTAGTTAAGATCTGACCCAAGATGACAGAGAGAAGAAACCTGTACCTAGAGCCGAACAATATTCTCACTAATCCTCGCCCTAATAAAAATCCGGGCTAGTCTTGATAAATCGGTTATATTATTCAATAAACTTGTAGGGTTTGTGTGCAGTCATGTTCGGGTGTCTGGATCTCTATAAACCCCATAAGTAAGTGCTCTAATACAAAGTGAAAGAGAATTTTTGTTGTGGCTGTTGCTTTATTCATTTCTCCTCCTCATTTTGCATCTAGTGGCCCAGGTAAAAGGGGAGACAGGGAGGATGGAGGGCAGAGGGAGAGTGACTCAGTGAGTTTGAGGGGTTTTAGAGAAAGGAAATTTGAGTCAGGCTTTGAAGAGAAAGAGGGGAGATGTTTTGCTGCTGAAAGGGAAGACGGAGGGAGGGGAGGGGGAATCATAAACATCAAGTGTGCAAGGGATTGTCCGTGATGGGGATTTTCTTAGACCCCAAAACGTGTTATCCATGTGCAATTTGAAGTTCTATGCATGCTTCTCTTCCTTGCTCACACATTATTCATGTTATTTGCGAATAATTGAGTACTCTGCTGATAATGAGGTCCATGCGTATTTCAAAAGCATGCATATTTTGTGGAAAGGGATATTCCCCATGAATACTGAAACTATATGCATGTTTTTGAAGCCATAAGTTGTGACAAGACTCTCTTCAGCGTTTACCTTGTTATAAAGCGAGTACGTCCACTATGAAAATTTGCCTTGTTCTCTGGGAGAAGTTTTCCCTCTGATTCTTTGATGGTTGAGTATGCTTATATGTCCCATTAACATGACAGCAGAATTTTGATGTACACTTCCTAAATATTGTCTCTTGAATGTTTTATCATGAGCACTTGTTCTGCTCATATCCATATCAACTAATGCCTTCCATGTTCTTTCTCGCATCAATTGTCTGGTATTAATGCATCCTCTACCCTGAGCTCTCCAGGCTTAAATCTGATCTGCTTGACTCTGAGCTGCCAAAATCTAGCACACTTATCTGCTAACCATGACCAATTGTCCTGAAAACTGGTGGTGAATCGAGACAATTTCACACTGATATGAACATCAAATCCAATTTGTTGGGGGGAATAATTTGGAAAACAAATTACACCATATGATTAAACGCATGTATGAAGCTCTTTCACAGAATTTTCTCACAGTATATTGTCTTCTTTTTCCTTTTAACCTTTTGAGCTTGCTCTTTTCAATAATATAAAACACTCCTATGTGGTCATATAACTAAGGAACTGGAGACTTGGGTGAATGGGGACATCGAATATATCTG